>JAYKAV010003000.1:431194-589366 GCA_035582835.1 Phoebastria nigripes | reverse complement strand
GCTCCAACCTCTCCTGCCTTTTGGCTGTCTGCGGTGTAGCCGAGGGTGGCGGCCCCCAGCCCCACTCCGGTCTGCCAGCCAGCCGCCCGTGCGCCCGGCGGCGTGGTGCAGGGGCGAGAGTGGAGCAGCGCCGCACAGGCAGAGATCCCCCCTCTCCACCCCCGTGCACACGAGCCCGTCAGTGAGGGAGGGCACGAGAGCCCGGGAGCGGCGGGCAGCCGAGCCGCAGCGCCAGGCGCGGCACTAGGGCAGGCAGGGACGGACGGGGGCTGAGAGGCAGCGTGAATCATCTCCCACTCACTCCCTCGCCCACCATTTACACTGCTCCCTCCCTCCCTCTCTCTCCCCCTCCCTCCCCGCCGCCTCAGTCTCACTCGTTCTCTCTCCCCTCCTCTCCTCTCCCACTCACTCTCTCCCCTCCTCTCCTCTCCCACTCACTCTGTCCTCTCCTCCTCCTGTCTCACTCTTTTCACTCTTTCCCCTCCTCCTCCTCCCCTCTCCCTCTTTCTCTTCCCTCTCTCGCCCCCCTCGTTCCCCTGTCTCCCTTCTCCTCATCTCCTCCTGACACTGCACTGCAGCTGCTCCTCCAGCCCGGTCCTGCCCGCTTCCCTCCCTCCTTTCCCTTCCCTCCCCCCGGGTGCCAGATAAACAAGGCGCGCAGCATCCTCGACAAACCCGAGCTTAGCTCTACATTTTCGAAAAGGACAGGAGAACGGGACGAGCCCCCTCCCCTCCTCCTCCTCCCCCTTCCTTCTCCTCCTCCTCCTCCTCCTCCTCCCCCCTTCCCTCCCTGCCCCCCCACCACAGAAGGGAAGAGACAATTCTCCTCCGAGCAGCAGCAAACATGATGGCGGCAGCTCCCATCCAGCAGAACGGGACCCACACCGGGGTTCCCATAGACCTGGACCCGCCGGACTCCCGGAAAAGACCGCTTGAAGCCCCCCCTGAAGCCGGCAGCACCAAGAGGACCAACACGGGCGGTGGGTATATCCTCTGTCACCTCCCCCCCGCCCMACCCACCCACCTCTCCGCTTCCCTACCTGCCTGCCTGCCTTCCCCCCTTCCCCCCCAAACATTCCCATTTCTCTAATGTTATCATTCATCAAAATGGCGTCGGTTTTCAGCATCTACCAGTCTTTTTATTTAATATCCACGCCGGGGCTGCACAGCCGTGACCCTACGGAGACTAGGAGGGAGCACAAGGGGCTTCTGCAACCCAGCTATCTTCCTCGCCCGTTTAACGGTGGGCGAAAATAAATGGCAGCTGGAAGGAGACGGCAAACGCACTTTCCTCCTTCCACATCCTCTGGGTCGCAAGTTGAATTTCAGCCTTGCCGTGCGTTTTCCTCCTCCTTGGCCTCACTTCTATTGTCAGCGCGTACACGGCGTGTGTTTGCCGTGCTGGGGGCGAGGGCTGGCTGGTGGCGGGGGGAGTCGCCCCTCGGCTGCGGGGACTCGCTAGTTAACATCCTGCTCTTCCTGGAGGAGATGAGTTATAACGGGACCAGCATCTCCTCTATCCGTTTGCACTGGAGTCGTCATAACAATGCACCGAGGCAGAGGTGAATTTATTCGCCCAATATTAAGAGCAGCAGTCTGACTGTACATAGTGCATGGTTCAGCCCGCTATGTTAATACGGGTGGGCACGACTGTCACACATAGGCACTTCTTGAGACGCTTATAGTCTCGGATAAGAGAAGTAAGGTGAACTGGGATCGTTCCTTCCGCTTAGGGGAGAAAAATAACAACTTTGTGAAACAGGTTTCGTCATAAAAAATCTTGATATCCATGCCAATGAGACGTTGCCTTAATTACTGGGGAGAGCCGAAGTCTGGGGAGCCAGCGGACCCTTATTGTCTTGCACTTTTTCGGAGCCGGTTACGGAAGGTCCTTAGTCTTCAGTGTAGCTGGATTTAGCAGTGGGGTGAGGGCACAGATAATTGTGCAGTTGCCGAATCAGACTGGGAATCCTTTTTTTCTTTTTCCCCTCCATTCATTATATATATTTTTTTCCTGTTCCGATTGTGTGCTTTAACGCTAGCGGTGGGTAGAGGACTGGCATTGTCTATCTCGTCACCTTTTAACTGTATTTAAAATAAGTGACTTAGGCTTTTGATCAATTGGGAAAAATTCTTCCTAATGTCCTTTAATTAATGAGCTTAAAAGAGATCATTGTCGCTTAAGAAGTGCTAAAGGAGTACATCAGGATTACTTAGGCAAGTGATTCCATCCGCACCATGTTGAGTTGTTTTCTTGGCAGTGGCTGAAATGCTTGGAATAAAACCCCACATTTTGGGTGGGTTATTTGGTAGCAGAGTAGTCGTTTTGCTCACTTAAGAAGAATGCAGGCAATAGCTAATTGCTATTCTCATGTATTTGCTAATGACAAACAAATAACCCATCAGAATTTACAATTCATTCCTTCTTAGTTTTGGCATTTCTTTTGCAGTATTTTCAAGCAAGGTTGTAGTTGTCACTAGGCACGTTTTTGTACAGGGCTTTATTTTTTTTAAAGGGATCCGATCATTTCTGCATGCTGTGGTTACCACTGGGAAAAAATCCACCTTTGAAATATAATTTGGATTTTATTCTTATTCTTTTACGGATTTAAGGAATTTATGTGGATTCTTTAATTTGCTCAGAATAAATGTACATATTTTAAAATGTCAAAGGCATAGTCTAAACATGTCTTGTAGAATGACGCAACTGGTTAGATGTAAACGCATGAATTACTAGATGAGTTTAAAGATGTAACATTTTGTTTACTTGTGGGTCTGGGGAGGAAAAATCAAAGTTTGTAAGCCATATTAACCATGCATATCTCAATTTTTCAGAGGATGGCCAGTATTTTCTAAAGGTCCTCATACCTAGTTATGCTGCTGGATCTATAATTGGGAAGGGAGGACAGACAATTGTTCAGTTGCAGAAAGAGACTGGGGCCACCATCAAGCTGTCTAAATCCAAAGATTTTTACCCAGGTAGGTGCAAAAATTAGCCAATTCTTTATTTTTAAATCCCAAGGGACGTATGTATGTGTCAGTGTGTTTCATATATTGACGACTAAGCTTCCAGTGCAGCTGGAAGCATTATTTCTTAGAAAAGTATGTTACAAAGTGCAACAGTGAATATAAATGTTCTGTCTGTCTTGGTGTATGTAATGGACTGGGCACTAACTGCTTGAAATATGTTTTAAGATGTTTACAATGTTTCTGCAAAAGAAAATTTTCATTAACATTTTGATTGCTTTTGTTTTTAGTTTTAAAAAAAATAAAAATCTAGCTTTAAGGAACCAACTTGACAACTGGCGTAAAAATAATTGTTCGTTTGAAGTTTCCAGACATTGTAATGACAATTAAGCTAGAATGAGTAAAAATGAGAGGCCGCCTCTTAAAAGAATGGGCCATTTACTTTAAATCCATTATGTACCTTCTTTCTGCCTCACTGCTTTGTTCACTGGCTCTGGAGTGAAGTAAAGAGGACAAGTGCTGCTCTTTAGATATTCTTTATATTATGTTTGTCATGATGGTGGAAGAAAACTCTGTTATAAAAGTGAAATACTTGGGATGAATAAAGAAATTAGTATTTTATCAACTGTATTAATGCACAAGAAAGAAGTTTTTAATATTTGCATATAACAATAACAAATACCTCATTTAGCATTTCTCCTTTATAAGATTTCTGAAGAGGGAGTCTTACATAATGATATACAAGATTTTAGCTTCTGCAATTGAATAATCATTTTTTTCCTAAAGATGAACAAATTAGCATTCTGTAATTGAACTTTGTTGTAGAGGACTTTTTAAAAACTGATGTGAAATAATAACATGGCTAACACTTTTTTTGGTGTTTTGATTTTATTATTTTGAAGAATAACATGATTTAGAATTGGGTTGACTAGCTGTTACCGATGCTTTTCTGTTGGAAAAATAAAAGCTGCTTTGCATTTGATCTAGTTTAACAAGATGACTGAATTCTACAAAATAGTGAAGGCAGTTGGTATGGATGTAAACAGAACACTAACGTTGCAGCATTTAGCTTTCCTGTCCTCTAGCTTCAGTGTCAGGCAGAAGTGGATAATTTTTTATTAAAGGAGAGATTGTGGTCTATTCACAGTGATGATTTTTGATGTGGAAATTTTAATGCACCTGTTGTACATCTCCTTAATGAATGTAGTTTATAGTACTTAAATGTCAGAGGTTAAAGTGATGCATGTAGATTTTTCCTGTTGAAAGATACAGCTTATGAACTGATGCTTGTTGTCTTTGAGTTTTTTTTTTTTTTTTCTTTTTTACTTTTCTGTAGAAAGTTAGAAAAAATCATCTTTTATTTTGAAAGGTATGTTAGGGTGGAAAAAAAAAATCAATGTAGAATTGTGAAAACTCTTGGAAGAAATAAAAGCATTCAAAAGAGCCTGATTGCGGAATTAATAACATAATCTGGGTAAAGAGCCGCAATAGTAAATTAAATTCACTGTCAATAGATGAAAATGAAATAGATTTTCTGCATTATACATGAGGTGGTATGAGATATGCAAGGATGTTACAGAAAATTGGTGTTTATGAAGAATATTCCAAATACCAAATTAGAAGCCTTTTCATTTTACTACAGTTTATTTACACTCACTTGGAAAGGACGCTCCAAAGATTAGATCTTTTGTTCAGTGCTCTAGCATAGTTCTTCTGTTTTCTGATTAAATCAGAATTACATATTTTTTTGTGTAGCAAATTGTAAAGATACAGCAGTAGTAGCAGAAGAACCTTTGAGAAATGAAAATTAGCAAGCTGGAATGACATGAGTAAAAACGTTTGTGACATAAACACATTCTCTCTTAAAATCAGTAGTAATAATATAAATAACTAGGGCAGCGAGGCTCAAGCAGTTTCACTGTAACAGGTGCAAATGAAGTTCCAGTTTGACTTCATACAGTCTGCTTTGAATTTGCATCCACGTTGTGTCATATAGAAAATGAGTGTTTTAAGCAAGTTGGTGACTGATACCTGCTAAAGAATGGAACAGGGATGAGAAATGGATTCCGGTGTGGCTAGCTCTTGTTAGTCTTTCTATTTGCGTTTGACCACCAGCCCATGGAATTTTCGGAGGTCCTGGCATTCCCTGAGCTGATGGCTTTTGGGTTTCTTCCAGAGTCTCGTGCTCATGTAGCATTAGGGAATACAAACCTTGTGAAATAGCTAATATCAAGATTCAGTTTATTTTTCCTACAAAGTTTCTTAAACAATTAGTTTTCCTAATAGAAGTTACTTAGTCCGTACCTCTGATGCTTGTGACTATAAATGTGTTTAATGTACATTTCGCTATGGAATGTTCACTTGCCGAAGCTTCTGTGAAACTTTTCTGTATTTCCAAAAAGTTTTAGCGCAGTCTGAGTAAGTTGCTGTTTGGAAAGGAAGAAGTTGGTTGTAATACAGAAGTCATGAGTAGTTCCTATGATCTAATAGTGTTCTTTTTTTTTTTTTCCCCTCTGTGATATAGGACTTCAGTATGCAGACTGATTTCTGTTGGAATTATTTTTGTGCATCAAAAGGTGACATAATTACTGAAGAATTATATGGCAGCTCTAATTACAAGAAATTGAAGGAAAAAACAGATTTTCACTGAACATTTTAGTTTACAAAATAGGAAGCAGTATATAAATACATTACCGTCCACTACAGTCTTATTTTTTGAGTACACAATTTATTGTTCTCTTTTCAGGTTACCAACTGAGTTTTTCTAATTGTCTGGACTTCTGCAATTTGACTTTGGTTATTGTACTTAGATTATCTCTGATTCTCTTCTGTTCAGGCTTGTCCCGCTAGATTAGTGGAAATGAAATTAAAATGGCAAAATATGCCCTACTTTTAAACTAAATGGTGCTGATCCTTTCTGCAGAGAAGTACAGAGTGTGTATTGACTAGTAGGTTCTGGTCCAAAACTTAAATACAGATGTAGCCATGCTACTTTAATATTAATGAAGTGAACTTCATAAAGGAAGTGGCCATTCTGTGAAGCTATTTTAATGTATGGTTTTATTTTGAATAATATAAAAAAAGAGTCACTATTGCTGTTGTATTAAGCTCTCAATGTCTTATCTGTTTCTCCATTCTGAATTATAGTGAGCGCTGGACTGAAAACTACTCTGGACATATGTATTTTTTTCCATTGCGAATGCTGGCGCACACTCTCACTTGCTTTCTCTCTCACGCACTCGTGCTCTCTCTCTCTCTCTCTCTCCTCCCGCCCCAGTCTCACACATACACACACACCCACACGCACACACAGGCAGAAAATTATGTTACATCGCATCATGTTGTTTATCTTGCAACAGGATCTTGCCTGGTCTGAACTTGGTGCTTGAATGAATTTGAGCTCGGTCAGTGTTTTTCAATTTATTGGAATATGAAGTCATATGTGTACTGAAATTAGATCATATTAGGAGCAGAGATTAATAAAAACATAATTAAATGGGATAACGTTTTACTGCTTTTAACAATAGATTAGCTGTGTTGTTTTTACAGCAGATTTCTAATCAGCAGTGATTTAAATGTTTGGAGAGTACAAAAGGTGGGAGTTTCCTCCCCTGCCTCGTGTAGAGAGTGTATGAAGTGTTGTGTGGCTATGTTAGGTTTTTACCAAGTGACTTGTATTTGTGATGTTTTGTGTTTGAACATCAGATTTTTTTTGAAACATTCATGTATTATGGGAGATCGTTTAGCTAATCTTTGTACAACTGCCCTTTTGAAAAGTCTCTTATTCTGACTCTTAAAAACCTTTCAAACACATTGCATGTGTAAGTAACACAACTTTACAGGAATTTATAATTAGTAAGTTTACTTTCTAGCTTCATTACTCCTATTAAACTGTTAGGAAGGGGGAAGGCAAAATATATCAAGCTTGGTTCACCATTATTATTTCCTTTATATAATAAAGGAATTGTCATGTTAATTTATAACTCTTAAAAATAACCTAAAGTCTAGTAGGGAAAAGAATCTGTTTTAAAAATCAACACTTGAAATAATGTTGAAGTGAAATACTGCTTTTTCAGCTATGGAAGAGAAAAAAGAGTAATGGAGTTAGAAGCGAGAATGGCGTTAGTTATTAGCTGTCTGTTGTCATGGTTCCTTGAAGGTGGTTTGTCATACATTGATAAATGCATCTCACTTTTATTCTTGATACTTCTAATTTTTTCTGAAGTGTTAACATTAACTAATTAGAGACTTCATAAGTATATATCTAAGATTTTCAGATTCTGTTGTAAACGTTTACTTATATGAGTAACTTTGGGGATAATGGGACTGAGGAAATGACTAAATAATGAGTAGAGATTTCAGAGTTGGAATCTAGAGCTGTGTAGGTTTGTAAAGTAATCACTGGAATCGCTGATCTTTCTACTAGTTTTTTTTAAAAAAAAAAAAAAAAAGACTAACCACCAAAAACCCCCAAGTGTTGATTGCCAGCTGTTCAGAGAGATAATTCTCAGTTGGACAGTTGTCTGTTGCCTGGTTACTGGAACAGAATAAAAAAAAGTTAGCTTGTTAGCCAGCAGATCCTTAGTATTTTACATTTAAAAGGAAGCCGAAACTGAATATGTAACTTGGTATGATCTTGAGATTGTTACATATCTAACTCACACAGCGTACTATCACTTAGCAACTTCTCATTTGGTAGGCTTAGAGAAATTTTGAGTGGAAGTTTAAGTAGAAATTTTGCACTGATTTCTTCTACATGTAGGGACTTGTTCATCTTAATGAGTGAATAAATTTTGACATAGTAAATGGCTTTGGTTTGCAAGAAAGTGCTGTGTCTTTGTTTTGTATAAGAAAGGTTTAAAACAACTTGTGATAGATTTGGAATGGTTAGTCTAACTTTAATAAATGATACAGACTAACTACATGTGCACTTGGTTGGCAAAATAAAGAACAACGTGAGGACGGCTGTTATCACAGGGAAATGCCATATTTAATAATCTTCAACTTTTTTCTTGTGGTTGCTTTTGACTAGTTTTCAATATAATTGAAAACCAAATGATTCTCAGTAGATTAGAAAGCTTATGTAGATAAAGGTGCTTCTAGTAACAGTATTGTTTTTTGATAAAGTTGAGATTTCTGTAAAGCAATTATTCATTAAGAATATCTATTTTCTGGACTCATGCATTCTGGGGGAAAAAAAAAAAACAAACACCCCAAAGCCAACCAAACAAAAAAACCAAAACTGAAGAAAAATAGCCGAAGTTGGTATGCACTGAAAATTTTAAATTTTCACGTTTCGTAAACTTTAAAATTTCCGTACAATACTTGGATGGTATTTTGCAGATAGATCAAAGTTTTAATGGATGTTTGTCAGAACATCGGTCTTGGAGCTAATATTTAAAAAATATAAACAGGGAATATCTGAATCTCTTAATTGTTTTCCTCTTCTCCCTTGTGCAGTAAAAGAAACATGTTCTTTCTTTTCTTAACGGGTGCAACCTGTAACAAGCAATACCTTTTTCAAATACTCTTTGATCTTGTTTGTTCTTTAATTAATTGCATTAACTTAGATATTGTCTTCAGTAGTTGACCACAGAATTTATTTCATCCGTGATCAGTAGCTTTTTTGCCAGGGGAGAAAACCTTGGATTTAGTGAATTTGTCAGACTGGCTTTTAGAAATGGAGCATAGAGGGATTTGGGAGGAGGGCTTGCGCCTGCTTGCTGTCTCATTTCTGACTTTGGACACAGCTCTAGSATAAAGTTAAGCAACATCTGTAAAGATTTGACTGGCAAACATCTCTCTGGGACCCATCGTTGCATCCTGCAGCAGGTGCCGTCAGCTTTGCAGTCTATCTTAAAAAGAGGTTAGTTTGTTTTTTAACATTTATCAGTAGGCCAGTGGGAGTTAATGACTTGGTGAGGAGTATGGTAGTTGTCAGTTGTCCAGTGTTGGAATGCTGCAGGTAATTGGGCTGGACTGGTGAGAGCTGTGGCAGTGTGCTTCTCACGTTGCACTGCAGCTGCTGTTGATCTTAATTAATCTGACCCTCAGAGGCTGCAGTGTCATGGTATAAAATGCAATACATATTAGAAATGGAAAGGCTGCTTTTTCGACTCTTATTGATGATCATGTTTCTAGGTAGGCCTTTTTGTTTTCTAATTGGATTTGTTTGACACTAGCATAAAATTCTTAATGTACTTCAATCTAAAACTGTAGTAAACTTTTCCTGTTTATCAAATATATCTGTGGAGTAATGAAGCTGATAAACGTGTTTTTGAAATGTCACCGTTATAATGGACTTAGCAAAAATATTTGTGTTTATTCTGACAACAAATACAATTGTCTGTAAATGAAAAGTTATATTGTTCATGTCTGGTATGAATTTCTGGTGTACTGTAGTATGCTCTGTAGTGGGGTATGCTTGGTGCTCGTGCTGGCTAGCTCAGTCTTGTGATTCTTTTAAGGATTTCTAGTAACATGGAAACATGTAAAATTGGAACTTGGTATTTGGCAGTTGGAATACATGAGTGTGCTGTGCATGTGCGAGACTGTTAATTTACTGTAGATATACTATTGTCTTCTTCCTGACTGCATGACACGGCTTTAGGAAACTATCAGATTCCTTACATTCACCCTGGTATTCAGGGCCATTCTGTCTTTCCATCCCCCAAAGGAAATATCAAACCAGAGTTTAGCCTAGAGATCTTTTAAATGTTACATTACAGACTTGTAAGGTTCTATTCCATCCTATTTTTGTTTTGATTTCAGCGGTATCTGCATCCCAATTTGTGATTATTCATAGCATTATAAGGATTAACTGCATTGCTTGTATTTTAATTTAAAAATAGAGAAATGATTGTCAGGATACTCTGTTTTAAATTTCCCCTATATTTAATAGACATATTAAATATTTTAATACATAATAAAATGACAACTAGCTAAATTCCCATCCCCCCATATTAACTTGTTTTCACTTTAACATATTTGATAATTAATTATGGTTGAATCTGATTGGGGTTTACTTAATATTAAATGTGCTGTTCTTGATTATAGTCAAGCATTAAAATTCATTTGCAAGTACATAACTGGTCTGATTGAAATGTCAGTTTAAGGCAGTATTTGGAAACACGTCTATGGAAGTCAGCTCTCAACTGTACAATGCTAACATGCCTTTGTAACTTTTGAATATGAATTTATCACCTTTGCTTGAGCTAGTTATGAGCAATACTATTGTGCATTGCTCTTCTCGACTTCTGAATTGCAATAAATTTTGTGTAAGGTTTAATTATTCTGCGTAATTGATGAACAAAATTAAGTCTCTTTCATGAAAGGCCAGAGAACATAGGTTGATGTATGAAGTAGCTGATGTAAATAACTAGCTAAGTGATAAGATAGCACTTGAAAGAATAGTATATTAGGGACCAGGTTTAAAGTTATACGTTGGTGATATGAATGATCTGGGGTCAGATCCCTTGTAAGTGAGGAATAGATACCCTTGTCAACTTATGTGTATGAAAGTGATTATGTAACATTAGCATTTGTTGGATATAAAGAAGCATGAATCTCAGACAAAATTTCGTATTTGCCTGGTCTTGTAGGTTTTGATTGTGAAAAGACTAAACATCTGTTTTTCATCATTGATCTCTCACTGCATCCTGCAGGGCCTGTCATCTCAGCATTGACAGGATCAGATGAAAAATACAATCGATGTGTTGACATTTTTTTGAGAATCACTCAGGTAAGATTACTTGTTATACAGAACTACAGTGAAATTCATGGCTGCTGCTAATGTTTCACCAGTTGGAGCCTTTGCATTCTCAATCATTAATTAAATTAGATACTGAGGTTCTCTGCATGTTCCCTTGTTTCTATTTTAAAAGCACTTTTTGTGCCTTGCTCAGTGCCATTTAACTTTCTTGTAATTTCCCACATAAAGAGCTTCACACATTTGTACTATTTTCCCCCACTTCATAGAGTGGCACCTGTTTGCTTGAATCAAGAACCATAGTGCACACCTCCAAAGCTCTTGGAAGATTTGTATGTACATGTATTTTATTTTATTTTCAAGTAGTGACTTTAGTTCTTTTTAGATTCTTCATTGGCAATATGGGGAAGAAAATTCTCTGTAGAGAACCAGATAATCAGAGGCAGCAGCAATTTATCATCTTTCTAGTGTGTTCTAAACTCTGATTTTTTCAAACTGTACATGAAAAATTACAAATATTTAACTGAATATACCACTGTGAAGTCTTTCTTTTTATAACATAAATTATTGAAAATATTTGTATGAAGTCATGCACTTGAAAAGTAGGAAATGGCACATGTCCATTCAGTTGGCTTCGTTAAGCATCCAGTGTGCTTATGGAATTAAAACTATATCAGAGTGTATTCCCAAAGAGTCGGGCAGTGAAATATCATGGTTATGAGGGAAGGGGGAGGAAAGACCAGTTGGGCCATATGCTGAGTTGGAGCTTGATCTAGCTGAGGTTTACATTTTGTCCCCATCTGTAATCTGGCGTTAGGAAATGCCAGAGTGTAGGTAGGATAGTGTGTAGTAGTAGTAGCAGCGGCAGCAATTCAGGTGCTGCAGCAGATACCGTTTTGGCAGCAGTATTGAACTGGAGTGATAGAATATTTATGTTTTATTGTAGTCTGGCAGCCTACCAACAGTTTTCCTGAGGAACAGAAAAAAAAACAAAAAAGGAAATAGGTGGCTTTTTAGCAGTTTATTGACCTGGATTTGAAGAAAACTTCTGTGGAACAAGAGAGGCTCTTCCCGGCATTCTGTCTGTGCTGATTTTCAAAGGTCTGCAATGAAACACTGCTACTGGATGCCTTAAAGCTTTATAAAAATGAATTGTTGCAATGAGAAGTGTTAGACATAGAACATGTATGGGGATTGTTTTCTGTCTTGCATGTGTGTGCGCACTTCATTCTTTGTATGTCTTCTACTTACTGTATTAGATGAACACTTGGCGCCTCTGTCAATCTAAAGTAAAAATTGGATTCCCCAGGAACTCCTTAGAATTATATCACTTCCTAACTTCTGAGTCTTTGACTGTGCACCGCAGCACACCTGAGTCTGCCAGTTTTTGTTGAGATTACTCTTCCTCAAGCAGCATATAATTTCTAGCATAGTGAAATGCTTAAAAAAAAAAAAAAAAGCAAGTGTTAACTTTACAAAGTTTTTTTGCGGGGATATAAGTTTTTGTGGTTTTGTTTAGGTTGGTAATGCCAAGTGCTCATCTAATATTTGCACTGCTTTTAACAATAATAAAATATGTACTTTATAATTTTATAAGCTGTCTAGTTCTGTATGGATCTACATCTATGACTAGCTGTTCTAGTAAGTGCCAACATGATGCATTAAATTAATAAATTCTTTTTTTCTGATTAATTGATCCCAAATAACCAGAAAAAAGATGGGACAATTTTGTGCGATGAGCAGATAAACTCTTAGGATTGGACAGGAAAGAGCCTCTATAAAAAGGAAGTTACCTTGTGTAGCCAGTAGCTCTTCATTTTCCTTGAGTTCATCATGAGTTCTTTCCCTGAATAACTAGTATTTAGAAGAAGGAAACAAATGGTTCCTCAGATAGCCAGTTTTTAAATCAGTTAAGTTGTTAAAAACAGTATTTTTAAGTGTATGTAGAAATCCACATGTAATTGCTAGCCTCAGAGCTTTAGTCTTGCATGTTCTTGATGAGAAAATCGATGAAATGGGCATCTGTATTTGTCGTCCTTTAGGTTTCCTGTACCTTTTAAAAACAAAACCCCCTCAGGTTATGCAAATGTTTTATAACCTTCTAGTCTTAGAGACATAGAGTGGATAGTGGTAGCAAGGTCAGTGTTTGAATTAAATAATATATTTATACATAGTTAATTTTAATTTTTATTTCAGTTTTTAAATGGTACTTTGTTGATTAGTAACTAATCATTCTCTTGTTTATGTATTATCTTTTCCAATGGCTCATGTTTTTGATAGTACTTACTATTTGAAAGTATGTGGGTTTTGATGTTCAGAAGTAGTTCCAGTTCTGTCCTTCACACTTAGTTAGCACAGCGCTTTCTGATTTGGATGGTGCAGACATGAGAAGGGCACAAAATTTAGTCATCCATAATTGTAAAATAAGTACCTTGATTTTCTCCCTTCTCCAACACACACGCATATGCTCAGAATGAGGAAAAATAAACTCCTCATTGTTTATCCACTTTTTGTCCTTTTTTGATGGAATAACTTATTAATATGGTGTGTAAACGACTACCATGCTTTCAGTGTTGGCTAGTCCAGGAACTTGTTAAGTTTCATCTTGTGTAAAATTCTTTTTGTGTGTTTTCTTTTGTAAAGAAGTCTCTGCTTGTAAATTTTGGCAGCTTTGTATTGGCTGTCTGAAGATCATTGATTTTTTCATTATTTATTTATCTTTAAGTATTTGGCTTTTTACTAGAATGGCCAGTTCTGATTTGGGTGCCTTGTTTCTCCCAATACAAACTTTCAGAAATGATGACAACAATTTACTAAGGGTTGCGGTATTTYAACTGCACTTAAAATTTAATGACCTTTTCCTAAAAATATGCATATAGTTAAATGGGCTCCTAAGATAATGCAGGGATTTTTTTCTGTGAAATGTTATTGCATAGGAGATCAGTATAGGTGATCGTAATGCTCTTGGTAGTTGTAAGCATGATGGTGTCTTAATTTGGATGGTTTTTCCCTGTCAAAGGTTCTATGAAGACAAAACTAAGAAAGCATGCAGGGGTTTTGGTGTAAATTAGTATATATTAGTAGCACTGCTTTTGTGTGATGAGGTTTTCATATTGTAAATTATGCTTACTTGGGAGGTGCAGATAAGCTGATGATATTCAAGTCAAGCGTGCTTAAAACTAAAATTATTTCAGAAAATAATATAAATTTCATACTTATAGTATGACCTACTTCAGTAGGTCTAGAAAGAGGTGTAATGTTGCAATGCTAATTTAGAGGGAAAAGTGCTGTTAGTAGTTATCTACTGAATTGTAATGCAGTTTTTTGGCAAACTAAGGGAGAACGATGGCATATTTTATGTGAAGTGATCCCAGTTTGTAAAGAAACAGATGTGTGAACTGCAGTGCAGATTCAGATCCATAGATATTCTGGAATCCTCGTAGGTAAGCCTCAGTGTAGAGGGAAAGACCAAGATACCTTAGGACATTTGAGTAGACTTTCTCTCTCTGTATTGAGTCATTTTTAAAGTTTCACTCTGCTTTAAACGGTTCTGTTGTGTTAAACCCTTCAGCGTGCAGCAGTTTTCACATAACATTTAATTGCTGGATTCTAAGGGAATTATCACTTCCCCAATTTCTTTTTCCCTTGCTCAAATGTCAAAGATGGTTTTCATATTGGATTTCTGTATAGTTGTTTCTTCTGTGTAGAAATAACTTACTGGTGTCAACTGCTTCAAGGTGTGGGATGTCCCCTACATTTGCCCCCTTCCATGGGGGGAACTGAGGAATCTTGCTGGACAGGCCACCTTACAAATGCTGAAGATCATTAGAAAGATATATTTCATCAAAAAAATACTATATGTATGCTGCTTATTTGGGAAAAAGCCAGTGATTCAGTGTCAACAAGTATTTAATTTCAATTTTTAATCTTAAAGTTATTTTTTTAGAGCTCCAAGTTTTYCGTGTACAAACCTTTAAATTCTGAATCTCATAGTAGTAGTTCAGCATGTTCTAAGCGCTGGAAAATTTGTAGTTTATTTTATAAGCAGTTAAACATACATCTTCTTTTTTACTTCCACTTTTATACTTGATGTTCAAAGTAACAGTAAAATATAACCCTCAGTCTGTCTGATGAATTCAGATTTTGTGGTAAGTAAAACTTCCCATTTTTAGATAGGGTGAAGATTTTTGGAAGTAATCAAAACCTGACGAATTTTTTCCCATTCCTTGTGTTGCTTGAGATCAAATATTCCACTGAAGTTGAGCATTTCTTAAAGTTGTCCAAACTCTTTATATATGTGGATTAGTACAGTGAGATACATTTCTTCCATCTTTTCCGCTGCTGATATTCTATTACTTTCAGCAAAAAGGAATACAAATTCTTTTTCTTGTCTCTTAAGCATAAGGGCTGAAAGTGAGAATTTCTTTCCTATTTGCCACTGCCTCCCAGGAAAGTGAGTGGAGACACTCCTACGAAGGCAGTAAAATTACCAGCAGTTTCTGTAGGCAAACATTAAATTCAGGTAAGTACTGAATTTACACAGGGTGGAAATGCATCCAGTCTACATAGTCCCATATTGGTGTGTTTTCATATAGGGATAGATGAATAGTAGTGTATATTTTAAAAAAAAAAAAAAAAAAAAAAAAATCTGTATGTGATTCCAATTTAGGTCTTTTGGTAAAAGACTTCTTTCTTTCTAAGGGTTTTCCTTTTTCTAGCAAAGGAATGGGTTTTTGTTTTGTTGTTGTTTTGTTTTTCTTTTTTCTTCTTTTCCTGGTGCTTGTCTATGGTAGTTAACATTTACTGCTGCCTTTTCTTCTGAGGAGGGATGTGTTCTCACCATTTTCTAGCCTTGCAAACAATTGTAATTGAACTTTTCTCATCTGGATAGAGCTGTTTGAATCTATTTGGAGATGTCTTTCTTCCTACATTCAATTTTTAATATAGTCAAGTAAATGATGAATACAGGAATAAAGCATGTGCTTTGGTGAGGATCATGTAGGGTGCCTTTTCAGTTATAAACAGATGTTTATCAAAAATAGGTATATAATGCAGATTATCAGTATGAACTTGCCAAATATACGTGTTCTCCCCTTTTGGGATAAGAGTTTTATAGTCTTTTCTTTTAGTTCATCGTCTCTTTACAAGAAAAATTACATGGTTTTAAAAGTTCCTTTCAATTTTTAATGCAGAAGTGCAATCCTTTACTAATGCCAAAAGCAGGACAGATGATAAAAACTTAGTGTATATAATCAATAATATTTTGTAATTGTCTTATTCTTTGGCTTTGCTTAAAAACGTGGCTGGATTTTCTGATATTAAAAGAATAATTCTACGTCTTTATGTATAGACTGGCTTTTTAATATATATGTAAATCTGTTCAGTAATTCCGTGTAGGAAAATACTGGCTTTATGTTAATGTATGCCAGTGTTGCTAAAAGGTCCATATTAAAAGAGAAGCGTTAGATCTAATCCAGATTCAGTTACAAATCCTCTTCAAACTAAACATTTTCTAGAATCTGTTTTCATTTGCAAATAATTGCTCTCGTTACAAGTATTAAATTTTTTCTTTTGTTCCAACATACTTGTTTTATTTTAGTTTTGAAAGGTGGAAATCAAAATTTATGAAGAAGTATGGAACTGACTGAATTATCAAAAATGATCTAAACAATTAGTGGGAAGGATTCTGTAATTAAAGTTCTGAAATGTTAAAAGGCACAGGTAAACTTTCTAAAAATAAATTCTAAGGAAATATTGGCATTTTGACTTAAAATAGTAATCATGAAGTCAAATTGTCCTATTTTTGTTTATTATTACATAAAATGTTTTGACTCATCTTTTAGAAGGATTGTTTGGGCTTTTTATCAGGGAGGAGACTGTTGAAGTATGTATGGAAGAAATCAAATATATACACCATTCTGCATTTCAGTAAGGAAAAAATTTGGAATACTTTGGGTTTTCCTATATTCTGGATAGTCCAGTTGTTTACACAAGCCTTTATTCTTTTAAAAATCTAGCCCTCGTTTATTTATTGAAAATGAAAATCTAAAAAAATGTTTTGGTTTAGTGTTCAAATTCTAATGCCTTTCAAATTATTTCAGCAAGAAATTGAACATTATTTTTGCATGTGTTTAATTTTGAGCTTAATAGAAACCTTCTGTAAAGGTAATTGCAGATTCAAGGACTTGATGCTCATTTAAAAACAAACAGGGAAAAAAATGGGGAGGCACTCCTTAATTAAACTCTTGCATTTTCTTATTTATAATGTAATGTGTGTTTTTAGAATAAGACAGTATGTTCAAGCATATCTTGATATTGTCTGCTTTCTGTTGAAATAAGTTATCAAAAATACTGCCTACAATTTGTGAGAACTGAGGGAGACAGTGGAAAATGCAGTTAATGACTGAGTGGTGTATCTTTACCTTTATTTTGTAGTCCTGAACAAGAAGCAGAAGTATTTGGAATGACTGCTACATAGTTATTTGGCTACTAACAGTAGCTGTTAACTACCAGTGTTAACTGTTTGTTTCCATGCACATTTTGATTTTATTGTGTAAAAATACATGGTCCTGTTTGAGTTGCAAAAGGAGAGATTAAGATTATGTAATGTTTCATGGTAATTATGTGTAAGCTCTTTGCTTATTTACGCAAAGAAACATTAAAAAAAAAAAAAATCCCTCTGAACAGCTGAAGTGACACCAAGCACCAGCTGGGGAATCTGAAATCAAATATTTTAGGGCATGATTTGTATTGAACTGCAATTAGAATGTATGATTCTGCAATAGTGATTGTTCTGAGTGAGGTCAAATTGCACGTGAGGAAGGAACACAAGTGAGGTCTGTTCACTGCAACTGATGTCTGCACACATGCTATTTCACAGTATTTTTTAATCGCATGCAAAACTGGGAGAATGACTAACTTGATTGTTTTATTTGTCCATTGTCAGTTAAGACTTAGTATGTCAATAGGTGAATTAAAGACTTGAAAGGAAAAATAAAAATTGAAAATACTGTCTTTGAGAAACTTATTCTTATTATTAAAATTCATTTTGCACCTTAACATTTCATTAATAAGAAAGCTAAAAACATTACTAAAACATTAGAGAGACTTGTTCTAATTTATTTTTTTTCTCTCTCCTTTTTTTTTTTTTTTTTTTTCATGTAGTGTACTGCATGTTAAAAATACAGTATTGACCTACTGGTATTATAAAAGATAGCATTTTCTGTTTTCAGATAAAACAGTGCATTTTGACACATTGTTTAAAAACTAGAACAGCTCTGCATATGAAAACACAAACTGTGATAATTAGATAGATATGCCATATGTGGTAGTTTAAGTTGGCATATATCTCAAATGGCATGTTTAATGTACTGTATTACTGGAATTAGTAATTTTACAGCTGAAAGCTGTTAATTCTGTTATACTGACTCCCTCTCATGAACCTGTAGGTAATGATGGCAGATCTTTTTCTTTGCAAAGCCCTGCTTCTGATAACTTAAAACGTAGTTATAAGCTGCTGTATTTTTAGTGGAATCTTTGATTAGTGTGTGTTCCCCATAATATTTTAGGTGTTTCTAACTACTTCAGAATTCTAAGACTTTTTTAATAACGATACAGTTAATGTTGAGGGATGGCCAGAATGTTTGCTGTAATAAAATGTCTATAATGTATTTTTTTCCATAAAGCCTGTTTTTCTCAGTGCAGAACTTCCCTCACTTTTTAAGTTAAGGCAAAAAAAATTGTCAACCCTAAGCACTTGAGGATTGTTAACAGTGGTTAAAATCCTCACACCTGGTGTTTCTACACTGTGTAGCTAGATAAAAATCACTGGTCATATATGACAGAAAGGTCAAGGGAGGAAAGCAAGACTTCCGAGTACAACTGGGTATGGCTGGGATGGAGTTAAATTTTTTTCATAGCAGCTTGTATGGTGCTAGGTTTTAGATTCGTGACCAAAAAAGTGTTGACAACATACTCATGTTTTAACTGTTGCTGAACAGTGTTTGCACAGCAGCAAGGCCTTCTCTGTTTTTCACTCTGCCCACCCCCCCAGTGACTAGATTGGGCGTGCACCAAGAAGTTGAGAGGCAGATGACCTGAACTGACTAAAGCTATTCCATGCCATATAATGTCAGCCTAGCAACAAAATGGAGAGGAGGGGGTTTTAGGTAGCTTTTTGCTCAGAGAGTAGCTGGGCACTGGTCTACCCATGGGAGGTAGTGAGTGATTACCTTTACATCACTTTGGTTTTTTTTGTTCTTCCTCTTTTCCTTCACTTATTAAACTATTTTTATCTTGATGCATGATTTCTCTTGCTTTTGCTCTTCTTATTTTCTTCCCACATCCTACTGGGGGTGGGGTGGGGGGGTGGTGAGTGAGCAGCTTCGTGGGCTTAGCTGCTAGGCAGGGTCAGCCCACCACAGGGATTATTAACGTTTTTGTGTTGTGTAAAGATTTTGCCTTTCTAAAAATGGGGGGGGGAACCCAAAACTTCACTCAATTTTGTCTTGGTATGCTGGCAGACACTGCTAAGAGTTACAGAAATTAATTGAAGTTACGACTCTGGATGCTGGTTAGGTCCTCATCCGTGTTCCCTTACATAGATCATTCTTGGGGCGCTTCTAGGCTGAGTGTTCAAAAGGAACATAGTATAGAAGGCAACTGGGAGGTCTTTTGGGAAGCTAATTCAAGTGAATTGTTAGAAAGAGGTGTGGACAGGACCTTATGGATTAGGGAATCCAGTTCTCTGCTGTCCTTCCAGACAAACCCATAAAATCTCATAATCATAGCCCTTTTAAGGCCCTCCACCCACCCCAAAATTGAGGTAATGCTGYCAGTTCCAAGCTCCTCCACAAGAGAAATGCAAGGGAAAAGCTCTGAAGCATCTTTACTCACTGAATAGATGTCCTAAATGAAATAGGATGAGGATGACAAAGGAAAATGTGCCCTATGAGCTTGGTGCCTATTTGTATGAGACTATTCAAACAAGCTGGTGGGAAGGTAAAACTTGTAGCAAAGTAAAGGGGCCATTTCTTTTCCCTTCATAAGATAAATGTAATTTAGTTAATGAAAAGAACTGCTATCCTTTTTTGACAGAACTATTAATGGGACATCATACTCATACAATCATACTCTTGGGTCATTAAGTCCAATTCCATCTTATTGCAGGTAGCTGTAATTCATAACCCCAGTCTATGGAAGTGCTTTTTAAGACAAATAGGGACTTCCAAAATGGTATGATTTCATTAGCACTGGGATTTGCTGCTCACTCAGTAGCCTTTATTCCTGAAAGTATGCATGATTCCTTTCACAAAACACTAGTATTAGGCTAACTTTTTAGCTTTGACAAGTTCTAATTTGAGTCGTGACTCCAAGYATAGCGTCACATGAATATCCGATCAAGTTCATAAATTAATAATGTGTGAGTTGAAAATTAGTTTGGTTGTTAAGGAAAACCATGTTGGAATTAAACATGGCGTTCTAGACAGATCACTGTTACCTTTAAACCAACCRTACTTTCTTCTAATTTGCATGAGGTTGTGGTTATATTTTCGTTCATGTTCCGTATGCTCCTCAGCCATTTTCAGGCTGTATTCCCTTCTATGTTTTTTTTATTGTAATAAAAAGTTGCATATGAAAAATGCAACCAATTGTCTCTGCCCTCCCAAGCCTAAACTGAAAGAATGAAATTTCAAAGTCAAGTAGCTGAAAGCCTTCAGATTTTTAATTTCCTTTGTTAATTGTATCTCTGTTGTACATGGAAAGGCTGCGGAAGTGGGCACATAATCTTGTAACCAAATGCTAAGACAGTTGTGTGTGAACACATTGGTGAGGAGAGGAGGAATGTTTTCGAGATGGGATGTTTCAAGAGCCTTGCCTTCTTCAGCTCTTTTGCTGTCATTGATTGTAGCTGCTCTGTAACCTCTCAGTGATTGCTTCTATGGTATGTACTATTGCTGCTGCTTTGGCAACATGGATGGGGGGGTTTTAGATTTGTTGCAATGTTTTTGCAGAGGCAGGCAGGAAATCAAAGCAGTGTTTTTTCAACTCTAAAAATTCTGCCCYGTTTGAAAATATTTTCATGGGATGAAATAGCTGCTTCTCTAGCTCAGTCTCAGTGAGTTTTAAAATCGGGCTTTGAGTATTATCCACAGTAGTCTTTATAAAAAGGGACAGAACTTTTTATATTGAGATGGCTGTTGCATGTCTGTGCAAATGTAATAATTAGGTCATTTCAAAGATATATGTGCCCAGATATATGTGCCCACATATATGCAGTGTGGTGCTATGTTAGGTACATCTTACCTTTTTGTTCTAGAGTTCTGTTATGACTTTCTTGTCATTTCAGTATCCTTTGCCTTTTCTTTCTTGTTCACAATGGTTATATTTTCGGTGTGACCTACTCTGAAATTCACAGATTTTGCCTGAATTACAGACTGATGGTGATTTCTAGAAAATGGACAAGAAAATGGAACTGGAAGGTGAAGGCAGTTTAAAATACTTCATCCAAGCAATGCTCAGCTGTTTGATCTCTGAACTCCTTGGCTAAAGATTTGGGAAAAGTTACAAACTTCTAAATTGGAGTCTCAAGAAATTCTGTGTAACCTCAGGGATTTTTGTGAAAGGAGAAATGGAATATAGAGAGGTTTTTTGATTGCTCTGGGCCCGTGATGAGTATTGTTTCATTAAACTTGGGGACTGGGGAAAGTTTTAGTTTTTAGACTGCTTTAGTATGTTAGATATGACTTTGTTGTTGTTGGGTTTTTTTTGTTTTGTTTTAAATAAAAGGCATTTTTGTTTTTAAAGTAGGTTTCAATAACAATGCTTTTTTGTAGATGTCAGGAATTTTTTTTTTAAAAAACTTTGATTTGGTTAWCTTAAATTTTAGGAGTGACTGTAGCTGTAGTTTTTAGCAGTCTAAATTTCTATGTGTAGTTGGATAATAGAAGCAAAAGTCATATGTAAATAGTAACAACAATCGCTGTCTTGGTAATAGAGGAATTTTATAATAAAATTCATAATAAAATCTGTTTTCAGATTGTGTTGTACAGTTCCACTCTATTTGTAACTGAGGGGCTGTTAAGTCTAGATACTTTAGTGTATAACAAAGTTTGGCAGTTCAAAGTTCTTACAAATTTGTGTTAAGAAGTGGTGCTAAGACCATTTTTACAGTTGAAAGTATTTTACAGTTCAAGATTCCCTCACAATATGTGCAAAGTGAGATGGAGTATGTTTTAAATTTCTTGCCAACAACCCGATTCCTGCCTATTTCCTGAAGAAGATTATTGAGTCTTGACTAGGCATGTAGGAACCCTATAGGATTCCTGTATTCTGTCTCCTGTAGAAATGCAGAACAAAAATCTGTCCTTTACCCCAAGGAATTTACCTCCCCAGTTACTGTTCAGGAGGTGAGAAGAGTTTTGGGATTAACTTCATGTAGGAATGTGGTGTGTATGTTTTATGTACACAGCACATATATGTGTTGGTATGACATTGGATGAAAATTTATAAACATGAAATGGTATTGTTACAGGTATATTTTTCTAAATTAAAGTTTACAGAATTAGTTTGATAAATTTTGTCATGAAAATTTGTGACTCGGACTGAATAAAAAAGTTAGAGGAGTGACTTTGCCTTTTTTGAAGAACCTACAAAATTACTAAAAAGTTTCCAGTTACTATGTATATGTGCAGCAGATGTGTTTTTAACACTTTATGTTAATTTTTAGTTTTTAATCAACAATCAGGATAAGTAATTACTAAGGTGGTTGAAGTTGTTTTGTGACTGTCACTTAATCTTGCCTGAATTTAAAAGCTTTTTTAATGATAGTTAAAAGAGAAGATATTTTAAAACATGTAGACCTAAAGCTCATAACTCCATTAAAAAAAAAAAAATACATTTTTTTGTATTGATGTGGGGAAGGACTACCTTTAAATATTGTAACCGAAAGTGGAGTCTGTTTTTTCTTCATAAGTTTTCCTAGAACTCTTACCAAAATAATAGTGTCTATTTATCTTTTCTTTTACCCATTCTTTTTTCTTCAGCATTCCATRGTATAATGCAACAACCAACATTTTACTTCTTTGACTAGCACCTTTTTCTAGGTTGAGAGCTTTACCCCATTGAAAGTGGTGGGCATCTTATGGTCTAATTTTCTTGCTTGTACTTCTGTGTATATTTGTTCAGTGGTCTGTGAACATTATTTTCTATGCAAGTGTTAAACAGAGTTGATTTTTAAAAAGTAAGCTGATCCCCACTTGTGTCCTAAAATGAGCTGTGGTACTTTTTGGAATTGTGATACTACATTTATGCCTTCCTCTTCCCTTCTCCCTTCTCTCCTGCTAGTTTTGAAGGACTTTTCACCTATCTTTGAGGAAATTAGATGCAATTACAAGTAGAGAATGGTTCTGAATTTAAAATTGAAAAGCATCCATTTCAGAAGCGATTTCTTAATTTAAGTGTACATTTTATGTAGTTGGTCACAAAGAACTCTTATTTATGAGCAGGGAGAGGGTTATATAAATAGAGGAAAAAATTGCATCATTTAGGTCAAAATGCGAAGAACTACAGTTAACTTAGGCCCTGAATATTAAAGTAAGCAAGGAATTATACATTTCAAATATGTTTCTTGGGGGATCTGTAAGGTTATTTAAAAAAAAAAAAAGTTTGCAGATGCAGTGGATTAATTTTATTCCAAGTTTATACTTTACCTTTGGTTATTACTAATGCTGGCTCAGAAGCAAAAGAGGAACAGTGCTACCTTTTTTACTGTGTACATAGGAAAATGGCCTTTGGAAAGTTAAGGCAAAACTGATGTACAAAGACGTATAGCAAATCCGCATGTTGTGAGTAAAAAATTACTTCCATTAAAATATCAGAGGACTTCATTCCAAGTTAAAAGTGGCACTGATAGATTATCTACTTGTCCTAAGTATTATCTTCATATTCACATGCTGCTATTAGAAGGAATGGCATTTGTCCATGATAGTGAGGTGCTTATATTGAGGTGCTTATGCTGCTGCACCAGTGTTATATTTGGGTTATATTTTTTTTCTCTATTACTGGTTTATGAGCCAGCTTTGAGCTCAGTGGTAGAAGTTACTGTTTTCTTTCATTTTTATGTGGTAGATTTGAACAGTTATAAATTAAATTTGGCCATCTATCATATTCATGGTGTGTGTTTGTAAATTCAGCAATTATTTCAAACATTACTAGTGCAAAATTGATGTGACTGAAACCCAGAATATTAGCTGTAAGGATTCTTGTGTTGCAGTGCAGGAACATTTATCGGTACCTACTACTTATCTAATATTTGTTTAATATCCCATATTCTAATTTACATAACTTGATGCAAATGTATACTGTAAGACTAAAATACCACAGAAGTTAGGAAATGTTCTTTTTAATGTTTTTTTTTTTTAAACTACATGCATTTGGAGTAATACATACTTCAAAATGATTGGGCCTGACCTCTCTCTGCTGTTTGATATGAGAAATTTCCCTAATATTATTTTAAAGTAACTGAGAAAAGGAAGAGTGGATAAACATTGCTGATAACCATTTGTGCAACATTCCTGTTTATGCACATTTTTATTCCCAATCTCACAATACTTAGGACAAAAATGTCTGATAGCTTATGCTGTTCTAAGTGAAATAGCACCAAATCTTAAGGACGGTAATGAGCTAAATTCAATTTAGAGTTAAAAAATTGGAATAATATGAACAAAGAGAATTATCAGTATGTACAGCTCAGTACAAGATGTACTCACATATATATGTTAGCTGTAACACATTCTTTAAAACAGGGTTTCATGTACCTAAGTGAAACCCAGTGAAAAGAAGGGTATGTTTTAGGAAAATACAAAGTTGAGAGGGAAGGTGGTCAAACTGGGGAATAATAGTTTTTATCGTAGTTATTATTCTAACTCTGATATTATCCATTGAGGCTTCTTGCGGTCATTATCCTTGATGGAATTAGTGGAAATAAGTGAAGTGATCTCTCACTCGGAGATCACATGCTTGTAGTTCAGTTAAGATATGTTGGTGTCTGCGGTCTGATTAAAAAAAAAAAAAAAAAAAAGAGAAAATAAACATAGGAAAAATTCCTCATGTGTGTATATATAAATTACATATAAAGTATTTTGATCTATACTGTCTTCATAAGTCTTAGCAAAGAAGAAAAAGAAGATAGGCTTATAGCATGGTTGGAAAGTGAATTTGTCAAAAGTATTATTGCTAGAGATTAATCAAGTGTAATGGTTAGCTCAAAAACAGGAGTCATCTTAAAACAAATAAAATTCTTAAGTAGCTGTGGAAAGACATAAGCAAAACCTGATTTTATGAGCCTCAAAGGAGTTGCTGATATATTTCCCCCATCTTAGCCATGTTTTGCAAAATGCCGGAAGTATGTTGAATTTCCTTTTTGTTTGTGTTTTTTGGATGTGATTTTAAGTAAGTAGGGAGGCTGTATTTGAAATTTTTGCAGTTGATCATTTGTTGTCACAGGTAAAGCATCTGAGTTATTTTCTGACACGTCAAATCTTACGGATTTAAAGCTATTTCTTTTTAAAGGTGTTTTATATAAGGCATAATTCTATATGGCATGTCTAGGCTGCTCCAGAAGTCTGCTTTTGTTTTTTTTAGGGGGATGCTGGTGGTAGTTGTTCCCTGTAAAGGAAATTACTCTAGTACAACATATCAAAGCCAAAAAAAATTCCAAACATTAGGATTTCATMGGTCTAGAAAATCCCAGGCACTTTTAATTTTGTACTTACAAAATAGATCTCCTGAACAAGCTGTGAACATCTGTACAAAAAATTAAATGCAATTAAACAACTAATTAGAAAAATCAAATTCAGCTAGATTTCTTGCTGCCAAGATTTCTCACTTAAATGGTGTAGAAAACTCATTGCATGGATGTATTAACAACTGTGTTCTAGCACACTGTAGTGTCTGTAGCCTACTGCTTCTTAATATAGCTTTGTGTTAATGTAAACTCACCAGAAGTCCGTTATTTCTGTTGATGATTCGAAGGTGTTCATAAATTTGCCTTGGTCAAATAACAAAATTGGAAATGTTAGAGATGCCTTTTCCTGACAACAGTGAATTTACTTGAAGTATGGGATTAAAAAATTATATATTTTTAAAAATGAGGCAGGAATATAGAACCTTTTCCTCCTTATCAGGTATTTATTGCAGCTTCCAGTGAGTTATTGTTGTGTAATGTGTTTTAATAGGCAGTAAGTACATTTAGGACAGTGGTAGGATTTCTTGGCTTCAGAGAGCCTGTCMTCAGGCTTTCCTTTTTTCCCCCCTTTTTCAGTTTCCATTTGGTAGAAAATTTGGATGTGGATGAGAAGGAACCATATTCCAAAAAATTTCTTATTGAGATGATTGTGGAAGATCAGGATGGTAGTAGCTGTATGCAGAGTGCGCCTGCCTTGTGGGATAAACATGCTGTTATTATGTAAGCTGCTGAACACTGGGAGGATACACTGAGGAATGATCTTTCTGTAACGACTTTGTTTCTTTTTGCATTTCAGAATAGTGTATTTGATCCAGTATGGTGGTGCTTGCATTCTTAATTTCAATACAAACATTCAATCAAGAGCATTGGAAATCAGAAAAAGTGTCTAGACAGTGAATGTTCTGCATAAAATCTAATGGTGGTCCAATTATGGCTGAAGATATTTTGTATCTTCTAATAGACAGATGTATTAATGAAACATGATTAACTGTACAGGTTCATGTCTTCTGTTGATAAAGTAGGGAAGAATAACCATTTGCTTCATTCCTGTCTTACTCTTCTTTCATGTAAGACAGTTATTAGTGTTTGAAATCAATGTTACTAGCAGACTGAAAGGGGAGAATGTATTGTTGACTTTTCTTTCAAGCACATGGATGCAGCATCTTTGGGTTTGAATACTGACCTTGATTAAATGGGAAAGAGGAGAGTACTTGCTGTTACTTTTCTGGTATTCATATCCAAAAAGGTTTCAAATCAACTGACAGAATTGTGCATGTTAGTTGTTTGAAATCTCACAATTTCCTTAGTGTTTTCCTTCCTAGATTTTACTGCTAGAGAATTGTAGAGTCTAATTCTCAGTTTCATGGTTGTTCTGTTTGAGATTTTATGCTCGGTGTGGTGCTGGGTTCAAAAAGCAGATATCTTTCTTTGGTGTCTGTAAAGGAGTGCATACCTACTGTACTTCCAACTTTATATCTTTGTAAAGTATCAGTGCTGGAATCTTGTTCATTTGCTTCTAGCTCATGTTGTGGGCTATGGCTAAACAAATGTTTACAGATGCAATGAAAAGAAAGTCACCTTATAATGAGAATGAAAGATGATACAATATTTTTATAGGCCAAAGGATGATGTATGTACGTGTGTATATATCTATGTACACATACACATATAAGTGTGTATATATATTTAAAAAAAAAAAAAAATCCATAATACACATCCTACAATACATAACAAGTTAAAGACCATTTTGGCACCAGTAAAATGGTGGTCACCCCTTTGAACACAAACATGAATAAAAAACCAAATAAATCCAAATACAGATCAGAAGAGCCCTATTTTCTGTAACTATATATTTTGAAATGCTTAATATATTTTCTCAATTTCAGGAGTTGGTCCAAAAGAACCCCAGTGAGATTGCATGAAGTACATTGTTTCATGCAGAACTTCCTTCCCTGCTGATAGTAAAGCATATAAATGATCTGACTAATAAATTCTGATTTTTTTTTTTTTTTTTTCTTGAAGCAGGGACAGTAATTTAAAAAATACTTGCTTTCCATTATCACTTTTGCTATACAAGACAAAATCAAATCTTTGTTCCAAGCAGAAGAAGGTTGAAGTACATGATACTATTACTTTTGTTACCGCTTCTGTTTTAGGTATCTGTGTCTCAAACTCGATTCAGAAGTTAGCAATAAAAGAAACAAAACAAAGACTTTATAGTGTTAACGAGCATTGTTTTTAATGATATGTAATCTCACTAACTAAAATGTTAGTGTGTCTTGACAAAATTCTCATCTGATACTGTATTCATTTTTGGTTTTCAAAGACTTTTTCTGTAACATTGAATGGAGGTAGTAGTCTCTTATTTGGTTTTGTGTTGTAGAGTGTTTGTTTTGTAGTAATTGTCATTGCCTTTGTCTTACCTTGTAACTGTCTCGTGTTTATTTTTGTTGAAACAGTTCAGAGGGGTGAGAATGATGTCACGAGAGGAAGTGAGACATGGTTGCTATTGTACATATGTGAGAAGTCGACTTTTGTATTGTCACTTTTTAACTTTTAGTTTCTTATATGGAGGAGAGGCACCACTCTCTCCTCTGAAAGTAAAGAAAAAGTGCAGAGAAAATAATTCATAAGTGATTTTTTTGGTGGTATTTACTTAATGACTTCTAAGTCATTAATGATTATGCATGCTTACTGAATGGGTAGTTGAGTTAATATCTTATTTTATTAGCATTGTGCTGCCCTACCTTTTATTTACTCCTAACTTAAGAAAGCATACATGGAATAGAGTGTTATTGATTGCTTGTGATTTTCTTCTGATTCTCATTTTCACAGTAGCTGTTCATAAATACAAATAAGTAATTACTTTAGCATCCTTCAGGTGTAAGGTGTTCTGTTGTCCCTAGTTTTTTGGGGAGGAGGAGGAAGTGACTAGAGAACTATAGCTGAAATTTATATAAACATTGGATATCCAGTTTGAACTTCCACAGAATTATTTTTGTCAGGACATGCAAAAATTTTTTTGTAGTTCCATATATTGTTCATTGTGTTACCATTGTGTTTGCTTGACTTACTGTTTGCCAGTTAAATTGCTCTTGTTTAAAACTGGACATTTATAAATAGTGCCCAAAGTAAGTGATCATCTGTGAAAAGTTAGGCTGAACTGAATTTGTTAGCATTGTATCGGAGAGTTCTCAGGTGTTTAGTTTTTCAAAGTTAGCATTCATTTCTGAATGAGGAAACTCTTCCTTGTGTCCCTTAGCCTGCCAAAGTTAGCCATGTTTGCTTACCAGTGTTCTTCACTAAGTCAGATCATGTTGTCTAGTTCTTACACTTTGAACTTCAGTTGCATACAACTTGGGTTGTCTCTTGGTAGCTATCACAACAGCAGGTCACAGTTACCAGGAAAAACAATTGAAAGAGGAGTTATGCCGAACACTTAAAAACATGATCTAAGTCACCCCATCATGTTCCAAAACCAGAGGGCCTCAGTCAGGATGGTGTGTAGGAGTTGTGTGGGCTGGCTTCTTCGGGTAAATTTTCTTTTTGATTCCTGAGCTTGACTAATTTCAGTTATTCAGAGGATTCTAATTTAACTGCATTTGATCTTGGAGGTAGGGGTGGTGGGGGAGGGCTGAAAAGCATACCTCTCACTCTTGTAAGTATGAGATTTTTTACAGAAGCATTTAAAACACGCTTAACATGAGGAAATTATCTCATTTTTCATAGTTCTATTGGAAGTCACTGATTCACTTGCTGAAACTTGGAAAAAGTAGAAAACCAACCAACTGAAGGCAGAGATCCAAAAAAATCATTGGGATAAGCAATGCTTTGGCAAATTAAAAACTAAGAGAAGACAGAGGCAGTATTATTTATAAATCATTTTAAGTGTTAGGCAATCTTAATTATAAAGGAAAAACATCAATATTATTGTTAATTTTTAGTCAAATGATCAAGTAATTTGTAGAAAACTTGATGATTCTGGGAATTTGGAGAATAATCGCTTGAGTTTTGTAGCATTTTTTTCAGAAACCAAAGAACCCTACTGCTTCTAAATTCACTAGCTTTTATTCTGATTCTTCAAATTAAATTGAAAACAAATTTATGCTTTTCATTCCCTGAAAATGTTTTTTTTTTTGTTTTGTTTTGTTTGTTTTTTCTTGTGCAGAAAAGTGCCACACTGAGTTTCTTCCACATTGTTTGTGGTGATGTGACAAAACAAATCTGGCTGATGTGTGAAATAAATTTCTTATACTAGGGGGACTATTTTTAATAACAGATGCAAAAGGGTTGTGGTAGTTGTGGCTTCCTGAGATTACAGGGATATAGAGTTGTTTGCGTGCATTTGGTTTTCTTTTAAAATTTAAATGTACCACTAACTATAATGTACAGTTTCCTGGGGAAATTACACTTAATATGTGGCTTAAAATGTGTTTTCTGTAAATACTTGTGGTTTTAAGTTATTTCTATTTTTGGTTAACTGGATATGTTCATTTATTCAATAGCAGTCTTTTGGAACCACAAAAATGAAAAGCTTTTAGCTTCGGGTTTCTTGACACCCCACCCCACCCACCCCCCCCTGCCCCCATGATTTGTATAACGCAATCCTTATTTTACTATTAAAATAGAAGGGGGTCTTTTGAGCAGCGTACTTTCTTCAGGAGTTTAAATGTGGTTATTTGAAAAAAATTGACCTTCAGTAATACAAAGCCTAATCTTTTTAATAGTGGTTTTTAGCTGTTTAATAGCTTTTTTTTTTTTGTTACTCAAAAACCCACAAATCTTTCCTTGTATTAGTTGATATTCCATTGCCAGAAGTCATACTGAAGGTTAAAAAGGTAATAAGGTTAAGGAAGGTAGCTCTGGGAATGCCTTACTTCCACTTTCAGTTTAATGCAACTTATAGCAGAATCAGCTTTGATCATCTAACAGTCTGCAAATAAAATGAGTTTGTCAAATCTATTATTTACAAGGATATATTGGAGTTATACTTTAATTCTGTGAAATCATATTTTGGGAAAAAAAAGTTGATTGCCTAGTAGGATCAAAGAATTTTCTTATCCTTTTGTCTGTCTTGGTCCCCTTTTTCACTTTCTGTGTAACATGTGTTGAAACATCTCTGTTTTTCCTAGCTGGACAGCTAGAAGATGGTGCACTACTCTAATTAGTGAGTCAAGAGACACTTTCTTTTCAGTCATAGTTGTGTAGTTTACACAATGAAAGACTCAAAATTTCTCTAACGTCTTTTTAAAATATATATCTCTCTAAATGCTAAACCATCAATATAACAAGTGACAATTTCATATATATGAGGAATGAGGAAATACTTGGAAAAAATATACCTACCTTGGGAAAAAATATACCCTCACTAAAAATTCCCTTTTGGAATGTATTAAAACATTTCTCTTAGCTCTTTGTAGAATTTCAATAGTAACAATCAGCATTTGTTTGTAACTGCAAAACTCCTTTCTAGCTATTTGACCACTATAGATTGCTGTGATGCAACCGAAAGAGCACACAGAATTAACATGTTTGATAGGTTGCAACTTTTATTTGGTTTTAACTTACGTATTTTCTGCATATCTATCTGCGCAGAAGTTTGTTCTTTGTTTTGGTAGATAGCTTTTACCACGTGTGCCCATGCAAACTTAACCATCCAGTTAAGATAATATAGTGTAAGGAAAGGGAATTCTGGTATACTGAAATGCAGATATCTCTTGCTCTGGTCATCAGATCCACCAGTCTGCTCTGTTTAGCACCTTCTGTTGCCTGGCCCTGTGCCGATGCGGTGTCCTTGACCTCCCTTTCAGATCATTTATTTATAAGGACAGCTCCTTGCTTATTTAACCACTCTAATACTGGAAAATCCCAAAGCATTCAATACTTCTTTAGGTTCCCTGTCCATCATTTTGTTCCCATTAAGAAAGTAAAATTTGTTTGGTTTCAACCAGTCGTACCTTTCTAGCAACAGCTTCTTAACTTTTTCTTCCCAGATGATTCAATGCTTTCTAATATGTCAAACATCCTTTATAGATGGCCAGATTGTGAGTGGCTTCTGCCTATTGCCAAATCCATATGAAAATGGCAAACCTCCAGGTGAGGTAAGGCAAATAAAGCCTTTTACTGTCCCATAAGGGCTGATCATTTGCCACCCCAAAAGAGAAGCTGGTGGAGGACCAGTTCACCTGAGCTAAGTCTCCTGGATCCCTTTATTCATTAAAACCAAATACCATACTCATTGACTCGCTAGTGGCATTTTGTGAATTGCTTATTCAGAAGAGTTTTTGAACTTCCTAGCAAGCATTTGTTATAAATCTAAATGGATTTGACTTGGAAATATTGACACAGTGTGGATATAGCTGTAGTATATTACGGTCATTGCATTCCATTGTTGATTAATTGTGCTTGGGAGTCTCTTTATGAAAACAGATAATGTTTTTAGATTTTAAATGTGTTTTTAATGAAGAAGTACAATTGCAGATACTAAAGATGCTAACACTTAGCCAAATGTTGCTATTTCAGTTCTGAGTTACATCACAATTTTCATGATGGATGACCCAGTTTTATGGCCAGGAAAATAGGAGTAATTTTGTCAGACCATTAGTTTACTACCTGCAGTGTGTATCCTCACTTCAGCTGTTCACKTCAAACCATTTGTGTAGGATTATCAGCACTTAAGTAGCAAGTTTTTCTTTAAGAATGAGCAAAGTGAGATGCTGGGGGGAATGGCGTGTACCTTTGCATATGAAAGCAGCAACCTTCTCCCTCCTCACCTCCTGCCCTACTCCCAAAAAACATGTGACGTTTCTTTATAATAACTTTGATCTTTTCAAACATTTAAAATGTTGAAAATGTCAACATATGACTTTTTTTTTTTTTTTAATGTAAAGTTTCAGGGGGTTTTTAAAAGGGAAAAAATGTGTTTTGGGTTCTTTCTAAGTTCTTAAATAAAAGGTGTATGCCTGTAACATCTTTTACAAAGAGAACTTTTTCTCCCAGAGGGGTAAGGAGTATTTGAAATGTATTTAGGTTAATTGCAAATTAAAAAAAGAACAAAGTTTTAAATGGTCTAGTGGTCTGAATTAAAAAGAAAAAAATAGTTTTCCATATCAGTTTTTATTTAGTCATTCCTGTCATAATTTTATTAGTGTTGCAGTCCTTCACAGAATCTTCTGAGAATACTGGGATAGCCAAGACCCGAATTTCTAATTTGGAGAATTGTGTCAGACATTCCCCTTCCACTCTTACTGAGTTTTTTTTGGGTTTTGTTGTTTTTTGTTAAGCCTACTTTCCTTAGGTAAATGAGGTTTATGAGACTGTGGTGTGTCCCTTCTGACCTGTTTGCTCATTTCAACCACACAGAAGGATTGGGGTTTCAAAGATTTATTTTTTTCTTTTTTTTTAAGATCCCCCATGTTTTGTTAAAATTGGCAACAATTTGCCAGTTGAGAGAAAATGACCTTAAAAGGTCCTTAATCGGCAAAGCCCTCAATATTACTTTTACTGTTAGTTTAGTAGTGCATAAACATCTCAAATGCAAGAAAGGTTTTTTGAGCCATACTCGGCTTCAGCATCCAGAGGTATTCTCTTTAATACTGATTAAAGACTTCCATGTATATCCTTATATTTATTAAAGTGTAATGGCTATGTATATTTACCTTGCATATCTGATGTGTTTCAGGAATTCTTCCTAAGTAGTTACTATTGTCTTGTTACTTTTTTTTTTTCTATAGGTTAGATTTAATCTGGAAATCCAAGCAAACTTAAATCAGAGGAAGTAAAATGAAGATATTTGCTTTCAATTATGAATACCTTGTTCCTGCAAGATATAAATAGAATAACCTTTATAGCCAGATGCCTGCTTTGAGTATGTTATCACAGTAATATTCAATATTTAAGTTAGGAACTGTTATTAGTCACAGCATTATTCATGTTTGTTCTGTACTTAGGTAATCTGTGTCCAGCTAACCCAGAAATGTTAAATATAGTTCTGCCTTTTACAATAGCCTTTCATTGCTGAATCATTAAGGATTGTGGTTAAATACAGAAGGTATTTCAGACACCATCTTGTAAAGAATTTTGTATAGGGCTACAATATTTTTAAGGCAGATGCTATGGGTGGCTGTTTTTAGTCTCTGTGCTTGAGGAGTACTTTGTGTAGTTAATGTTGCTTATAACAATATAATAAACACCCATATTTTGGTTTCTCTGATCTGGACTTGTTTGGATTTTAAGATGAAATCGAACTCTGAAGAAAATAGTGATAACATGATATGCTGTAATATTTCAGTGATTTTTCTGGCTCTTAGTTGAATATAATTTGATGTGCATTTCTAGCATGAAATCGTTGTATACATCACAGAATACAATCCATGAAAAGCAAGAATAATGAAAAAAAACTTTTCTCCTGGTTTGTATTAGCTGAAATATGCTCTCCTTTTTTACCCTTCTTTTTATATGGGATGCATTTCTATTAGAGTTTCATATTTGCATTTTTTCTTTATTTTAACCTCTCGAGGTTCTAAATAGATTCATATCTATTGATAATTTTGTGCATAACCTGTATTTTGAAGCATTCTTTTCTTTTAATTATGCCAGACTAGAGATATTTGTTTAAAGAAAAAATATATGGAGATTGTCAATGATGAAGGTATTCATTAGGGGAAGATTTACCTTTAGAGATTTTGAAAAAAGACGCCAGGTATTTTTTAAATAAAGGACAGTTCCATTTCTCAGTGATTGTGTGTGCTTCCCTGCTACAGCTGCAGATATTTTGAATATGATCTTTCTTCCTCCACCACCCGACTTCTTTCTGCAGAGTCGTGCAGTGAAGTCATAATCCTGTGTTTCACATCCATCTGTTACCATAGAAATGATTGTAATAACCTAAATTTAGCACGATGTCTTTCCTGCAGGATCAAGCAGGAGGATTGAATGGGTTGTATGTGAAAGAATCTCTGTGAAAATCAGAATATGTTAGCAAAATCTAAATGCTGTGATAAATTTACATGACAAAACAATTAAATCTCAAGTAAAACATCTATAAAAAAATTCTGCTGCTTTTAGATTATTTAAATCATCATATATGAAATCTGCCATATACTATGCAAACTACTTAACTTTAATGTCAATAACTGTTTTTTATCCTAACAGGAGCTAGTACAAGATACAACATTCATTGGCAGATACATATGTTAATCTGATGAAAATTATTATTTTTGAGAATATTATCAGAATATTTACTGTGGTCTAGATATATTAAAAAGCAAAGGAATGAGCTTAGAACTTACTATGAAAGAGAATTTATTTTCATATTTAAAAATGCAAACCAAACTTTTAAAAAGTTATTTTATAGAAATTGAGTTGAAATGAATTTTCCCTTCTTAGAAGAAACAGAAGAATTTCTCATTGTTTGTTGAAAGCAGTGAGTTCTTTACTGCATAACTTAAGTCCTGTCTTTCTACATTTATGTCTTCTGGATAGACAGTTGCCCATGCACAGAATCCTACCATTGTTACATGTGTTTCTGTCTCAAAGATAAAAAGAGAACATGTTATAAAATGTCTAGGAAAGCTGCATAACCAGAACTAGGTTATTAGGAAATTAGGAAATGTCTATACTACTCCCTACATACATTCATCATGACAAATCCATTGGATGGATTATCATGTACTGTTATAAACACAGGACTCCAGGACCTTGACATAAAGGATGATCTCTGGTCATCTGATGACCACCTATTCAATATATATTGTTTCATCACTGGCCAGCAAGCAGCTGCACGAATTATTTACTGCATGTTACTTCATGTTATTTTCACTCTGGAAACAGAATTGCTAATTTCCTCATGGTCCTTAAGGAGTATTTGAGCTACATACACAATTTGAATCACTCTGTAGGGTTGAAGCATTAATATTATCATTTCATAGATAGAGAAATGAGGCACAGAGGGATTCAGATCAAAAGTATCTGTTAATTTTGAGTGTGATATTTGAGTTATTTACAAAATCATTTTTAAAATACTTAGTATTTAGTATTGTGTAACACAAAATATGTCCAAACCATAGCTCTCATTAACATGGTTAAATGGTGAATGCTAAACATTTATGTAAAATAGGTCTTAAGATGTCAAATCAGACACTCAAAGAACAGGGTCTCCCCTTTCTTTCTTTACCCTCCCCGTTCTTTCTTTCCACTCTTCTCTCTCCCCACCCTTGCACATGCTCTCACTTTTACTTTCCCTCTTGTCTGCTCTGTCTCTGTAGGAAGAATAAATCTGTTTTTAAAGAGAAACATTTTTGCAATTTACTTCCTTGTTCTGTGCATATCTTTCAACTTTGCAACAAATGAGGCAAGCCTTTCTATTATCAGGCCTGTAAGATAGGCAATGATCACTTAGTGCTTTGCTGGTAAGTTTACTCCTGAGCAGTAGTGGATCAGAAAATAGCACATAAATCCAAAGAAAGCTGTTTTGTTTTATTTTTTACATGGAACTAAGAATATATGTTTCTGATTTTTAGAAGATTTTAAAAATTTTTCATGCTGTGATATGATATGCATATCCCTGCAAAATAGTAGTTTCCCCAGCATTTATATCGTACAGACTGTTCCTCTTAGTGCTGATGGCGATGGTAATAAACTTGAGAGCCCTGCTCTAACATTCTATAAGCTCCTGGCTAACCATCTTCATTGATTTAAATACCTGAAATCACAGCTGTTGTTCTGTGGAAATGGATTTTTTTGCCACTACTATGTCATCAGTGTGACCAAATTTTCAAGAGGTATAATATAAAAAACATCAGGAGCTTTTGTGCTTTATTGATGTATAGCTGGTTCTGCAGACAAAGAAAATTGAAGTTTACTTGATAGTTGTTTTATTTCACTGAAAAATAGGAGTTAGACAAGGGAAATACCATATGATTTTTCTTGATACATGACTGATACACATTTAGGGAAAAAGAGTAGTAGCTTTTTCCTTTATTATGTTAAAACCGGTACTGGATATTCTCCTACTAATAAAAAGTGCTCAAGCTAGTTCTAAGACAATTACATTGTCTTTTGGCTCTTTGTTGTGCTTGTAGCTCCTATCTATTTGAACAAAAAGTGGCAAGGTTTGATGCAATGCCTTTTCCTGAGAAATTGGCATCTTTTCGTTTCCTTACTGGAAACTCTCTTTGCAGTAAAACATCACACAATACTTTTTTTTTTTTTTATTTCTGTTTTGGATTTCTTTGAATTTTTATTTGTTTATAATTTTTATGACTGTTCTTTATGGATTAAGCAACAGTCCATTGTAAATGAGTAAGTGAAGGTGTAAAGCTATGGTAATTTGTATAGTACTGCCCCTGATTAAATGTGTTAGACAGTCTTCATATTTTTAAGTTAAGTGATAATGCAGTATATTTGCAAAGTATTAAATAAAAGTATGGAACAAATGAAGTATTGTCTGGTTCATAAACTTGTATGAATGAGCCTTGGAGTTGGAATAATAATTGAACAGACAATTTATCTTCACTTTCATTTAAAGAATTACTACAAAAAAAGATACAGTTTTTCATTAGGTCACAATGTTTTTTGAAAAACAAGCAGTTAAAGAAAGGTACATATCTTTAATGTAAAGATTGTAATCTTTTTTTTCTGTAATAAAATGAAAAAGGTGTTACATTTTATGCCTTTGAATATTCTTTTTCATGAATACGTGTGAAGATGTATCAAAAGCTAGTTTTTAATACATGAATGCAATGTAACAGTATTAATGAAATTAGGACAGATATTTGGCTCAAATGTAGAGATATTTAATTGACTACCAACACAAGTGTTACATATTAATATCAACAATAAATGTTTTCGCTAGCATTTATTTGTCTGCAAAATCATAAGGAACACCTGTGCCATATTATAAGCATCAATAATAAGAAACAGAGAGATAAACCAGCTATGTTCTAATGACTTCATACCAGGTCATGTAATAGATGGTGAGAATCCTAGGTTTTCATACAGAAATCAATTCAATGGCTACAATCACACTAAACCACATTTTTCTAAGTTACAGGTGTTTATGCTTTAAAAGATGTGCTTAAAAGCAGCTTTACCTGCTTTGATGGAGTTTGAGTTTTCTAGTCCAATGTAATTTAGTTTGCAGCTGAAATTACTGCATGATGTTCAATAAGAAATCATTTATAAAGGTAAACATATAAAAGCAGCTAAGTTTGTGGGTTTAGTGGTTTTTTTTTGTTTGTTTGGTGGTTTTTTTTTGTTTGTTTGTGGGTTTTTTGTTGGGTTTTTTTTTGTTTGGTTGGTTTGTTTGTTTTGCTAGACCTGCGCAAGGACTATTTCCGTTGAATCTGCATTTGTATACTTTTCACTTTTCAGGTAAGTTGTTATTTCTCTTCCTCCCTCTCCCTTGAAAAACAGCTTTTTATTCACATTCTAACCACTCCTCATACTCTGTCATTACATCATACAGGTAAGTTGCTTACCCCATAAATAGTTCAGATGGTGTCTTCTCAATACAGCATGCATGGATTTGTTGTCACCCTGTAGTAGACGCGTGTTCTGTCTTTTCTTATGAAGTTCAAGAGAACTGCCTTTTTACTTAACTTAATTATTGGATTGTAGCTGATTTAGGACATTATGTTCATACTGAACAACGAGGATTCATGAAGAAGTTTGTGTTTTTATAGAGTTTTATATTTCAAGTTTATACTCCACTGTAGTGTAAAGCCAGCTAAAAGTAAAATATTGAAATGTAAATTCAGCTTGTGGCCAACTGTAATCTAATGTAGCACTTCTTTTATATTGCTGCTTTCATATATTGGTAAGGATAAGTGCAACTATCAAACTGAGAGGTCATGTAGATGCTGATTAATGGCTTAGAAAATAATAATGCTTCAGTGTTGTAGTATAATGGCTAGAGACTTGCTTCAGAAGGGTCAAGTGGTGTCTGTCAGTTACTAGAAAGTATTCTCAACTCTTAACRACGAGGATTTAAGCAGATAATGACTTGTACTATCCTGCTTCTAGAACTCTATATTATGGTAAAGGACTATGTTCACTGAGGGGGAAAAAAAACATAGTATGCTTGCATCTGAGTAATACAGCTATGTGTGAAATGTACAACTCGGAAAACATTCTGGAGTTTTAGTTACTTGATTATATGCACTGGGAAACCTGACTGAGTTGGTCATAGTCCCATTTGGCCTTTCTTTGAGAGAATTTGTTCCATGGAAGCTAGAAAATGGACTAATTGTACTGAGCATCTGGTCCAACCCTTAAGTGAAGCTGAGATATGTCTGGATAGATGGTTGGTTTAGGAGCTCTGGATATCTCAGGTTTCTCTAGATTTGGTACTTCCATTTGGAGAGTTTAAACAAGATAAATGGATTGAGTATCTGACTACTTCTGCTTCATCTGAATTTTCAGAGGTTTCTTACTGTTTTAGCACAGGTTATAGAGAAACACATAATCCAAGTTTTCATGGAAGTAATTAGAGCATAATTTTGGAGTTCTTTTAAATTGAGGAAGTAGTGAAATAAAACTTAATCCCATAATTCTAAAATCCTAAAAATGAACTCAAAAATGAAGAAATAAGGTTGTAGGGTTTAGGTCTTGTGTACGAGAAGAGTCTAAATATATCTTAACTAGGTAGGGAAACCTAGATATTACAGTGAAAAACTGTAAGTAGTTTCAGAAATGGATAAGGTGGATTGAAAGAAATCTGTATTGATCTTCAGTAGAAAGTCAAGTGATCAATTTCTGATTTAATTGTGGTGACAGATTTGTATCTGTGTTACATCTTCAGGCGAGAGGCAGACAAAGGATGCTCAGCAACAGAGGGGAAGTAAGAGGAGAATCACTGTCTGCCTAAATAGGATGCTCTTTTGTCTAATGCTTTATTTTAAACACTTATGACTGGTTATGTTGTGGTTTTTTTATCACTTTTGGAGGTTCTAAAAGTGAATATTGAATAAATCAAACCCTTACACAGAGTTGTTTTCTGAACATAGTAGTATGTATAAAGCTTTTACTCTTCTTGAATGTTATGACAAGCTCTGTATACCAACTCTGTGAGGATGTTTGCATGTAACTTAATATTCTACATAATATCCTAGCAACTGGAAATGCCTCCTGTATGTGTTGAAAGCAAGTGTAGCTAGTTACAGAGCTAGATTTATTTCTTACATAGCCTGTGTGCTAGACTTTAGCTGTTAGCAACATGTTTGATTTACAGGTTAAAAATGTCAGTGATGGTGAATATTTTTTTTTTCTTGTTTGCTTTTACTTAGGTTATACTTTCTAGAATGAACTAGTATGGGAAAACAGCTCATTTGTAGGTGGCCAAAAGACCGAATTCTACTCTGATTTTTGCAAGGTCTTTAATGTTCCTATTTTAACATTACTTATCAGAAGAGCCTTCTATATACCTGTTAATAAAACTAAGCACAATGAAAAGGTATTTAAAAGTATTGAAAATTTACTCAAAGTTGTCAGCAGTAACTTTGCTCATTTTAATTTGGACTATATGTATTTGTCTTCTCATGTTTAAACCTATGGTGAATTTAATCTCCTTTATGTATTGTAATTAAAAACCTAAGATGTCTTCTTCGTCTTACGTAGCTTGCCATTAATGCAGGAGAAGAGAAAACTAATATCTATTACACAGTAATTTGATTTTAGGCTCATTGAGCCCTAAATTATAATGAACATTTAAGGAATTACTCTAAAATGATGTTATTTGCATTTATATTGGAAGTGGTTTGGATTTTTTTGCAAAATGTTTGTGGTAGTCACTACTGTATAATTTTCTAGCATGATAAAAAAGCTTTCTCAATTTTTTCAGTCACAGATGAGCAGCTACCCTGTTGGCATTTTTTTCTCCAGATTTTTGCATTTGTGTATCAATGAGAACAGACAGTTTAGAGTACTTCTAAGATATAGGGAATTTCTGGGAGGCATGTAATGTTTTTGTTTACTTGATTATTAACCCTTGTGTCCCACCCCCAGTTGTTTTAAATATGTATGGCAGGTTAGTATAACTCAAAGTCAACAAATTGCTGTTCCACAGAAAGAGCTGTTAAGTGGAGAAGCTCTTGACACTTTGTTAGGTAATTCTTTAGCATAAGGCCTACCTTTTTCAAAGAAGCGATTTGATGGTTTGTCCTCACTATTCTAAGGCTTCCTTAATTTTAAGGTCCTATTTGCCAAAGCCCAGTTTGGGCATCTGACTCCAACCCTGTTGCCATTTGACCATTTACCTCGTAAAAAAAAAAAAAAAAAAAAAAAAAAAAAAATTATTTCTACATAGGAGTCAGAAAAAGGTTTGGTTGGTCTTGGTTTTTTTGGAAACCAACTTCCAAAGTAGATGGTTTAGATTTTGCTATTTGGAGAATTCAGCGGAATCTGTATAATCCGATACTCAGTTTGGACAAGATGGATTCAAAGTGCAAGTCTTGGTAAGTTTGTGCAGAGTAACACAGAAATTCTCAAGATAAGATACTTAAGTTAAAGCAATTTACTTTCAATTTAATCCATTTTTTTTCACAAAACTTGAATCTCGGCAGAGATTATAAAATGCAAGGTTAAGTTATTTTGCAAAATATTAGAGGACGACAATGGAAAGATTCTTATCTTGTTTACCATTACCTACTACCTGAGGCTAGAACCAACATTATTAGATCACAGATGTGAATATTCTGTCACTAGAAGTCTAAAATATGGGTTTGGTGTGATTGCCTCTTGGGCTGCCATTCTGCTTTTAGTGAACTAAGTTAGCAGAGCAATTTTCTGGGCAAAATAGGCGGAATATTGACTATTTGTAGTCCTACAGCTAAAGATGTTCATCTGGATTCAGTATTACTTTTACAAACACCCTTTTTTCACTGCTGTTCCTCATACCTTGAGATCATATCTGAGACCATCTGAACCAGTTGTTTTGAGGCTCTAGATGCTTCATGATCTGTGCATTTAGTTTAACTCTTTGGAGGACCTTAATGCAAAGGTAGGCTTGACAAAGAAATGCTTCATCATCATGGCTTTATTTTTGAAAGTATGTAGAAGTTGCATATCTTTAAAAGTTATGAAAAGTAACAGGGGTCTTCAGAAACACTTTATCTGATAAATATTAAGTGTCCTGTGTGGACACTGACAAACTTCCTTGTGCTCCCTCTTTCCCATATGTCCTTTCTATCTGTGATGATGTGTGCCCCGTGAAAGAAATAGTACCATGCCTGTTTTGTAGGAAGTCAGTCTGTTTTGTCATATGGGACAGTAAAGTGCTCTATATCCCTCATGTAGTTGTGGTTGTTGTACTTTTGTGTGTCTTGTGTAGTACAAACAATTTTTCAGGAAGGAGGACCAGCAACTGAATCGGTTGAAAACCGTGGGTAATTATCACAGATACTCAATGAATTATCAAGTGTTATTTCATTGCTAAGTACCTGAAATAGGAAAACATTAAAAAAAAAAAAAAAAAGCCTCATACAATTTCAGAAGTGCGGTCATAACTGGATGCAGTCTTTAGCCCATTCTTTCTCAACCTCTGTCAGACTTACAAACGAGGCATGCTACTGTATCTACCAAATATCAGATATGGACATATCATATTTTTAATGTATGTAATTATTTTATCATATAAAGAAGTTCAACAGCAGGTAGCTGAAAACATTTCAACCTTGTGATTGCAACCAATAGGAAGTGTTCTGTGCTGTTCCTTTGTAGTCTTTTTGCAGTACTAAAATCTTTTTATTCTTTCTTAGTCTTCAATACAGTTTCTCCAGAGTGTGTCTGACTATTCATTTGCAGTCATAGTATCTTTGGGTCTCAGATACAAGCAATTATAAAATATGTTGCAAGTAATGGTGTTCTGCAATATAAAGATTGTATTAATAAGTTTCTCACCTAAAAAATATATATGGCAGTTAAAAAAAAAATCCTCTTGTGCCATCCATATGTGTACTCTGCTTGACCTATATTTTATTGAAATGATATATTTTTTGTGGTAATACAGCTTCTTTGATTTTTTTTTTCCTTTTCTGTGTGTACGCCTGTGCTCTGTAAAGTTAGGTGCAGTTGTAATTTTGTTGCAGTGTTGCAATATTTCTCATAATTTGGTTGACAATATTTGTTTAAATAAAAAAGACAATCTTCTAAAAATAATCTGTAGTAGAATTCCAATGTTTCAATATGTCATGACTTTCTAGAGAAGTCTTTGGCTTTCTTGTCTTTCCTAACAAACCACCTTTGATAGGTGAATGACCATACATTTGGTGGTGAACTAGCTCATTTGCATATAAGAATAGAAAATGTTTACATTAATCGGCTAGGGTATGTATTTTTGAGGGACTGGATAGATGATTAAAATGTGATGATAAACCCTGGGGAGAATTGAATATATGGAACTTGAGATATTCAGAGGTAATTGATAACTACTCAGTGGTCAAAGCTGCAATTCAGCAGAAATATTCAAAACTTTCCTCTTAATATTTTTAATTCCCATTTTTCTTCTATAAAATGTCCTGCTGTATCTTCTGAAGCACTGTTATCAACATATGCAGACTTGTTTTCATTATTTTGAGTGCATACCCTTATATTTACCTTTCTGTCATTGTGGCATGTGCACATTCTATATTTTCAGGAAAAAAAMCCCAAAACATTCTCAAAAGATATGTTAAATGTTAAGTTAAAAACACAAGCGCTTAAACTTTAGGAAATGCAAATATTTTGATTGTTTATCTGGTATAAGAAATAGCCAAAATAGCTGTATTTTTACTAAGCTATAAGTAACTTAAAGGTCTTATCAGCAGTAGAACACATTATGAATTTAATTTTATTCAAAAATGAGCATTATCAGCAGCAGAACTAAATGGTTAAAATGAGTAGGAGAAGGAATTTACAGCTGTCCCAGAACTGTCCTAGATGCTTGTCATTCTTTTTTCTTTATCTATAAATTATTTTTATATATTTTTCATACATTGATTTATATTATGTCTTCTTTTTCTTGAAAAGTTATATTCAATGTTGATAGACACTGTTAAATTCATCGTCAAGTCTACACCATCTCTCACTTGATCTTTACATCTTTAAGATGTTGGGAGTGGCTCAAATCCAATGATTTGGATTTAAAAAAAAAAAAAGTTGTTTCTCAAAGAAAAGGCAGAGTATAGATTTGGAAATCATTCTGAGAACTACATTTTAAAGAATGATATGAACAATTGTGAAAGGATATTTAGAAGGTTAGTACTGGGACAACACTAGCAGTAGAGCTCACAAGGAGTATAGCTTAGGTAATGCAGTCATTTATCTTAGAACAATGTGATATATATCACAATATGTGTGATTTCCAAGTAAATGAAAATTTCTGTATAAGAACACAGGTTTGAATAGCAGAGGAAGGAATATGAAGAGATAACGCTTTCTGTAATCTCTAGAATTAAAAAATTGTTTTGGTCACTATAGGATGAAGCTGTGCTGCATCATGAGAAATGCTTATATTTCTTTGGCAAAGTCATGGGAGAATTTAATTGTTAGTTCTGGATTGCTATCAGAATGAGTTGCATAACCTTTCTTTTTAAAGTAAAGTTCCTTTATTCCTTGGCCATTTTGAGATAACTTTTTCGTTCTCTTACACCAGGTAAAGATGTGTGTGAGAGAGGTCCATCTAATTTCAGTTTTAGTTTTTAAAAAATCCTGAATTAGCACAGAGAAAGAGAAGATGGTATTTTGACTGAACCAATATTTAGAAGTTGTTCTTTCACTACAGTACATGGTAAATTAAAGATAACATGTTTTAGTTAGGTTAAAATAGTGCATTTTAGTTTATATTTGTTTTGTTTATGTAACATTTTTCATGTTTACTTCTCCAATTTGTTGCTTACCCTCTTCCTATTTTAGTCAGTTTAAATTCTGTGTACTCCTAAGTGAATATTCTATACTATTTTTTAGACCTCCCCCCCCGCCCCGGCAAGCTAAATTAAGATGGAGGTGCAAAGTTGAGAAATAAAGGTGTTAAGTTTCTATGGGTAAGCTCAAATCTATTTCAGTTGCCTTCTCCAGGTAGGGTCTTACATTTATGTGGTTTTTGCATAAGAGTCTTGCTAGTTCTTARCCTTACTTGTAAACAAAAATATTTACTTGTGCTAACAAAATCAAATTCAATCAGATGGAGATACTGAGTTTGGGAACTTAGGTAGTAAGAATTGCCATTAGCTTTACTTGTATTATTTTGCTGTATTTAAATACCTGTTATGAAGTTTGACATACAGCCCCATTTATAGTATCACAGCATCACAGAGTAATTGAGGTTGGAAGGGATCTCTGGAGGTCATTTTGTCTAACCCCCCTGCTCAGGCAGGACCACTTAGAGCGTGTTGCTCAGGACCATGATACTCAGGTCACAGAATGAAGGTGGTACTGGAACCCTTTGACAGTATCTGGAAATAGTTTGGGAGGATAATTCATGCAGGTTGTAGCCAGTTTTCTATCAATGCCTAAAGGTAAAGGCTATGGGCTGAGTAAGTTCTGGCAATCAGTAATTAGTCTCCATGTTGTGAGATTCACTATCTTCGATTTAAAACTCACTCAGTGCTCAGTTGAAATGTTGGTTGTGTTTGGGTTTCTTTTCCCAAGAAGTTGCAGAAGAGCATTCTTAGACTTTGTACTTAACACCACTTAAGCTACTATTTTATAGGGTAGAACACTAGCTCTTTTGATGCTTGTGGAAGTTGAAAAATCAAACTCAATTGCTTTACGTACCCAATAGAATAAAATTGGGAAATGATCTCATTCTTAAATCTTTTGATTTTATAGTTAGTCCTTTTTCTTTTCTTTTATGTTGAGGACCTAGACATTGGAAGTTGTGCTTTTTTTTTTCCTTTCAAAGTTGAAAGACTTTCACAAATTTAAGAAGCTTTTATATGCAATGTAACTTTTATTCTGCTAAAGCATCTGTTTGCGGTTGGTAAACGAGAAGTTGCACAGTGTATTGTGAATTAGGTTTGAGCCTCTAATTAACATTTCTGTTATCTACCTGTTGGCATTCCCATGACAGATACTGAAAAAGGAAGTGCAGAAAGAATATGCAAGGTCTGGAACTCATTTTTCATATAGAGAAATTCATGTCATTGTATGTTGGTGCACTGTGGTGAGAGAGGTTGGATTAGCACATTTTTCTTGTTTAGTAGACAGAATTGAAGTATGGTGCATTTTCCTGCAATAGTAAAACTTAATTTAAAACCAAATTTGAATCTTAAGATAATTACACATGACTATTTTAATGCTGGTAGAGAAATTGAGGTAGTTTAAATACTAAGTTCAATATCGATATTTAAATAATTTTTCATTTTGCTTGGTATATCTACCTGCTTTGCACTATTGATCAGGGACAACACTCTAGTCCAGGTTTTAAATTTGTATTGCAGTTGAGTATCTTAACTGGGTATAACATTATATATGTGTTTTATTGAGCAGTGAGGTATGTATGCAAATTTTGTTTAACTTTTTTCTGGTAATCTTTTTGCTTTTAATAGGCACAGTGTTATGTAGCAACTACTATGTTATATAGCAAAATATGTATCTATTTTTACAGATTTTAAATACTTCTTTAAAAATCTGTTCAAGCTTAGGTAACTTCTTTTTAGGGCACAACAAAATTTGTCCAGTTTTGAGTAAATGGAATACTGATGGACTTCCTTAGGAAACTGCTGTTGAGTAACAAATTTATTGAATATATGTGCTTCTGTGTACAGAAGCACTTTTGTTCTTTGTTGACAGTAGCTGAGCAGGTACAGAATGATAAGTATTCTGAGCTTGCTCTTTAGAATTATTCATTTGTATTTTTATTTTATTTTATATTTTTATTGTAGAGCCCTTTTTCCAAGCTGAAGTTTTTTGGCAAAATCTTTGACACTGATACAGTTTTGGCTATGATTCCAGTTGTAAGAGGGCTCGTCTAGCAGGACTTCTAGTGGTATCATCTCCAGATTCCCCTGACAGTTTTCCGTGGATGTTTTGAGGTCCTGGTTTAGTTAGCATATCTAGATACTAATAGTGAGATGCCAGTGCTTTGTATTTTTATTGAGCTTGTATTTGCTGCCATCAAAGGAATTACACTACTGATTGCATTGTGAGGGGAGAGTTTTTATGAGCCTTTTGGAGGCTCTCAACCTTAGTTTCAATTAGATATTGCTAGTATATATGTGAGATTAACACTTAAAATGTAATTTCATTGAGTAAAAATGGAAGAAACAGGAGTATACAGTCTTCACTTAATTTTTTTTATTTAAATTCAATTCAGTTTTTCCTAACATTTCTTCTGTATTTATGTAATAATACCCAAAGGTGAGGTCCTAATATGTTTATCATTATGCAAAGCACTTTTTACCCTTAATTTATAAATAATGTGTGTTTAGGGCATGAAACCTTAAAAAGGAAAGATCACACCTACTGACAAATCTGTCTTACTCCATATTTTAAAGCACCATTATGGTCACCAAAATCTTTTTCATAAATAGTACTAGAGTGCTAAGGACCCAATGATCCAGTGGACACTGGTATTTTATATTTTTCAGGAGCACAGTGGAGCTGAGCTGATCCTGCCAACTTCCTCTACGTTTTCTGGGACCATGAAAGAACTGGCAACCCTACCTTTTAACACTGACTTATTTTTAGCTCATTTCTGTAAACTATTCATCAAATCCCAAGATCAGAGAATCATTTGTAATAATTTGTAAGACACTTTTAAGAAGGAGCTAAAATGACTAGAATTTCAGGCACTGAGAATTTTTATTTGCTATTGTACTTGCATCAGTTTCACAAATACTTTTAATATTTGAATACTAGCAGGGGAGCATAAAGAGTCAAGATTGAAAAATCAGTTATCTAACACATCTCCCTTTCAAAAGAACTGTTCACTTAAGGAAATTAATGTATTTTTCTGTACAAATAATGGCCTGAAATTGTAAATAAATATTGAAATTATTTTATATTTTATGTATTTGGTGTTAATTTTATTTAAATACTTAACACACATAAGTGCCATTTTAAATATCTTAACATTTGTAACTGTGATTTAGCTCACCTTGTTTTGTAAGGTGCATGCAATTAAATTTTTCACACTTTATCTGACATTTTTGTTTTCATTAAGATTAACTCTGATTTTGCACAACTGCATTTATAACCCATTCTTGTTTGACTAATGAGAACCTTTCATGTGCTTTCAGTAGGAGCTAGATTCTTATGCTTATGGCACTGCCTTATTATTCTCTTGCACTGAGTATGGACTGCAACATCAATAAAGTCATGACTGCTTTAACATTGATGGTTTGGGATTTTACCAGGCAATGCTGGTCACTTTTGCAATTAACAAAAAGATTTTGTTTTAAAACAAAAAACCTACACAAACTAATTTATGTTGGGTTTTTGAGATAATATGACCTGCTTGTGTGAATAAATAGGTGTAAGAATAAGAGTCTCCTCCCCACCCCCCTCTCTGTGTTCAAAATCTTGACCTAATGAAAGCAGACAGTGGGATATTAATTACAGAGCCTGATTTTATGGAAGCAATATAGTATAGAGGATCTTCATGGTATTTTATTGACGACTTAAGAAATAAGTTGCAAGTGAGAAGAAATCCATTGTATATGAAAACTCACTTGAATCATATCTTGGACCTATTTGTTGGTCTTTGTTTCTAAGTTTGATTTTGGACCATGTGTAGAGTCCTTAGGCTCATCTGTTTAGGTTCCRTATTAATTAAATGTTTTCTGTATAAGCAACATGGAAAAAATGCTTATACAAGTCAGTGAGAAATGATTGTGCATTTGCTGATATTTTTGGTTTGGTTTCACAGAGGACATTAATGTATACTTGTGTGTAGTTTTAAGTGATAGCATGCTTTGTTTAGAATTTTGCAYTTTCAATAATTATTGATAATATACCTTTTCCTTCACACTTATGCAACTTGCAGAATTTTTTCCAGTGAGCAGCCCTGCATACAGTCTCCCCCTTAGATGTAGATGCATGTGCTCTCTGTCTTGCATTCTCTTTCATACACACAAGGATGCATGTACAGGATGGAATGCAGTTTTGATTTAGTTAGATTTATTATATTGAGCAGATATGTCCATATTTTTCCTTTGATACAGAAATCTTTACTGTTGTAATGGCTCATTTTATGAACTTATGTTCATTTTTTTTTCCAAATAGTTAAATAAGTTTTCAAAATTAAAAACAATAACATACATTCATGTATTTAGCAATGATAAAGTCCAATGTAAAAGTAAAATCTTAGTTTTACTTACTCCTTTATTTTCCTGTTTTTAAATGATACACGTACATAGAAAGAGATCATGAATCTTTAAATTCTCAGGTTGTATTTTCTTATACATTTGCTTTATGTTCTTGTTTAAAACATGCATATTTAGTATGTACTTATTTACAAAAGCATGAGTTAGTGTGTTTTCTTCATGTGTAATTTTGATCCCCATTAGCTGACTTGTAATACTCTATAGATATACTTCTAAAAGTAGTCTTCAGTAATTATAAAAACCAGTGTGTTATTGGTTAATGCTTTCAGGATAATAGATAATTTTACTTGGCTATGAGGACACAGTTCTTGCATCAAAGTTTCCATTCTGAAAATTAGCTTACAAAACCAAGATGACGAGGGACAAATCATACAATAAAAAGTAACATTTTAGTTAAAAGCATGTATCAAAACTGTAGTCTGAACAGTATTGGTTCTGCAGAATAAGCTGTATCCAATCCAATCCAGCAATTAAATGATGGCAAAGCCCTCTTACTGTATGCATAGTCTCAGATCACTTCAAAAATTAGGTTAAAAGTTTAATCCTCTGGSGTGGATGCTGTATGCTTATTTATAAAGGGCATGGACTATAGGTGCACAGCCATTTGAAGAAGCTTGCTATTAAAAGAGTTCCATTGGAGACTTTCAGAAACTGTTACACTGCTTAAAATAGGAAGACCATTTATTTCCGTTACAGGCAGAGAATTAAATACAAAAGCCTTTCTCGCAATATTAATATTGTATTCTTAATCTATTGTTGATTACATGTAACAGCTGCTACTGTTTTGTTAGATGACTGATGGAAAATGTAGAAAATCACAGCATAAAGGGGGTGATGAAATCTTCCTGTAGCCAAGGTCACATAGTGACAGTAGAACTGCTATAGAAGAGGGAGAACAGCTATAGAAGACATGTGCAATATAATTTCTGAGTATCTCTGAAGGAAGAGGAAGATACAGTACTGATGATTTTGTAGAGTAGCCCTCTTTTCTGTTCCCTCCCCACACACTGCCCCTCGTCTGTCTGTCCTTCTGAACCAATCTATATTTTCTGTGTAGATTCTTTAATGTTGCTTAAGAACTTGCCAAATTCTAGCAGCAAACACGAGATTGAAGTATTTAAAGTCCCTACTTCACCTGCAGAGTTGCTAAGCAAGACTTGAAGTTTTGAAATTGAACTAAAGTTTACAAGAGGTAAAAAAAAATGGCAATAGGTGGTCATTGCCATTTCAGAAACTCATATGTAGAAATTTTCAATAAACTCTGTGTTGATATTAAGGCTGCCTGGGCATTATAAAAGAAAACTTGCCAGAGGGCCTCTGTTTTGGGAGATGAGCCAGAACTTTGTTTCATTACTTTTATGATATTGGCTCAGTTTTTGCTAGTTTTTTGCCACTTTCACTTTAAAATCATCACTGTGTGGTCACTATGGTATGTGTTTTCTATTGGTTTTATAGTACAACGTGAAAAAGCCTTTTGCCTGTAACTATTAATAGTTTGACAATTACATATATCTCTCTTCTTTTTATGATGGTTTTTAAAAATCATGGTCATTTGATAAGCAACAAGAGAGAAGATCAATGCATCAATGGTGAAAGATTCTACAGAAATAAATAAATTCAGGAAATTCAAAAGTTTAACTTCTGAGCCCAGTGCAGCATAATATTTACATTTCTGTAAGTGTAATTGAGAAAAACTTACAGCACCAAAATACTCTGTATATGATTTCTGAGTAATGGATCCAGTTTTCATTAATTATACTTGAGATATAAATTAATTTTATTGTGAGAAATTTTCCATATGTTTCACTGGAAATACTGAGTAGATTTATACTAATTTGGTATTCTGGAGTGGTGACAGAGGTCTGAAAGTGTCCTACCTTCTCTGGCTGACTCTTCCTGCTTTGAACAATTAAATCTTTGGTATGTTGAAGTTATACTTCGCTTTGCCTTCGCCAGTGATAATTACTGAAAGTTTGTTTAGACTTGATAGCAGTATGCTAATGGATCTCTCTTTGGAAGCTCGGTTATTAACTAGTGCAGTAAAGCCGTGTTAAAATGTATTTTAATACTAAAGGCCTAATTAATAAACACCTTATTTCTCATTTTGTGGAAAGTTACCTGATAGCTTGAATTTTATCTAGGTAGATCATTCTGTCTTACCTTTCCATCTTTGGCCTTTCAGGGAAAATACTTGTTTTAGGTGCTAGAATCATCACATATTTTGAGCTAAATTACCTCAATGTTTGCTCTGGTATTTACAGAAATGAAGATGTGTGTTGGAACACCTTTGTCTTAATCACAGCAATATAACATGGAAGTGGTAGTCAGATAAATGAAACAGGAATAGATAGGATTTCTGAGACTCAGTTTTAAAATTTTATCTACATTTATCTAGGATAAACCATCAGGCTTGCACTTGTTCCATTCCCTCTGAATTCTCATGTACTAACAAGAATACTTTTACTCTCTACCCAGTAGTTGTTACTGTTATCTTGAATCTTCCTGCAGTCATCTAATCCTATATAAAAACAAGACTGGATTTACCACTTGAAGCTATTCATTAAATAGCCTAAATAACTTCTGCTTCAGAAGTTATTAGAGAAGTAATATAGGATCATCATTATAAAATGAACTAAACATTAAAATTTTGTGACTTTTACTGTTTGCTTTTTGTTTGTTGCTGTCTTAAGTGGTGACAAACCTTACAGCTCTTCCCTGTTGAGATATTGTGTGCCTTTTGCTTAACTCCAGGAAGAAAAAAACCAAAACTAAGCTTTCCTGCACTTCTTTCCATCCAAATATGACTATATGAAAATGGTCATCGTGTGTCAAGTCTGGTTTTTTTTAGTTTTGAGTCTGTGGTGTGTAGTTAGCAAGAGTGAATTATGTGTGGGTTTTTTAAATGAGGCTCCATTTTGTCTGCCACACTTGGTCAGCTGCTTGACAGTTGTGTGAAGAAACATTACTAAGAGATAAGTAGCTTAAAACCATTTCAAAGGGATTGGATGCTAGGTCAGGGACCTTGAATTTGACTCTTTATCTGGTGTAAAGTCGGTGTAGAGAGTTGTGTCATCAGGGTAACATGCTTATAGTTACTTGCATTTGTGAAAAGATAGACTTCTGCATTTCATAATAAATCTATTGGTTACCTAGATTTAGTAAATTGCAGTAACAAGTATGATGGTTTTAAGTGTGTGAAATGCTATGGATTAGTGTGTGGCGTGACCTTAGAGGTGAAAGCAGGAGTCTTGAAAATTTTGTATTTGCTCTTAACTCTTCTGGAGTGTAAATGTTCTTGTCCTTCTAACTAGGGTGTCTGTGGGTGTGTCACTTGCACCACAAGTTTACATTTAATTTGTTAAAACTGGTGACTCCTTTTAGAGAATGTGTTTTCTCCAATTAAGCTGCATTATCTTGAGATAATGAAATGATTCTGTTTTGTTGTTTTGGAAGAACTACTGTGTTTATATTTCACAGTGTGAAACATTAGGTGTGTGGGAACACTGGATGGCCAGGTAATACAATATTTAGCCAAATTTTCACAATGCAATTAGCTTCTGAGTATCTTTAGGACAATCTGAATAAGAATTATTTCCAGCGTCATTTCATATGAATATTGTTTTCCTATTGAATTATCAGTAGGCTTGATAAAAGCTCATTTGCATTATACGTTCATATTTCTAAGTGTTTGTATGTTACATATCACATACCTCATTGAGGAAAGGTTTCAGGCATGATTTCAAGCTGCACAAAACAGAATTTATATTAAACAAAATATCAGTTTTGATGATAAGTCTCTCTAGCACTTGAATAAAGATGTCTTGAAGCACCTCTATGACTTTTATGCATCAGAAGTGTGTCAACTAATACAATATCTGTGCCTTCACAACCTTGAACAGTTAAGATTTAATACTATTCTTGCCTCATAAATTAGTTCAATGTTGAACAAATCTGTTTTACAGGTGTATTTTTCTGAGATTTTAAAAATTTTTTGCTTTCAAAATAAGTTATTGCTGCTTACAAATGAAAAGACTCATTCAGAATGCTATGTTATTATTTCCTGAATTAACTAATATTGACAAGGTTGTCCTTCAGAGGGTTGTAATACAGTATTTAATTATCAACTCTAGTTTCCTTTAATAGCCTTTGTAACAGGATCATAATTATCTTGCATATAATCATTGCCTGATACACTTAGCCCATCTATGATTCATTCTTTGCAATTACTCACACTTTGTAGCCTTGAGACATAAAGAACTCCATGCTTTTCTTGACGATTAACTAATGTTAATGGTTAAAGGTATTCTAATTTTTCCCATTCTACTTTGACAATGTCCTTGAATCTAGTTAGGAATGGCATCTTCTAGGCTGTGTGAGCATTCAGTCTCAAATAACCAAATGGTTATTTGGTACTTGAGCTTTCCCTTGGCTGTCCAAATTAATAACAAGCAGTTGAATGTTGTACATGGGTACCAAATTGTAGTAATTGGAAAGTTACCTAAATGCCAGATAGATGAATTAAGAAGATACGACTACTTTTCAGTTTAGAGAAAGTATTTTAGATAACATTTAATAATATATAATAATGAAGTCTTCAGAGCATTAGCAGTGTGAGCTATTTCAGCTTGAACTGCAACAAGATCAGCTCTTACCTACTAATGATAGATTAATGATAGTCCAAATTCACAATGTAATAGAATATTGAACTTGGTTTTAGTGGGCAGAGGTTGACAGTTTCTTCTTAGTTCTTGTGGCTAATAGAAAATAATAGAAGAGCAAGAACTCTCCAAGCCTTCTGTTTTATTGTGATGTATATGCAGTAAAGTTGTAAATAAAAATACGCAAAGCCAAAGGTATCCCATGTTAAGTAATCTACAACCATTAAAAGCTGAAACCACCACAGTTTAAATTTTGGTAAAACAGCAGCATGCTTTTTATTTTAGATTAGCAGTGTTTATATGCCTTTAGTTCTAATATCTTCTTGTTGATTGCAGTAAATTACCATATTTGACTTTTCCTTGTGCAGTGAGATCATTTTAAAGTGTTTTGGAAATTTTTTTTTTCATATGAACTTTGCTTATTTTAATATGTTGGAAAAAAACCCAGTGGTCACTTTGAATGGGGTAAGGTATATTGAGAAATACACTATCTTACTATTTGATGAAAAACAGTGTGTTTTTATAATAATTTTGTCTATTACCTTTTTCAGATATAACAAATCAGTATGAATTACCAATATATCAAAACAAGAATATTGCAATAACAAATCAAAATAGATTTTTTTTTAATAAAAATCTTTAGGTGAACTAAAGTGATGGCTTCTTACCTGTTTAGAAATGTACAAGCATGAGTAATAAATGTATTTTGCATGCTTTCTAGTGGTAGTATGCTTTTTCACTAATGAAATTTCTGAAGTGTAATAAAATATATTTTAGCTCTTCATGTTTCTACCATCTTCCAGGCATATTATCATTATCTCCTGTGTTGAAATTTTTCATTTATACTAGTGTTAAGCTTGAGACAGTTGAAGTTGTCTAAACACTAATCTACTTTTGATAAAGTCCATGCATTCAGCTTTTGTTAAAATCAATTTTTCAAAGTTCATTAAACTTCTCTGCCATTAAGGAAAGCTGAATGTCAGTCACCAGCAATTGAAACTATATAATTTTCAGGTATCTGAGTGGGATATGTCTTTGAAACTTTAAAGAAGAAAGTCTAATAGTCTTCCCTTATCTCCTCACCTTAACAGCACCCTCCAATCAAAACCTAACTAAATAAAAGGCTCTTCCCAGCATCGCCCAAACAGGGTGGCTTCCTAGGCTTATTGTCATGTGAATTGTAGGCAGTTTCTGATCTGTTTAGTAGTATATAAGTAGCCACTAGCTGTCACTAAGAAAAAACAAACAAACTGTTTCTTGATCCTCATGTCAAAAAACAGCAGCGTTTTTATATGGCCATAGTGTGTTTTTGCTTCTTAAAGCTTGTTCATTTCCTAAACCCTGTAGTCTGTGTAGTGATATGCTAAGTTTAGTGGAGTTCTAGTTCTGATTTGTGACCTTTTTACAGATCTCTTTTCGTTTTCATCTTAGTTGTGAATTTCATAGGGATGCAGTACTTTGGATATACTTTGCCAAGCAGTCACTATTTTACTGAGAGGCATTTAGCTTCTCTTTTTTTTTTTTTTAAAAAAAAAAAAAAAAAAAAAAAAAGTTGTTGGAGCAGCAGAGGAGGACTATGTCAYCAAGTCCTGACTTAAACAAGAATCTCCTTATGAGGCTTTAAAGTTCTTACTGTTGCCACCCTGACAATCTGTATCTCAACTTGGATTTGGGGCTGGGCAGCATCTCTGTTTACTTTATTGTTGCATCTGCCTCAGTTACATTTTGGTTTATTCTCTGCATTGTACACGCTTGCATGCACTTTCTCTCTCTGAAATATGTTATGGAGTACAATCTTGTTCTGTCCCAAAGAAGGAGATGAAAGCTTTGTGGTCTAACAATGAATAAAGGTAATAAATATTGCAGAGTTCAGTCTTGTATAAGCATATGATATGTACTTTATGGATGCACATTAGTTCTTGATTTTGTTATTGGAATAGCTTTTAAACTGAAATACAAGCCCTTCTTACTGTGAAAAGCAACTGTTGCATGATTGGCATGTTGTAGTAGAACAAAAAAGCAACTTTTGTTTTAGTTTTAGTCTTCAACTGAATGTCTCGTTTGCCAGTATTTACAATGTATTATTGTGGGGGAGAATAAGGGTTAGTGTTTGCTTTCCTCCAGATCTTCAATATACGATGTAGTAATAAAAGGTTTAAAAATATATAATCATTAGTATTTCTAACTCAATACAGAAGACTACAATGCAATGTAATACTAAAGGGAAAATTGTTATTAATGTATCTTTAAAAGCATATTTTTACAATGCTATTATAAATCTAGTTCCACAACATGCAGTGTCTTAATGAGGATGTCTTGTCATATTAGAGTGGTAAAATAAAATTGCCTTTTAAATAAACTGTTGTCAAGTCGTAGGGTTTGTTTTCTAAGGCAGATTACAAATGAACATGCTCGTTGTGTGTCTTGGATTGTGGAAGAATAGGGTGGTAGTTTTTCATGTAACTTTACTTTTTGCTTTCAAAACCCTGAGCAGGTGTTTAAAGACTTGCTTCTACTGTACAAGTTTCTGCTTTTAACTAAAGATAACTAAGTTGTCTAATTTAGTTTTAGTTAATTGTACCATTTAGACAATTTAATTTTGTGATTAAACAAACAGTTGTCTAACTTAGACAATTTAGTTTAAAAGGTTTACTGAAATGCCTTTCCAAAAGCATGTGAAATCGCACATGTGTGTGTATGTTTATATATATATATTTATTTTTATCTATATATATATACACAAAAGTAGGAGTTCCTTTGCAAACTAAATGCTTTTGACTATTTTCCCACTTGCATCTACAGAATTTTGGCTGACTTTATTCACAAAGTGAAACATTTTCTGTTCAGTTACGTTTTAGTTATGAAGAACTTAAGTGCTGCAAATAACTCCACAATATTTTTTCTCCCTTTTTCTGTTTTCTATTCACATGTGTAAGAGCAGCCAGACTAAATAATTTGTAATGTATGTGGACCTTGTCTTCTATAAATTACTTTCTTTTGTTTCAGTTTTAGTAGTTGAGAAACGGGAAATACTGCACAACTGTTCTTCTTTATTACTGAAGTAGAAAGCAAACATGGGAAGAAAATCAGCATAATGAAAAAATGTTCACAATAGACTTGTGTCTTTTACACTGAACTGTACTTCCTTTAAAAAAAAATGAAGTTAATGCACTTGAACTGCCACTACTGCATGACTGTGAATATTTGCATTCTGTTCTTTACTAAATTTCAGTTCAGCAGTAAAACTCTCAGGGAGGAATGCTTTGGATATGAAGTCATTAATGCAATACTGATGTTAAGGAACTCAGCTGAAATGTGACTTCAGGAATACCAATGTATAGGCTGCCAGTTCTGTTTTGATAGGTTGATTAACCTAAGTTTGTGAGCTTGAGTATGCTCATTGAGCATAGTTCTAAAAAATAGCAGTTACACACAGCATCGTGCTACTTTCTTCCTTTCAAGCTCTTGATCTGATTCTTCCTTCTGTTCTTCATGACCAATGTATGTTCTTAAAGAATGAACAATGTATGTTCATGTCCCCTGTCTTATCTTACTTTTTTCCAGGTGTACCAGATTCTTAGTGTGAATTTTAGAATTAAAAAAAAAAAAACAAAAACAAAAAACACCAAAACAAAACGCCACATGTTAAATTGAAATCCTCAGCATAGATATTGACCCTTTATAGAGGTAGAACTTCTTTAAGTGTGCTACTGTGAACGTGACCTCAAGTTTAGAAAGGATTTCTGTTGCTTGTTTTGTTCAAAATCTTTTTTCAATGTTAAAAACCCCTTGCCCCCCATTGCACCTAAATACCATATACTGGAGTAGAAACAACTCTAAAGTCTTTCTTAAAATGAAGTTTTTAGGAGTGAAATAATAAAAAGGACTGTAGACTGTATATCTTCGCTACTCTTCACATTTTTCTCTTCATTTTAGATAAATATTGCCAAAGAGATGAGCAGTCATCTGTTTTCAACTACCTGATGCCAATTACAAAAATAACRATGTGTTCACTTCTGCAAAACCATGCTTAGTATGGGAAAATTAAATCAAATCCAATCACCTCTTTTAAATATTTTYAGATTTCACATGTGCTGTGATATATTACAAAATATTATTTCATACTGTGAAAGTATATGATAAAATACGTTACATAACCAATAAAGCATATCCACTCATTTGTATAACAATAGGAAATACAGCAGTATACCGAAATTGTCGGAGAATATAATCATTCTGATTATATGTGTGTATGTATCTGGTTTTTTTCTATGTATTCTTTTTAAGATATAAGGAATAAATTCTTTTAAAAATTTTATGGAAATTGTCTTCCAATAAAAATAAGATCTTCAGTCTCTTGTAAAATGATGGAATGAATATATAACCTTACAACCCTTAGAAGGAAATTCTGTTTGTGGCTATGTGTAGAAGAGAGAGAAACTTCAGGGAAAAAGTTGAAAATAGTTGTGTTACTGCAATAGAATATATAATTTGGTTCTTTTTTATGGCATTCTAGCTTGTTCATCGGAGAAGCAGATGTAATTTCTCTACAGAAATTTTTTTCGTGTTATGTGTTAGATCATATTAATTATGTTAGGAATAAATACATGAGTACCCAAATGTTTTAATTCCTCTCTAACAAATGGAGTAGCTGTAGTACGGTGGTGTTTGTATTTGTTTAAATGCATATTTGGTTCACTGAAAGATTTGCATTCCTCAGTACTTTCACCTCAAATTTATATCCATTTTAATATTGAAAAAAAAAAGTGAGAAAAATGTTGCAACCCCAGACATTTACTGTTATCTTTCCTGAATCTGTTGTCATCAAATTTCTCCAAAACAACTATATTAAATGGGATCTGAAACAAGTTTAAATATAATATTTTGATCTTTTCTTAAAAGTAAATTAATTATTATTATAATGAGTAACCATTTTTGACATAGTACATCAATTTCATGCATTTAGTAAAATATTTGGCACTGGATAGTCAGTGTTCCATTACAAACTATAATCACACTTCTAAATAAACACTTAGATGAGGGAGTTGCACTTTATGATATTTGTGAAGTTTAAATTATGGCATTTGCAGAATTAGGAAGACAGTCCTGCAGTGCCAAAATATAAAACCAGGCAAGGTAACTAGACATCTATCTCCATCAACTCCATCAAGTCATTTTAAATGAAAGATAAATCTGCATTAAAAATATTAAGAATATTTTTAAAATATTCTGGAGAGAAAGTCTAGGTATGAGCATTTCTGCATTAAGCTCGAGCATTATATATATTCAGTGGGTTTACAGAACACCTAATGTAAAGGGTGAAGCAAACTATGGATCTTATGATCATAGTAATTATTTTTAATTTATTACTGAATATAGAGAAGGTACTGGTAGTAATACTGAGCTGTTACTACTTTTTCTACCAAGAGAAAAGATTTTTCTACCCACAAAAAATAAGGAAAATAAACTTTTTCAGCTGATTTACTGAACTTGTAGAATGAATAAATACATATATAATATATACACTCACCTCTAACCTAAATTATTGTGTATGTGCCATCATACCTAAAAAGAAAATGTGCATGTTATTTGCAGCTTTTGAGAAGGCTTTTGTCTTTACTGTCAAAACCAGAACTGTCCAAAAGCTGCTGTTGGAAGTGAAAAAATCCCCAGCCCATAGAACTTGATCAGTTCCTTTAAATGCAGCAATCTACATGGTTTCACTTTACCTACATGCTTTGCTAAAAAATTAGTAAAGCCACATYGTTTTATCTGTTTTCTTGATATATGAATTATTATGAGTTTTCTGAATATTTTCCTTGTCTCATGACTAGCTCAATTTCTATTGCAGTTACAGCAGTAGCATTTTTGTATGGATTTAATGCTTGGACAGTTGCCATCTCTTGCAAAGTTTTGAAATTTGAAGAAGCATCTGATAAAGCTACTGATTGCATATTTGAAAAGAAGATTTATGGAATCAGAAAATATACACATATGTATGTACAAAAGTTTGTGACTCGCTTTTGAAAAAGATCTTTTTTTCTGCTTTTTAACTTTTGTATTGTTTTCATGGAGACTATTTGGATTTGTTAGACTCTAAAATACAGCCTGTGCAAAAGGCTGGTTGGAACATAACTAGTTAGTGCTGAGAAGAAAATTCTTGATGTTAATGTTCTATAGCTCTTAAATTGTTCCCCTTAAACATTTGATTGTTCATGTAGTAACTATTAATATACAGTGCTTTTCTTCATTAACCAAAGAACTTAACTTTGAAACAAGAAAATCTCAGCCATAACAACCACTTTATTTTTTTTGTGCCTACATATTACAAAAATAAACTAAAATCAAAAGTCCTACTACCAAATCAAAGGTTCCAAAACACATAGTTAAAGCCCTATGAGTAGAAGTATTCTTTAGGATAAGTGTAGTGTTTAATTGTTACATAAGATTCAAGATYGCAGATACATATCTAAAAATTGTAATTTCTATTTCCCAGTTTTGTCAGGGATATTTTGTAGGGCTTCTGCTTTTAAAGGATCATCTTCCATTGTGGAATCTAATTTTACCTTTAAGTCCTCCTATGGCAGCTCTGTTTAAACTTTTGTTTTAATTTCTCTTCATTTCCTTTAATACATTAATCCTCTACATCACTTTTGTAGTGGATGAAAAATTAGTAAGATGAACAAATCAAAGGCCTTTGGTGGTGTTCATCTAGTTCAAGAGTGCATTGGAAGTTAAAAAGTCTCCATTTCTCTTTAGCAAGAATATTGTAGATATACTAGTTAAACAAAGGTGGCATGTTTTTTTTTCTAGAGAACTGAATACAGCATTAGAGTTTTCCTGGTATTCACTAGTTTTTGAAATGAGCTGCAAAGCATATTAGTCTGTACATTCCCAAAAACCTCAGCTTTTTTAGACTTGAGAGAACTAGTTCAAATCGGATATGCTTGTTAGAGAAGAGACAGCATATGAGGTCTTGTAGTCATTACATAGGCAAAAAAAGCAGATACTTCAGTTTCAGAAATCTGCAGAGCAGTGACATGGCGTTCATTCAATTTTTTACCAGATATCACAGACTGGAAATGTGAGCTTTGGCTGATACTGCTGGAAGGAGAGTGCGGCAGGCAGCTGTAATTCCCATCCTGTAAAGGTACTGATACTTAAAGTCTCTGTAGTCCAAATTGGTACACAAAAATACTGAAATGTTGAATTTGGACCTTAGATCTATTTTCAAAGTTCATTTTCTGCCAACCATTCCTAGATGTTCTGTAGATAAATTTACAATTTTTTGATTTTAGATGAGTAAGGAGAAGATACTTTGGAGTTGCTTGCAGGTTGCTTCCTGAAATACTGTCTTATAATAAGCAGACAACACTGTGTGGAATGTAGTTCTAGTATTTTCCTAGGGTTTGACTTGAGCAACAGATTTCTGAAGTCAATGATATCCAATTGATTTAAATTAGGCCAAAATTTTATTCCATGTACTTGTAAGTTTGGTTGCTCCAATATCAAGTTAACTCTCCTCATGGATTTTTCTGCCTCAGAAAATGTAGCTCAATTTTGAGTCTTACTTATTTGTAAAAAAAGAGATTTTCTAGTTTTAGAGTGATTCTTAGCAGTGTGATGTTGCTGAAAGGTATTTCAGTGCAGTGTGAGCTGTAGACAGTTGTTCCAGTACAGTCATTGGGTGTACCTTGGTAGCATCAGGTTTGTCTGCAGTACTATAACAATTACAATTATGGTTTCTACAGGGAAGAATCATAGCAAAAAGTAAATTTATGGAATAAGTTGGTTTTTTGGGTTTTTTTGGTTGTTTTTTTTTTTTTTTTTTTTTTTTTTTTTTTTTTTTTTTTTTTTGTGTGGTATGCTCTTAAGGAATCATAAAGCCTAGAGAGTAACTGAACATTAACATGACTCCATCTACTGTAAAACCCATTCCGTTTTATATATTTTCAGGGAGTATGGAGTGGCACAGGAAGGAAATGGCATATCGCTGGAAAGTTGCTCTAATTCAGCACAGGATTCTTGTGAGAAATTCCTTCTAATATTACATCATCCTATTCTGTTTTTCACAATTACAGTCTAATTTCTTCATTTTTTATGCCACTTTTGTTCATATCAGTAACCACATTAAAATAAATTTAGCAGATTAAATAGGCTTTCATCAGTGTTAGCAGTGTACATCTGATAGCGTGACAATTTAGTACTACATATTTTGTCATACTGCGTTATGTGAGGGCTTATGGTTTGGTAAAAAAATTATTTTTCCTTTTTAATAAGGTTTGCTATTACATTTCACTGGCTAACATGAGATTCAACAAAGAAAAATAAGTCTCAGCTGCTTCCACTCCAATGAATGTTTCTGACAATAGTATAAGTAGCACTTCAGGAGAGGGGAAAAAATAGTGCCCTTGCAAAAAACAAGAAAAGGAGTGAAAAAAGACAATTCAATAGTTACTTCAATTATACAGCAACATTTTTTTTCTTTGATTCTGTTTTCTTTTGCCTGAGCTTACTACCTTTGTCTAATTTATGATTGCTTATCAAACTTTGTTTGTAGCTTGAAGGAAAGTACTTTTCTTTTTCCTGTTCTATAATGTCAAAGGAGAGCCTGAAAGATTTTTTATTTTTATAGGTACTGACCTCAGGTCAGCAGTGATGCTAACAAAACACATATTTTCAGGTATAATAGCAAACTCATTCGGTAAAACTACCCAAAGTGTGAAAAATTATTAAGATTAGGTTTTCATCATAGATTTAGAAAAATGTATACATAGCGTGAAGAATATCTTTTAATTAAGGAACTGTTTTATACTGCTATTTTTTTCTTTACGTAGTTGGCACTTGTAGATGATTCATTAATTAAGATGAGCATGAAAAACTATGGCCAGCTTTATAACCTTTTATTGAACTCTCTCTGCGGATTCATAAATGTAATGTCAGATGGAAGATATCAGGTCATTTTTTTCTCCTATCTGCAAACCACAGAAATAAAGTGTTTTTCTGTATGTTATTTTGCATTTGGCAAACATAAGCCTGTATTTTTTCTGCATTTTTAATGGATTTTGTACAAAGCAATCCTATAAACCTAATTGGGTACATGGTGTATACCAATATTGAGTTAATCCTATCTTCCTTTTCTTTGAAGCTCGTCCATTCCAGCTTTTGTTCTATTAGTTAGTGATTTCCTCTTGTTAAAACTGTATGACTTTACTGTTTCTTACTCCCTCTCTCTGTTCTTCCTGAACCACATATGTACGCAATTTGTTCACACTCATTTCAGTTACTGACTATGGCTCTGTAGTCATGATCAACTACAAGAAACTGTTATCCATTTGTGACTTTGTCTTCAAATATCTCATATTATTTGGTAGATTGCCTGCCATCATCTCATTTCAGTCTGTGTGCTTCCTAAAATTCTTTATTTACTTGATATAAATGATCTTACACACGGATTTGGTCAGGATTGTGTTTTTTGTTTCTTGCGATGACTCACATTCTAGTTTTCCTGTCCCTGATTCCTAGGACATCTTGTCTTGACTGTGCTCATCTTACAGATACTCTACTTGGAACTTGACTAAATAATTTTAAAGCTGATCTCAGTTCTCTTCACAGACACTTCCTTCTTACCCATTTTTGGTTACTGTGGATAACCTACCCTTTCTTTTCAAGACTGTAATTTTTGTGTCAAATTGCGTAGCCAATCTATGAAATTTCAGATTGCATGTGTCTAAACTTTGCTGTTTGTTTGTAAAAACCTTCAAATGCTTGTTCTTCTTTGCAGGTTACCAGAGCCTTATCTAGGTCCTTAACTTTTGTTTCTTCAAAAAGCTACTTCCAAAGTCATTTGACTAAGATCTTCCTCTGATCACACCACTTCAATTTCATTGCTTTCTAATTCTGGATCATGTAAAATGCAAAATGTTGTTCCTGCTCATCAGAGTTTTCTATGCTTGAACTCCTTTTCCTAGGAAGAATTTTACCATGTTGGACTCGCAGCCTTTGTTAATAACTACAATTGCCCCAAACTATGTGTGATCCCTTGCATGAAGAAAGCTCTTCTTAAAAACATTTGAGCTTTTATATTCTTTTCCAAACCTATTCGTAGAATCAGTCTTGATTGTGAAGCTATAAGTGCCAAGGATTACAGCTGGACAGATGCTGTACCTTATGAATTATGAGTTAATACCACTTTCCCTTTCCTGATTTTGAAGAGTAAACCACACAAAAATAAAAACAAAATGAGATTGAAATATCTGAATAGTTTGTTTCATTAAGTGTATGCGTTCACTTTTGCTCTAAACACTGATACTTTTCTCCTACTGCTTTAAACATCTTGCTCCATCTCTTTTCTGCTAGAGTATAGGTCAACATGTTTCCATTAGTATCTGCTGCCGTGAGGTTCAGTTGTGAGGAAGTGAGAGGGAAGAGGAAAGAATCTTGATATGAATATGACCAGCTAATTAGAAAATCAACATTAAGCTAGAATAAACTACTTAAACTCACCAGTAAAACTGAAGGATGAAATTACCAATGCAAAGAGATTTTTTTTTTCCCATTTGCTGAATTTTTGTCCCATTGCTCTAATTGTGTAGAAGATTCAATAATAAGGATTACTTGGTGTATGTACTTTAAATATCATTATATTGTAGTTATGTAATAGAATGTTTAAGTGCACAGAAAACACATGATATTTTGTCTTTCTTTTCTAAGGTATTACTGATCACATACAAGAAGTACACTACTCTTCTGAAAGCTATGCTTTGTGGACTTCTGTTGAGTTTTGTGCATTAATAACTGCCATGTAATTAAATTGAGAAAATGGCTGCTCAGCACATAAAATCAGATACTTACTCTTCTTCTCTATAATAGATGTAAAATCTCATGTTCAAATGTTTTAGTTTTATGTTTAGTGTATTAGTCATGTTAAGAATGAAGGTATTTTTTACCTTAAGTACAATACTTCAGGTTTAGTGCAGAAATACATCTATATCTGAATATCGGGTATATACAAATAGTTTCTATTCTGTATTTTCATACATTACAATTTAGTTTACAAGGTCATGATATTTAGAATACATTTCTAGAAATGTACGAATTTTGAGTTTTCATAGTGTTGAAGAAGTGTTTCAATATGCAGTAACCTCTTTTTCCTTCTGCTGTGTGGCTTATAATAGTTATTTCATGCTGATTTAATGTCTTCCTTGAGAATACTTTCAAGGACATCTTTGATTAGATTGATCAGACTTAATGAATATGTATATGTATTGAAGTAAATTGTAGGTTGCATTTAAAAATAAACTGTCCTGTGTGTATCATATTATAGTAGATTGCAGTGAAAGAATGGGGCCATCGATTCTAAATGTGAGATTAAGTAACTTTAGCTTTAATCTATTTAAAAATATTGTAAAAATATACCCTATAATTCAGAAATTAAATCATTCATTCTGAAATTTGAAATTAACCTATGTGCTACTTACAGAGTTATACTTTTTTTTCTTGCCTTTTTTTTTTCTTTCAATGCCAGTTAAAAGTTGAAAGCTCTGTATGGTTAAAAGATGAACTTTTAGATGAAACAGACCTGGACATTAGGGGACAGATGTTTTTAATATGAGTTAAATAAAATGTGTCTATGTCTGCTCTGTCAACTTGTTGCTAGTTGATATACTATTTAGATTTTTTGTTGAAATTAGGGGAAGGTACACATGGAAATGTCTTAGAAGGAACATTCTGCTTTTAGACAGTACCTTAGTAACTTAAGAACTTTTCTAACAGTCTGTCTGGTATGGTACAGTGTAAGATGCTAATCATATGTGTTTAACTGACAATCATTGCAGTTTAACTGAAAGAGCTCTTCTTCCTTTCTAATGCCTTTGTTCATCCCACTTCAAAATATTTGAAGTACTATGGGAGCACTATACTGACAGATGGCATTGTGAAACGAYTTTATCAGATTTCCATAGAGGCTCTGTTTTTTGAAGTTTGCTTTCTACCTGTCATTCCTGAACACCAAGTATGACTTTAAAGACTCAATCATTAAAAAAAAAAAAGTTCCCTAGCCCAAATTAAGGTGCATTACACAAATTATGGATTAATTAATTATAAAGGGTACTTTTAAAACAAATTCTGCTCTGAGCAATATTTCTGCAACTTTCAGTAAGGCTTAATTTGTTGATATTTATTGAGCAAGTCTATTCAGGTTGAACAGGCTAGAATGGTTTCTCAGCTGTGTTATTACTTCAGGACTGACAGAAATAAGAGTAAGAAAAATTCTGTTTATTAAATCACTTATTTAAGCTCCAGAACACAGAAATCAGACTTGCTTTGTGGAGATTAAGATTTTACTCCAGTGTGAAGTCTCACTGTGAGTATAGTTTAAGCAGACATTAAAACATGAAATGGAAAATGAAGAGGCCAGTTGATCAAGAACAATTCCATAGTTGTGAAATGCTGTAATATATAAAAATTATTAACATTTTGTATTGATAACTCCTTCTAGTAGTTTATTATTATTTCATGAAATAAAACATTATTGAATTACTTTTAAGGTATTTTAACAGTGATTGCCACTTGTGAAGCTAGCTTCACTTCTATTTCAGATCATTACAAAATTGATAATGTAAACAGATTGAGAAGATACATTTCACCCAAATATTAGTGAACTGAGATTTTTACAATAAGCATTCATGAAAGAACAGAAATGTTAATAATGTTTGTTTAGTTTTATTCCATCATCCCATCCAAAGCTACATAACAAAACATTCAAACAGTTAAAAAGTATTGCATTCATTTTATAAAAATCACATCTTAAGAATAATGCTTGTTCTGTAGGAATTTTAACAGCAGTGAACATATTTGCTTAGATTATGGAGTTTATAGATTCTTTATTGTAGCTAAAGTAATCAATGCAGCAGGACCATAAAGAATGAACCAATATGACCCAAAGAAACTTCCGTGTGTGTGTGTGAGGAGAAAATTAATTGGCAAATAAGTATGTTGACTACAGGAAAATGCTTTTGGAGGAGTTGGCAACACCAGGTTTATTGTTTTCAGCAAAGAATTTCAACCTAAAATAAACTGCCTGATGGTAAACGTACAACAATTGCTAACATAAAACAGACTAATGTTTTTATCATTATGTAACACTGGACAGATATATTTTTGTAAAGATGATGAAATCTGATAAYGCAAGGCTCATAACCTATTAGATATAGAAAATGTAGAATCATGTATCTACTAACTTTCTACAAAGTACTGTAAATTATCTCAAAGATATATTTTAACTAGGAATTCCACTAGGAATTGGTATCTTTTATCATTTCCATGCAAAGTTTCAACAAACTTTCTTAATTTTAAAATGGAAATGTTGCTTTACTGTTCTGTAATAGGTTTGAAAATTGTTTTTTCATTCTTTTTTTTGTACTTTGATAAATTAGTAACAGTATGTATAATAGAATATTTTAAATGTTGGTATCAGCAGTGCTTTTACACAACTTAATTTTGTGCAAACTTTTTTTTGTTATGATGCTCAGATTTTCTTTCAAAGTCAGTGTACTTGATGTAAACATTATTGAAAAACTAATTCTGTGTAAATTACTGTTATTTATGGAGTGCATATGAGCATATATTTATTATAACTGTTTTCCAGAACATTGCTTTTACATTCATATGTTTAACTCTGTAGTCATTGAACTGGATATTTAATACATTTAAAAGCCTCTATGCACATATGCTTTTAGTTAACTTCAAACAGTTATAGCATATTATGTTTTGTGTACTTGTATTTTGTGTGAGTATAGTTATGTCAGCCTGCCTGCTTAATATTGACTTTGAAAAATTTTCATTGTTTTGCTGACAATTATAGCCTTTTTTATTTTCTTGATATATTAAACTGATTTATATTTTAAAATATGGTGACATAGGTTGAACTTCCTTCAAGTGCAGGGTAGCTTCATAATAGTAAAAAATTCTTGCTAGACAACTGAAAAGAAAGAACCTGCCTGTACTGTGTAAGTGGAATAGCACTTGGGTTCTCTGTATGCATACTTTACATTCTCTCTCTTCTGTTACAGAGATATATCTTGATTCCTCAATTCTATCTCCTTGTGTAATGACTTAGAAGACATAATGTCTGTCCTGATCAATTTTGCAATGACCTTGTACTGATTAATGAAATCTGATGTTCTGAATAATCATCCCTTAAATTACACTTCATATGCTGAGTTATGTTTTTAACACAAAGTCTGACAATGTGTAAAATACAAATGGTATTTCAATAATAGCTTACTCAGGCTGTATAATGATTGCTGCTTTCCTAAGCCATAGATGAGGAAAAACCTCCATGTTCAGGAAGGACAATACCATGTGTTGAACTTGAATGTCTGTATTGCATATGTGTCAATAAAGTTGAATACATATGCAGATTGTGTTCTGCTGAAATCTGTGATTAAAGCCTTCTGCATTACTATGAGTTTTTGCAGATTTTCATCTTCAGAAATACACCCATTACAGTCCCTTTCCTGTGCCTTCATGATTTTGCAGACATCTGACATTTAGCTCAAGTCACTTCCAGATTTTGAGGAGTGTAAACTTAAATGAATTCTTTTATTAGAAGCCAGCCTATAGCTTTAACTGTCCTTTTGGTCTCTTCTGAATCCTTTCCAGTTCTAATGCATCCTTTGGAGACAAAGGGACCAGAGCTGAATACAGTTTAAACACACAAACCAACCTTTTATGTCATCATATGCTGTGTCATACTCTCTTCTGTTTTATATTCCTTTCTTAGAAATTCCTAACATTTTATTGTCTCTTTGAATATTAACACTGAGCCAACATTTTTATGGGTATCATAATCCAAAATTTCACTCTTGAGTGAAATAATGGTCAGTTCAGATTCATTATTTTTGTGTGTGAACCTAGGATTGTTTTTCTCCTTTGTACATCACATTTGTGTACATAGAATGTCATTTGCCATTCTTTTACACAGTCACTTAGTCCTGAGACCCTTCTGTGGTTCTTCACTGTGACACACATCCTTATTGCCTAACAATCATCATCCAAATAACAGAATCCTCAGCACTGATGTCTGCTCCCATTTTCCAGATCCCTCGCTGCATATCCCTATATAATACTATAAGTGATCTCTCTCCATTGTAAGAATGGATAGTTTAGTCTTTCCCTCTTTCCTGTTAATTCATTAATTTTTCCATGTAAGGACATTTCTTCTTATTCTGTAGCAGTTTTGTTTCCTAATAAGCTGTTGGAAAGGACGTTATTGAAAACCGTTTGGAAAGGAGGCAGCAAAGGCTTTCTGTGCTCTTATAATTAGAACATAACCTTTCACAATCTCCTTCATATAACTTGTTCAGAGTATTTTCTTTAATCTACCATTTAATCATTGAATCTTCAAATTTTAATTTAGTAGCTTATTAGAAAATAATGTAGAATATGTATTCAGAACTGTATGCTATATTTTTTATATCATTTACATTGTGGTACAACTTTGTTGTCTTCTATCTGTGACCAGTGCATATACTACATAATATAAAAGTCCGTAGTCAGAAACAGTTCATGTTTTAGTATATCTTACATGATTCTTACCTTGTTACCACTACAGTGTAGATGCTGTTCAAATCTAACAAATTTTCCTCATAGTGTCTACACAGTAATCTTGCAGTCTTTCCTAGAATCATTCCTATAAGTATTGTATTTCTTTTTACGATCTCATCTTTCCTGGTAATTCTGCTGATTATAGATTCTACAAAAACTACCTAAGAGGCAATATAGAAAACAGTACCGTATAATATCAAAGTAAACTTAGATTAAAAAGGTTAACTTTTCTATCTCGATACTGAAGGAAAGTACAGAAATGCTCCTAGGTTATATCATAAAGCTTGTAAAATAAAAGTTTTCTATTTCATACTCTTTTGTACATAAGGGTAAATATTCTTTTTATAATATCCAGTATAGCTAGTATAATGACCTTTTAAAATACCTATCCTTTTTTAAATCCAGCAATACAATTATTGTTACTTTACTGTTTTTATGTAAAATGATACTGATTTTTTTTTTATTTTTCTCCTTTTTTAATGTTGTACAATGTATTTATTAAGATATGCCAATTAGAAATCTTGTTTGGCTTATAGTCCCCATCATTTTTATAGCTCTTTATTATGTTACTATGTCTGTAGCTTTTTGAAACTATGCATCTAGACTCTTTTTTAGTATTAAGTTTTTGATCTTTACTTTTTGTAGTATTGTCTATATAACATGGAGTTGCCAAAATCAAACTTAGTATTTAGGCAATAGCATATAGTTTAGAATATTCTACTTTTCCTAACATACACCTGCCATACCAACATTTCTTTAAACTGTATTTCCACATTGAGGAAATATTTCATTGATACTGACAACCAGTTTTGTTTCCAGAAAAGTTACAGTTTAAGGCAACTACAGATTATAAATAAAAGTAGTTCAGATTCCATGCATTACTTTGCACTTGTTTACACTGAATTTTATCTTTGTCATCTAATTAAATACCTTTGTATTGATACATATGTTCTTCTTTACAGTGCTCATCTAAAAGGACTGGGAGATGTCAAAACATTGAAAATTATTCCTGGATAATTTTCAACACTATATTTGCACAGCTGAAAAAGGAAGATTGATAGCCTGAGTTCCTAATAATAATCAATGTCACTTTCACAGATCCCATTTATATCCAGATACTATGAGAAAAAACTTTGCACTGTAGATGAGGGAGAGGTGGTATCAAAATACGGCAAGAAAGACTGCTGCAGTACATTAAATTTCCATTAGAAAATGTGGGGGGGATGGCACAACAAAAACTAAATCCATGCAAGGACAAAATTAAAAACAAAGAGTAAAGAAAACTGTGGAATAGAATCATAGAGTAATTCAGTTTGGGAGGGATATCAGAAGTTCTCTAGTCCAAATTCCTTCTTCAAGCAGGGTCAGGTGTGCAGGCAGACCAGATTGCTGATGGCTTTATCTTACTGTGCAGTTTCTCTGCAACCTAGAATCATAGAATCATTAAGGTTGGAAAAGACCTCTAAGATCATCAAGTCCAACCATCAACCCAACACCACCAAGCCCCACTAAACCATGTCCCTAAGCGCCTCATCTACACGTCTTTTAAATACTTCCAGGGATGGTGACTCCACCACTTCCCTGGGCAGCCTGTTCCAATGTTTAACCACTCTTTCAGTAAAGAAATTTTTCCTAATGTCCAATCTAAACCTSCCCTGGCGCAACTTGAGGCCATTTCCTCTCGTCCTATCGCTAGTTGCTTAGCAGAAGAGACCGACACCCACCTTGCTGCAACCTCCTTTCAGGTAGTTGTAGAGGGCAATAGGGTCTCCCCTGAGCCTCCTCTTCTCCAGGCTAAACAGTCCCAGTTCCCTCAGCCGTTCCTCGTAAGACTTGCTCTCCAGACCCTTCACCAGCTTCGTTGCTCTCCTCTGGACACGCTCCAGCACCTCAATGTCCTTCTTGTAGTGAGGGGCCCAAAACTGAACACAGTATTCAAGGTGGGGCCTCACCAGTGCTGAGTACAGGGGGAACCTGTTCCACTGCAAGACAGTCCTCACCGTGAAAAGGTTTTTCCTTACGTCTAATTTGAACCTCTTGTTTCAATGAATCTCAATGGTCTGTTGTCCTCCCACCATGCACCACTGGAAAGAGTATAAGTCAATCTTCTTGATGACCTTATAGGTATTAGGGAACTGCTTTTGGGTCCTCCTGAAGCTGCCTGTTCTCCAGGCTGATGAAAGAGACCAGTTCCCTCAGCGTCCATTTGTAAGGGCAGGTACTCCATACCCTTGACTGTCTTGGTGGCACTCCACTGAACTTCCATCAGTTTATCAACATCTTAGTTGTACTGGAGGGCTCAAACCTGGACTTAGTACTCTAAAAGCAGTCTAACAGCTGCCAAATAAAGAGGGATAATCACTTCCATTGATCTATTCCAGACCTTTCCATTAGTCAGTATAGTTCATCTGAAGTACAAAGAGCATTGATTAAGCCAAAAATAGGGCATGTTGAAATATTTTTGTGGATTCATAAATCTAAATTCTGTTGCTTCTAATACTTTAAAAATTACAGAATCATATGTCTACCCAAGATGCATGTCTGCGAAGGAAGTTGCATCACAGCTTGTTGGAAGGAAAATGGTGGAAGATTCTAAACGTAAAATGAAAGAGAATACAGGGAAATTCAGAAACTTGTCAGTTTTAATAAAACCTGTATATCCTGTCTAGTCAGTGTAGACAAATACTTGACTATGTGCCTTGAATTTCTTTCTCTATTATTTCTTGTCAGTTCAGACGAGTTCTTAGATCTTTGCAAAGCTGGTACTTGTTTATTGCCATATTAGGCTGTGCTGGTGAACTAGGATGTAATGGTTGTCCTGGATGTGAAAACGGAGTGAACTCTGAGTCATGTTCATAATAGCTGTAGCTGGACAGTGGTTTTTTTAGTGTGTGTAAGCATAGAAGAAATAGGCCTAAAAAAAAAATGCACTTATTTTAATGCCAGCACCACTACTTAATCTCAAAGTTGCTGCTATTACTGGTATTTCTAATCCTTCATCCAAGTATGAGTTTGTGGGTTTGTTTGGATCTTGTTCTTTCTGTGTACATGTAATTCTCAGTGGTATCCACATGCAAAAAACGTTAATGCTTTTACTTTTTCTTATCTACAAATGTTTGTCTTTTGGGTATTGTTAGTATCCTATCACAGCACGTAGCATCGTGATTTCTCTTCTAAATAGAGGTTCTGGTTCTAAAAACGAGCAGTAATTAACCAGAATTAGTCACTAGAACTGGTGTAACAAAAGGTGTTACCATAATGGTAGGAGGCAGCATGTTAATGCATTAGAGAAAATGTGTTTGAGCATTTTATGTAGAGATACCRCAGTAGTCATAGTTGTATGAATCAGGAAAATTATAATTGCTTGCTGGGAGGGGATGAGGTATCTACAACTTTCATTTAGGAAGAAATTTTAGTCTTAATTTTTCTTATTTTGATGCTTAACAGAATCATTTAATTTTTACTATAATTTTAAGTTTTGTGCTGCTGCACAATTTTCTTAACAAATTCATTGCAACTTCTAGTATCTGTCCAGATACAGCAGATGACCACTGTTTCGTTCATGTCAACAAAGGATGCCTATTTCAATTATTATATCCAAGGGATGTGTTCAGCCTTTAGAAGTAAATAGAAACAAATACCAATGGCATTACAGAAATATTGTAATCCTAAGAACAGAAAGAAAGGTAATGAATAGGAACATAATGGTGATAGTTTAAAAGCCTTTTTGGGAAGAAAGGAAAGGTTTTCAGTGCCTTCAAATTCATTATTAAATAGAATTATTTTAATTTTTTAATAGCATGGCTTTCAGAAGTCTTAAGTTTCACACCAGATGACATTCCAAAAGTAGAAAAAGAAACCCATAATCATAAGAACTAAGATGCAATGGCAGTGATAGGGGAGGGAATGAATCTGTTATGGAGATCTTGTGGATAAGTTATTACAATATTGAATGCCCACTTAAAGACCTAAAGAAAACAAATGTACTTATTGTATTGGTGGTTCTGAAACGTAACTGCCACGGAATTGCCACTTTTGTTCTGGAATAGTAGTAGCGATCCCTAGTGAAAGGTCCCAAGAAAAGAGTTAAAACAGTCAAGGCCACAGAACTATAAGCTGATTGCTGTATGTATTATTTCATAAAGGCACACCCCGAATATGTGAACCGCCAAAGAAAGRGATATGAACAAAAATAACACCAAGAATCTGAACATCATAGTGAACTGCTGAGATAATCCCCTTTACAGTTACAAAAAGGAAGGAGGGGGGATGGGGAGCAAAAGTTTGCATCTTTGGCTGTGTCTGTCTGCAAGTTCGAGCATGCCTGACTGCGTCCTCGGGCACTGAAGTGTGTGTGGCTCTGCTACTGAACTGGTAGTTTTTCCTGCCACAGAGTGTTCTGTTCCATCGTCAACTGTCCCTGAACAATTTATGGCATGGCTCAGCCATCAGGACATCACAAGGATTTTATCCAGTAGCCAATTTGAATGTGACATCTTGTTTTGGTTACTGAGAACGACTAACTAGCATACAGGGAAGGCTGGTCCTTGCCAGCTGATCTGGATGACCAAAAATAGTTCACTAGTTGAGGCTATGGCCTTCATATTTACAAATTCTGTCTAATAGAGATTGCTTTATCTATCAGTTCTGAAGAGGGAATAGGTCGGGTATCTATGTAGTTAAATATGCCCTTATCCTGTGGTCTGGCTTATGGGTGGTACATATGCTAGAAAAAGATTTTTCTCCTTAACTCATGTATCTGTTTCCATGGCTAATAGAATATTTGTGGGCATCTTCATGCTGATGCTGTCAGAGCCACATTGTTCGTTGTTGGGGTTTTTTTTGAGGGGGGGTCCCATGCTTTTTTTTTTTTTTTTTTTTTTTTTTTTTTTTGGATCATGCCAGGTGTGATGCTGAACAAGTCCGTGATAGATTTAGGGACTTTATTGTTCCAGATCTCGTAAACATTTGTATGGTTTGGTTCTTACTGTCATAAGCAGCTATGAAAGGTGCTGTAGAAAGTGAGGTTAGCCAGCTAGACTTAAGTGACATTGGAGAGTCTTAATTTTAATAAGGCAGTCTTCCTCTTCTTAGGCTATATTCATGACATATCACTTTCTTGGGCATTATATTGTGTTGTTTGACACTTCAGGTTTTCATCTCATTTTCTGCAAGTGGTATTGTTGGCTGTTATGAGACATTTTCTCAGTAAACTTTGGGAAAAAAACTGGACACTGAGTGTTCTTCCCTATGTTACCTTTTAATTGTCTCTGTGAATGTGACATACTGAGGATTTCTGAAATATATATGATCTGAATTAGGAACAATTATTGTTACTCTTTTTCACCTGATGGGTTAGATGGTTTTCAGTATCTTCTATGATATTTGTGTTAGGAGCTGAATTGTGATTCTGATCTAATAGTGTACGAATGTAGATAAAGTTGTGTTTCCTTGTGCATGGAAGGAATCAAAATGCTGGAAAAAACTTCTTTGCATGCAGTTCCATTCTTCTGCTTCCCTCCTCCCCTGCTAGCATGGCAGTAAAAAATGTCCATTCTTAACTCTTCTCAAAGTAAGTCTAATACATCCTTCACTCAGAAGTGTAACTATAAGTAAAATGTAATGTTTAACTTCCAGGCTATTAAGAAAGTCCTTTGATTACAAGACAGTGCAGTCTTGTCTCTGCTAATGTTTATTTTCATTTTTGTTTTATTAAACAAAGGATTGTTTAAGTGTTCTTTGTTACACCCAGTAGCTCAAGAGGGTGGTAGTATTAAAGCCTATGATATGAAAACTCTTTTTAATCCTATCTTAGTTCCACCTGTTTGTTTTAATGTAGTCCAAGTGATACCAGCTTACCAGACCCCAACACAAACTGAAGGAAAATGTTTGTAAATTGAAGTTACACCATCATAGATGTTTTTCTACAGTGGAATTATTCTAGGTTTGTTTATTGTCTTGTGCTTATTTTGGTCAGAACACCTTTTCCATTGCCAGCCTGAACTGTTTTTTCCACCATCTGTATGTCTTTGGAGTGCTTCCTTTCCTGTCTGGTACCTTTGGACTCTGAGGAGTGGAGCCTGTTTACTAGAGTTCCTGTGACCATTTGCTGCTTAGAAATCTGTTGGCTCATTTTCAGAGGAACTTGCAGCATTAATTTGCATAGTTAAACTCTCATTTTGGGGTTTTCACCATGTGAAAATCCTATTGTATTGTTTATTAAAATGATCCTTATAGATATTCTTAAATTCTCACCTGGGATCCTCTGGGTCTTAAATAATAATTTATTTAACTTGCTCAATGCTACATAGGATCCTTTTCAAGGTTTATGCCTCAAGTAAGACTTTTGCTTTTCCATGGATTGTGGAAACTTACCAAAGCACTTTGGGGGGGGGGGGGAGGGGCGAGGCGGAATCTTATTTCATCAGAGTAACTTTTGTAATTGGGCAAAATGAAGTTTGTTCTCTTTCTAGTTGTATTGGTGTTGCATAGACAATATCTTTTTATGCCTTTTCAGAAACTTCCATTCAAGGAATTTGAATCTTTTTTCATGCCTACCCAGACGTGAAAACTGATAGCACTACCTGTTCTGTTGTCATTACTGTTTCTCTAAAGACAAAAAGAATGAGACACGCTGCTTCCAGTCTGTCCAGTGCTCTTCTGTGAAAACGAGCTTGAGCAGATCTTTCCTTTGTCAGAACAAATAATGGGTATGCTCGCGTCAGGTGTGTCTTCTGTATTCCTAACATTTTAAAAGCCAGCTGAAACAAGATGCAGAATGTCTTCAATCTGCTTGTCCTTTAAGGGGAACCTCAAATCATTCACTACACTACTGGTGACAGGTTCTGAATTTCTCAGTACATGTCATACTGTAATGATACCTGTAATCTAAATACTGATTTCCAGACCTTGTCTTTACTGGAGACATAACAATCTCAATAACACTAAGCTTATTCGTCACAGTAAAATCATTGTGCTTCATTTTTCCCAATGACTTGTCAAGTCGTTCAACAGATTCTGAAGCTGAAGAATCATTAGAGCATGTAATCTGTTCTAAACACAAGCTCTCCAATACTAAAAATAATAGCTGTAATTTAAAGCCATACTATATATATCGCTACTAACAGGAGTTCCTTTGGGGCATTCAGTAATTTCTGTCTAGATAACTTGGATTTTCTGGTTTTAAAAAAAAAAAAGGACAGGTTCATTTTGGTTTTGGTGTCATTATGACTTCTAAAGTGTAAACCACTAGCATGTGGTCAGGGCGAAAGATGTTTGTCAGGACTGAAGAAGAAAAAGCTGTCACAACGTTCTTCAGTTCTATAAAAATAATAAATAATACTCTTCTCAAAATTTAAATGGTTTCTCATTCATACCTAACCCTTGCTTTGTTTTGGATACCATGATTCCCTACATATGAACCTTTCACAATATCCAATGTGTGTGTATCTTGGCTAGTTTTATATAGCCTTGTTTTCTTTTTTTCTGTAGAAATTCCTCTGGTGATAAGCCCAAATAATTGCAATATTTTTTAAACATTCCTTCCTACCCGTTTTTGAGGGGTAGAGTGTGGAGGATTGTTCTTGTTCTTGAGTTTTAGAATCTTTCCTAAATAAATCTTTATGTTCAGAGTCACACTATTCTATTCTAAACCTATAACAGTTGTAATAGGTGAACGAGAAGAGACATACCACCCCATGAGTTTCTGTGCTGTGGCAGATGCATTCTGTGAGCTAAAGCATTATTGTTCTGTGAAAACATTCTCTCACCTAAATGCTTTCACGTGCCCGTATTCACTTTTAAGTGTGGAAAGCTATATAGAACTTGCCATTTCTAGTGTGTTGTGTAATAAGAACACTGAATGAGAGATGCTATAAAAGGCAATTAAATTATATGGAATTGGGAATTATGATGTTTTATGTTTGTTTTAGCGTGGAACCTAAATGTTGATCTGGATTTCTTTTTCTTTTAATCTTCAGTGGCTTGTGAACACACATCACATTCTTGGTTCCAACAAGAAATGGCTGGTTTACACATCATACTGGTTTTGTTCCTGATCAAGGCAGTAAAATATGTTTAAGTCAGGAGAACACCTTCTGACAGATTACGAAGAAGGCTTTTAGACTACTTTACTGATTTTTATTTATATGCGTAATATTATGCTGGAAGAAATTCAGGAGAAGCTCAAGCTCTAGGGGCTTATCTTTGCCCAATTTTCTTTTGCCTCATTTTCTCTACTGTTTACATATTTGCTTGTTAATGTTTTGCAGGTGTCGTTTCCTTTTTTTTTTAATAYTATTTATCATTTATCAGGAAAATATTTAAATACAGGATCTCTTTCTACTTTAGTATTGCAAGGATGTGAGCAGCTAAAATACAGTAGTTCCAAGTTCTGAATAAGTATCTCAGCTACTTCCCAGTAGCTTGTGACCAGCACGTCTGTTTCATAACTGTTACTCCAGTAGCTCTCACGGCTAAAGGTTCCCAATGTCATTGTCTACCTGCTTGTCCTAATTTCTGCATGTTTCCTCCTGTCCAGTTGAGTAGGTTAAGTAGGTCTATACTCGGCTAACCAGATTCCATGTAATCCCATTCTTTCTAAAGAAAAGTCAGGTCTTTGATTTTCTTTACCAACTCTTGAGGACAATAGGCATACAAGCGTTGGATACTTGTGTTGTAAATTCATGTTTCATTCTCATCATTAGTAACACAGTTATGCAGATGTGTGTCTGAATATTASAAACTTTTTTTTCTGCTTGGTAGTAACTTATTCTTTGTCTATATAGTACATTTAGGGTTCTACAACAGGACAGTTTAGCATGCTACCACTGTTTTTACTGGAAAAGGGATGATATCCAATGTGCACACAACTTGAGTATTAAGGAATTCCTTAAGTTTCTGTGTTCACATTTTCCTTATTGATAATTTATGTTCATTGTCCTATTGCAAAATGAAAACTTGTCGTTATTGACAAGTCTTAAATGAGTTAATGCCCTCCCCAACTGCGTATTTGCCACTCTGAGATATTGCCTTCACTCACTTCCTATACTCATCTTCTCCATTTATATTTAAGATACTAAAGCACTGAACTGCCTAAGTATCTTTTGGTTGTAATTTCCTATGGTTAGTTATATGGGAGGAAATCTAGAAAAGTATTGAGAAAATCAAGAAAACTGCCACTGTCAGATGATTATTTTTTTATATGTATTTTAATTTTTTATTACTGAGGTAGTTATCTCTATGCAAAGCCCCAGTGAAACCAGGGCTCTTAAGTTTTCTGTTTGTCAGCAACTAGTAGAAAAAAATCCCAGTGGGGTTGAAGAGCTGGTGTTTATGGTAAGCTACTACTGTCATTTAAAGAAATTTTACTCTAGGATGTCATCTTGAAATTAAGCACAGACCTTTAATTGTAGTGAGGACTGAAGTCTTATGCAGGCCTTTTAACTAGAAGAATATGGGCTACTCATTTATGGTTGTTTTTTTTCTTTGCTGTAGGAAAGACAACATTCCTCTGTGGTTTGTACTAAAATGTTTGTGAGTGAGAAACTGTTATTTCCAATAGATGATGATGTTTTCCTGTAAACAAAATTCAGTGTGAAAACAGAACAAATTGCGTAGTGAAAACCACTAAAATTGACTTTAGGGACACTAGTCAGAGTCATAATATTAAAACAGTTTGTCCATATTGCTGTATGATTGCAGTATTGATTTGTTTTTTTAATGGCTGTATTGTCAGCATTGTTGAAGATAACCACTAAAAGTTAATTATGTGTATTTCATTCTGTTTGCTTAACACTGTATTTCGTACATTGTAACAGAGCAGTGTAGGTTGTTGCAGAGTTTGAACTCTGCCACTCGGGACAGACTGACCTTAACATTCTCACCTGTCTGCTTTTCTGTCTTCCTGGCTACAGTATGTATTACTGATTATTTGGGAGGAAAATCTCATCCAAAAGAATACTTGAAGAGGAATTTTCTCTAAAACATCTGTATATTTGATAATGGTTTACTTTCAGATACCACAGTTGGCATTACATTTTCAGAAAGATAAATTAAATTAAATAATGAAAAAAACCTACCTTAAGACCGTAAAAAACCTAGAGAAATGCTTTCAGTAGAATTTTTCTCCAAATTTCATTTTTGCTTGACTTTTCCTGAATAATCTTGTTATAAAACCAGAATCATCTGTTCTTTGATTATAAAATTAAATGTATTTTTCTGTGTTGAAAATAGTGAGGCTGAGAATTAGTTTGAAAGGTAAAGTAACATGGACTCATGTTTTCCATTGTAACTACTGTCTGACAAAAGAAGATTTATTTTTCTACAGTTTTGATTATATTCTTAAAAATAATTGTTGGAAATTCTGTGTACCCACAGCTTTTAGAATAACTTCTACTAGAAAATTTTGTTTTAATTTATAAAAAGCAAACTAAAATGGCTTTTATGTATAGTCATTTAATATGATGTTTCATATTTTATGGAACAATATTAAATGCTTTTAGATCTATGTTTGTAGCTTTCTTGAAAGATCAAAACACTTGGCATAAGCCAAAATCTGTTAAACTTTGTTTCTGTTTATGGTATAAATTAAAACTCTCTAGAGTGTGGTTTGACCCAAGTATGATTTATTGCTTTAGTTGGCCCTGTATCAGGATGGTTGTGGTTTTCCATTCCTGTTTCCAGTAGAGTCTTCATGTGTTTTAATTCCAGTCCTTGCATAGCAGCTGCTCTTTATGCGGGTAGTAAAAACTTTCTCTGGTAGGTCTTTACCATAACATAGAAATACTAGGCTTTTTGGGTTTTTTATTATTTTTGTTCAAATTAAACTGAGATTCATCTGTGCATGCGAAATAATACACTTGCGTATTATAATTCAGAATTTAAGTTTAGATGATATAGTAGCTTATTTTTAGTGAAGACATTTTCCAGTTCAAATCAGTACAGGAAGAATCTGTAATTAGAACCATGGTCAAAATTTCCTACCGATAAATCTTTTCTTTATTGATGACAAAGTACAGGATGAAAGGAAGACTGCTCTACTACTTTGTTTTATGTAAATTTCAACCCTGCCTATTAATGAAGAAGTTTCATTTATGCTCAGCTTTAAAATGTATAATCATTAGCTGATTTCAGTTTTTCACCTGATCTCATCGATACCATTATTTAAATAGTGATTGTGAATGATTTTTCCTCCTCCCAAAACTGGCAGACCTTGTAATAGGCAAAAGCTCTTTATTTACTTTGAAAAAAAGAAAAAAAAATTGATTAAGCTTTTATACATATATATGTGTGTGTATGTCTATGTATGAATATATATGTGTCTGCGCAAGTGAGGGGATCTGTAATAAGTATGATCAGTCAGTATTCTTCTCTAATTTTACACTGTTGTTTTGTATTTCTTACTAATGGACAGTTTTAYTGAATCTCTTAGGCAAGATGTTTATCATAGGTATATATTTTTTTAACTGAAAAATGAGAAAAGTGTACAATTAACTGTAAGAGGGAAGGTTATCCTGGTATACGAGCTGGTTTTATTTTTGGTCAATAATCTTTGCTGTAATCCTGCCCTACCCATTGATTTGGTTATAAAAGAAGCTGCAAGGGTTACATGAGTTTCTTCACAGTGGGAATATATGATATGAAGGTATAGCACAAGCACTTTCAGCACAAGTACACAAAAATCATTTTAGAACAAAATCAATTGAGCCATTTGATTTAAACTTTAATCTCTTAGGACAGTGGTTGTGGGTTTTATTATCTGGTTTTGTTATTAAGTGTAGCGATTAACAGTCTGTAGTTAGACACACTGTTTAACGCAGAGTCCGCTGAACTCATTAGGAGAGTTCTGTTTTGGATTATGCCTTTAGCAGTGCTTATCTGTTCAAACATCCCTTACGATTTAATCTAAGTGGAGAAATGCTGATGTTTGGGGATTTGTTGACACAAATCAATAACAAGAGGCTCTAGAGCAAGGGTACCATTCCTTGACCCATTTTAAGAAAATGTCTTGTACTGCTTATTCATGTTGCGATGATGTGTTAAGTCCCAACTAGAGCAGGACATTCCAAAGACAGTTGTGATAAAATTGGCTCCACTGAATTTTCAATTTAAATTGTAAACAAATTACAGGTGAATGATGGTGGAGTAGGTGGGAAGGGAAGACAGTAAGAGGTGAGAAGATTATTTTAGACAGGTGTTTATGCATAAATTAGCCATGACAGATGTCACAAAAGGACACATTATCAGGTAGTAAGAATGATGGTAACACAGATATTTAATACATGTTAAGACATTAATTTTGTGTCATTTAACTGTAAGTTCTTTCAAAGCTTAAAAGGACAAAATTGGAATGAATACACAGGTGCATATGGGATAAGCAAGTGAGTGAGTGTTCATGACTGGGAGTAAAAGGCCAGGATGGTAAGGCAAAACAAATTACATGGTGGAAATATTCATTTGGTACAGGAGAGAAAAGGAAGAAAACCACCACAGAAGAATTAAAGTGAAAAGGAGGCTGATTCAGAACTATGCCATGAAAATGCAGACTTTCAGAATTACTTTGGTTGTATACATTAAGTAGAAAATATTGCAGGTTTGGGATTTTACACAAAAATACTGAAATGTAAATGCAGCCTGGATATGAGTTAAAGATTTATCCACAGTATTAATTTGCCTAGGAGAATAGAAAGCAAAAAGCAAGAAAAAAAGAGTTACATTTCTATTTTATTTTTAATAATGTATCAGTGAACAGTTCTTCAGTTTATAACAAGTTCATTTTAGAAATGAGAGGTGCATTTTTATGTTACAGAAAAATAATTCCAGGAAGGTGAAAATACCATTACAGGAGTCAGACATGACTTATTAAAAATGTAAATGATTTTCCTCAAAATGAACTCTTGGCATGCCCCCCCCTGGTGTTTTCGTTCTCAGGGATACTATGTAAAAGGCAATTGCAATTTAAAGTAAGATTAGTTCTTTTGTTGTACAAGTGATGGGCTTTTTTTTTGAGACTTCACATTTAAAATAATTAACAAAGTAGCTCATTCTGAATCTAATAAGGTCTCATTTTTAAAAAAAGACATCACTGAAGTGGGTAGCCTGCTGTAGCTGATCCTGCTTGAGCAGGGGGATTGGACTAGGTGATCTCCAGAGGTCCCTTCCAACCTCAACCATTCTGTGATTCTGTGTAATGTATACATGCTGTGAAAAACAAAATGCTATAAATAGAAACAGCTGTATGATGAACATCTGATTCCAGTACAGTGTTTGGCAGTTACATAGTAATTACTAACTCATGTGTGTATTGAATTTTTTTTGGTATTTTTTCCACCTTGGAGACAAAGCTGGCACACCTTTTTCACCTTTTTTTTTTTTTTTTTTTTTTTTTTTTTTTTTTAATTGGGTGACAATGAGTTTAGTGGGAGGACTCATTTGAATAACGTGTACTCATGTGAGTAAATATTTGAAAGACTGAGGACATTAATTAGTTACTGTAGCTCCTTGACAGTATTTTTCCTTCATTGCTGAGAAGCAGTGGCATTTCTCCTAGGTTTTATCACAGTTTTGTGCTTGTTGTTTCCATGGTAATTCTTTTTCTTGCACTGTGCCTCAAAGGAACCAGAGGATTCTGTGAGTTTTTCTATTATTATTTATTTAATTGTGTGAAAACCTAACTGAATATACTTTTCTGTAAAAATTATCAAAGAATTCTCTTAAGTGTAAGTGCAAGTATAGCTTTTAACTATTAAGGCATTATAATTTTATCTTCCTACTTTTTTAGCAATAGTTCAGTTTTTATACTTATTTCATATTCAACATATTTTACAAAAATTGTCTTTATGTGCTTATTCTGCAATATTCCTAAATTGCATTTTACTGTATCAGAATAATTTAAAACTGTTGAAGACAATCTGCAAATGCTTGCAGTCGTCTCTGATAATCTGATTTCCCTATAAATCAGGCTAAGTGCAATATTGAGCATGCACAATAACTTAGAATTTATTGTTTTTTTCTGCAGTTCCAAAAGGCTAATATTCCACCTACTGTTAAGAATCAAACTCAAGCATACTCTGTTGAAATGACATATTCCTAGTGCATCACTGGAATATGCCCACAAACCAGAGAAGTTCTCCTATGCTGTTGCAAAAGCTTTCTTGAACAGTTACATTTTATTTTTTCAAGTAAGATTTTTAATGATGCAGTATGGATGAGATTCACTCCACTCCAAGAATAAACAGAATAATGAATAATCTTTATTGCTTGCTTCTCTTGCAGGTAGGTGAGACATTGAGTGAGTTCAAGTGGGGCTGGTTAAAATAGTAATTAACACTTCATCCTTCTGTAGAAAGAAATATAAAGAACACCTAAATTAAAAAACTGAAACTGAGGTTTTTGTCCCCAGAGGCTTAGTGGTGTGGTTTCATGGTCCTCTGACATTAATTTAAATGTCACTGACAAAAAGGTAGTCTTGCCCCAAGCCATGCATTTCAGTCCTTTCTTTGCATCAACAATAGCATCTGTCCAGCTTTGCAGTAGGTCTCATCAGCTCACTCATCCATTTCAAGATGATGTTGTGTTTTGTTTGGTGTTTTTTTTTTTTTTTTTTTTTTAAGGGAGTTAGGAGGATTAGTTTGCAAGCTGATCACTGAGCTTATCTAATTCATTTTGCAGCCACAGGAATACTTGTGCTGGTGTAAAAGAGGTAGCCAAAACACCTGGTATGGGCAGGAGAAAGGAGGTGTGTTCCCCATGGAGATGAACGGGTTGCGGACCTGGTCCATCCCTAGCTATTCCTCGCTATCTGTCTGCTAGGAAATACTTTATTCCCAGAATAACGCTATATACCACCCCCACCCCTGTAATTGCATGCAATAGAAAATACACTCCGGGTGTCAAGTGTTAATTTTTTTTTTTTTTTTTTTTTTTAAGAACAGAAAATAATAAATTTGAATAGTTAGTAGTTTAAATAGAGGTAAGATAGACCTGAAGGCAGAAACATTTTAGAAAAAACAAGTAGAAAATGCACCTACCTCCTTATTCACTGTAAGATTATAGGGTGGATTTTTTTCTACTTGTTTTGCTTTCCAGTCCAATAATTTCAAGTACAGACCATTCTGGGTCTGAAAAGGAGCAATTGCCCTCTCCCACCAGAAGGTTCCTTCTGAAACAGAGTATATAGCAGGCAGCAACCATCTTCTCTCCCATTCCAACCATAACTGTTTCAGGAAAATGTAACATGCCAAACATGCATTAAACTGAAAATTTCTACCATGTGTCATTGGGGAGGAATTACACAAACACGTCTAACAGAAGATACAGAGGCAATACCCGTCGGAGGGTATTTTTGAATTCAGGTGGGCAGCATGAAAGTTGAAATATTTTTAAATTTTACAGACACAGCAGAATGATTAAGCCCATAAGGAGCAAGCCTGAATTTACACATTTTGCAGCTGTGCATAAATAGTGCAGTGCCCTGTATTTTAGTTTCTGTTGGTAGACATTAGGAGATAAAAGGGAGTGGGGCTAGAGGCAGTGAAATTGTGCATTTGTTAGTGGGAGTCATAGTTAAAATTTAGTACATGCTATTCCAGAAATTCTGAAAAGCCCAACTTTTTGGTAACATGGGTCAACTTTTCTGGTTTTGAATTCTGTTGTTTAATTAGTGTAACAAATATTTGCCCTTGCAACCAATTATTAAAATAGCCTGCTACATGAGCATATAAAAGCTGCTGTAAGAAATTTTAACTTGTCTTTTAATTGCACAAAATTAATGTTGTATTAAAATAATTTTTTGCAACAGCTAATTATTAAAGGAAAATGGTTAGAGGTTATGGAGTAAATCCATAGATGTGAGAGTTAATGGTAATATTTACGAATTTATTTTTTGCTTTAGTTTTCCTCTTTTGCTTTATGATTACCTAGGATTAACTCCAGTAGGACTGCGTATAGCCAGGAAAACGCACATACTGTTTACCAATATGTAACAAACTGTGGTAACATCTGCTTCTAAAGTTTATTTCTGATCATCCTGACTGTAACTGCTTGCCTTGGCACAGGAAAAGGGGAAATCTAGGCAGGAAACTGGAACAAAGAACCTTAGAGTGACCAAAAATAAAATTCCATCTGAGTACGTGTTGGAGGAGGGAGTAGTTTGCGGTGTGTTTTTCTGCAGTTATAGGTGTTTTGAATAAATTAGGCTGTCTGACTTTTAAGTTAGATTGCACAGACTTTTTGTGTTGAGAATGTTTTTCATCCGTCATATTGTATCCTTGCCATTTGGCTTAAACAGCCCTTTCTTTTAAAATAAGCTCATGTAGGTTACCATACTCACCATTTGTAAAAATTTCCAAAAGGAAGGTATGTCAGAAGTCGAATTAGTTTAGACCTGCTGCATGATCGTCGCTGATATGGTGAACGGTGCTTGCACACTGTGGGAATCCCGTTGAGGAGCAGCAGAATTGCCATGCAGGTGGTGGGAAAAGATTAGTGCTTCATGTGCACAAACAGGAAGCAGGGTTTCAAAAGCAGGAAGCTAGTCCTGAGCCGTGATAAACATAATTGCTGCTTCTTCTAGAGCTGCTGAACTCCCACTTACGCTAGTTACTGTTAGGATGACATCGGATGTCTGTGGGCTGTGTGCTGAAAGAAAATGTGACAGAGCAGCTGCGTGCATGACGGTGGCTGCACAGTTTCTTGACACATGAGAGACTAGACAGTTTATTCTTGAAATATTGTATTTGTATTTTTGTAATATAGGACAAAATAATGGAAGTACCTTGAAAGTACTGGGTAYGTAGGGAGTTTGTTGCTGTTGTTATACTGGGAGGTGGATTGGAATAGGTCCTACCCCACCGATGTATACACAAATTATTCTATCCTGTTGCGGTTCTGAAGGTACTATCGGAGAAATTATACATTGTGCTTTTGAAAGAAAAATTTTTCTATATTAAAATATTTTTGTAATTATTCAGTGTAAAAATCTAGCAATCTGAAATTTCAGTTCTGTTCCACATCACAAGATAATTGCCATAATCCATTACTCTGTTTCTTTATGGACCTCAGTCTAAGATAAATTTAACCAACTCCTAGTTCTGTTAAAAAAAATTTCAGTGCAGAACTGGAATGGGAAGGGATGTTGGCCAATACTGAGGATATAGCTGTGAGGAGAAGCCAGGTCTTTCTGGGGGGAGGTAACTGATTCATTGTTTTCCTTTTTCTGTATAATCAAAAGAAATGTTAAGAGAGCAGCTAGCTGTGAATTGTGATAAACAGGCTTTTAGAAATTGAGTTCTGAACTGAGTTGCTCACTACTTGTTAAAACCTACACATTATTTGGTGGGGTTTGACATATTGGTTGCATATTTTGCTTTCTTTGTTAAGAAAGATATTAACACATCTGTCTATGCAGAGATGGCTATGTATTTGTGGTGTCTTGATTTCAGATGCAGTTTGGTAATTATCCTCATGGGAGTCACTCCTCAATTAGTAGATACCTGATAAATTTGAAGAAATGCACGGGAAGCTCATTAATTGAGGACATTTTTCACATTTGGTGAAGTTGCATAGAAAAGTATGAATAGCAGTAAAATCTGAATGTTGGAATCTTAAATGACAGATTAAACATTCATTATTTTTATACTTTCAGGGAACTTTTCCTTAAGTTTGACTTGAAAATTCAACATCAATGAAATTCTAAAATTATGTCTATTGATTGAAAAATACCAATTCATTCATAGTAGAATCTTTAAATGCTTTAAGTTGATACATAAATCCCTAAATTAAGTTTCAATCTCTGAAGATAGAGGAGTAATGTGAGGATTGTTAGGCCTCTTAAATCATTAACAGTGGCAATGTCAGATCTTAAGTACTTTAGAGCTCAGGCCTGCTCTTTAGTACACGTGGATTTGGTTAGGGTAGGAGGGACTTGGTATGCAGTTCTTGCTCCTAAACAAGAGAGTGTGTATGTTTTATGCAATTTCAGGGAATTGTGCTTGGTATGATAATGGTAAGCATTCAGTTTTACTTTACAGAGAGCTACTAATGACTACAATTTCAGAAGAGTGTAAGAAGGAGGATTCCTTTTTTTAATTATGGGTGGAGCAATATCTTTCATTAAGACTGCTCAGCACTGCCTGTTTAAAGATGCTTTTAGTTGCTTGTCGTTTTTCTGACTCTGGCCATAAGTAACTTTCAGAAGCACCTGCCATCTATGTTTGGTCTTACATTTATCAGCACTGATTAGAAAATGGGAAAAGTGTAATAAACACTTATACAACCTTTCCTCTTAGTGTCTAACATGAACAAACCTAGTTGAATTGTAGACACCTGTATTCCCCCTTTAAGAATGACTGTTGGTATTAATTAAAAACATTCTTACAACTTAGTGTGTTTGTTTAACAGGGCTAATGAGCCTGCCTGAGCTGATACATTAATGCAAGTGCATTGCTAGTTGTACTCAAGTTAGCTCTAAGTGACCTAATTCAAATACATGCCAATGTACAAAGTTGCAGCGTATGGAGTGTATATTGGGAAAAGAATGCTGTGGGTCTCTCACTGAACTCTTCTAGTTAAATGATCTTCCCAAATTATGTAATGCATCTCGTTAAGACTCTGTGCACAGAGGATTTTGTTGGCATAGCTGCAGTGGTTCAGAATGTGATTTTCTTCATGCTCTTAACTACTATTTTTATGTAGTTAAAGCTTTGCTTTGGATACTTGGCAATCTTAAAGATGTTTAGTTGTTCTTTGTGCAAACCATCAAACTATATGGTTTGTTACTATATCTTAAAAATAGTCACCATCAGAAAGATACTTCTCAATTATCCTCAAAGATTGTATTATCAGCAACTTAATTAGAACCTTAGAATGAAATTTCCTTTCCCGTACATACAGGATATTGTGTATATTTTGAAAAGTTCCTTTACTTTATTACAGCCATTTTATCGAGAAGAAAAAAAAAAAAAACATACAGCTGTTAAGTAAGACACATTTCCATTTCAATTACATTTTTAGGAACAGGARCTTGAAATTTGGCAGATATGTACATGTAGAAAATGTATTTTTGTTTTCCTTGTTAAAATTTGTCCATTTTAATCTTATAAAAAAMCTAAGTTAACATATGGTCATTAGATACATGTTACTTTGGCTACAAAATTATTGGATTTTTCTGTGATCACACAGAATCACAAAATAGTTGAGGTTGGAAAGGACATCTAGAGATTATTTAGTCTAAGGCTGCTATTCAAAACAGGGTCAGCTAGAACAGTATCACGTCAGGTTTTGAGTATATCCACTCATGAAGACTGCAAAACCTCTCTGAGCAGCCAGTTCCTGTCTTCTATCACCCTTACACTGGAAAAGCTTTTTCTTATGTTTAAATAGAATTTCCGGTTTCAATTTGTGACCATTGCCTCTTCTCCTTTCAGTGGATACAACTAAAAAGAGTCTGGGCGCATCTTCTTTGTTTCCTCGTACCAGGTATTTATACAGATTGACAAGATGCTGATGAGGCTCTTCCCAATGCAGCTCAGGATGCCATTGTGCTTCTTTGCTGCAAGGGTGTATTGCTGGCTCAAGGTTAGTTTGGTGTCCACCAGACCTGCAGGGCCTGTTCTGCAAAGCTGCTTTCCAACTTGTCGACCCCCAACCTGTACCGATGCATGGGCTCATTTCTCCCTGGGTGCAGGACTTYGCACTGCATTTTGTTGAACTTCATTAAATTTCTCTTTCCTCATTTCTCTGTTAATGCAGATGGATACTGGCTCCTGTATTGGTCCCTGGGTTACATGCACCGTGAGTTACTGCCCACCAGCTGGACTTGAACCTAGCAGTTCAGCTAGTTTTTTCCAGGTCAGATGTTCAGACCTAAGACTACCTCAACTGAAAAGACTGTTCTCTAGAAGCAGCAGGACAAACTTTATTTTACACAACCTTTCTCTTTTTTTCCAACTATACCAGCTGATCCAATGGCCAAAAAAATTCCCCTACCCTTGGCCTACCTGTGTCCTTAGACCATTATAGCTACGGCAAAATCCCGTTTCCCTTGCAGTGTCTTTATGGCTACCAGGAGTCTATGGTTTTGGCCACAGAAGTAAGGATCAGGGAGATTCATTTTCCCTCCACTGACCTTTGATCCTCAGCATTAGATCAAGGTGGTATGGGGAAGGAAGAGACTGTATGTAGAGTAAGGCTTATCTGGGGAAGATGATGTCCAGAATGAGTTGGGGAGCCTGGGACAGTGCAGTGGGGGATGAAAGATTGCAGGGGATGGAAAGAACTCTGTTATGTGGGAGGAGCAGAGAAAGTGCTCGGGATGTGAGGACAAGACAGTGTGAAACTACACTGTGCACTTTCCAAATTCCAGTGCTGAAATACTAAGTTGCTACAGTGGCAGCAAAGAGCTACGAAGTCCATGGACAAAATGTATGTTTCTTGCAGACCCATAGATATGAATGGATAGGATTTTACTATCACCAGTAGTGACTATTGGAACTCAAACAGTAGATAACTATTCTGTGAACCTAAAAAAATTGAATTGTCTTGATGGTAACCCGGTTTGAGACAAGAGGATGTGAAAAGAATGACACAACTAGAACAGGAATTTGAAAAGAAATACAGTTATGGAAACTAACAGAGATTTGCATTTTTAACTAGGATTTAATACTCTCTCATGTTTGCAAAACCAAAATCTTTTCATTGAAATAGCATTAACTGTGTTTGCCTTATCATTCTAAAGGAATAAGTTACTTTGTTAATAAAAGGGTTTTACATCCTCTTAATAATACCCATATTGAAAGTTCAGTAAATAACTTGAATTTTCTCAGGAAAATGGACAAGAGAAATAAAAGCTGTTATATGTGGTTAAAAGTTGTGTATGTACTAACATTAAAAAGATAGAAAGTATTGGATTTAACTAACTTCTTGTCCTCAGTAAACAATTAATAACCATTTAACAGCAAGAGTGAGCTTTCTTTTATCTCCCTAAAGAATGTATTTTATATAGTTATGTGCTTAATTATGCAGCAAATCCCACTTAGTTGTGTGGTGACCTGTTTATTGAATGAAGACACCAAAATATTAGAGAACTGTTTTTCATGTATTGTATTAATATGGTTTCAGTCTATTTATTTTTCAAGGCAGTTAAAAATCCCATTTTTAATATACTCATTTTGAAATCGTTTCAATGTGTCTTGAAAATAATTCAAAACATAGCAATTATGTAAAATAACATGAATATAGTATTTTTTGCAAAGGTGGTTGCACACTTGAATAAACTTAAAAACTTAGATAGGCACTTGACTCATTTAATAGAGCATAAAAACATGAAAAATATGAGGAAGCCAAATGTGGCAACCTTATCCTGTACTTACCAGTTGCAGAAATGAAACAAAAGTTGGGGATTCCACCTAGAATGCAGGTGAGACAAAGTCACAGGTTGCGTACAGTTAAAATCCTTAGCATAGCTGATTAGATGAGTTTTCTTTTAATCCTCATTTGAATATGCGTGACTAATGAGCTAAATTGCTAAATATTTGAAAACTAATCAGTTGGGGTTTTTATTTGAGGCTCCTTTTGCAATATTAAAATTACTTCTCAAAATTTTTAGTTTCATCATGCCATTATTCATTCTGCAGCATGACATCACACTAGTATGATCCTTCGCTATATTGAAAAATGGCTGATAAACTGAGAAAGTGAAATGGAATAAGTGAAGTACTCTTCTGTTGAGGCAACATGATTTTGCCACTTGGTCTTTTATGGCTGACTTTTCGGTTGCTGGTTGGAGCTATCAGAGAAGTAATTCACCTGACATGGCTTTTCCACATGCTCATCAGCAAAGAAAATCAGCTTTTATACCTTGATATATTTCCAGATTTGTTCAGCTGTGATACCTTTCAAATTATCTTGGAGAATTTGACTCCTTTGTTTTTCCAGATACCCATTTTGAAGAACTTAAAACTCACTAATAGCTACTTGGTGTGGGGGGGATATTTTCAGTGTAGCCCAATTAAGTGAGCTTGATTTTAATTTTAAATCTCAGGTAAACTTTGTCTACATTTATATTAAGTGGGGCTTTAAACTGAATTACAACTTTCAGTTTTGAATTCAAATACTAAATTTCAGGTTTTAATTAGTTTTTTAAAAGTGCTTTTTATCTTAAACAAGGATTTATTGTTTTAGAAACATGTATTGTTGATACTATGGACTCTACCTGATAAGAGTTTGAGAAGGTTAAAGTTTTCCTGTAGAATATTCCCTTCATTTTTCACTTTATTCATTGCCATTGAAATTAGAACATCTCCCATGCATGATTCTCCATCATCCAGTGACAGATACATACAAATGATTTATTTAGATAATAGTGTTTCTGCTCCTATTCTCTGCCCCAAGTAATACCAAGTGCATTAACTTTAGTACGACTGGATTTCTCTTACAAAGTGTTCATGTGGACCATGTATATGTGTCTCCCATTGCACTTAAAGAACTGTAGAGCTAAATGATACCAGCTTCATGATTTTTAGCAGTTATTTTTTTAGTGGGACATCTCTCTTGAGCAAGGAAAAAAAGAGTCTTGGACATACTGCTAAATAGAGCCTGATTCTGACCTCCCCTAGAGAAATTGGGAATAATTGCACTTAAATCATAAAACCAGCGCAGAAAACCCTAGAATTTTAACAGACATTAAATCAGAGCAGTATTGATAATTAATCCTCTGTTGATGTGGAAAAGAGCTCTAGTTTATCTAGAAAGTAAGTAAGTTTCAACATCTGTGAATAATGTATTATTGGCAAAAATTCTGTATGTTTGAGTTTAATATATATTTTCAGAATGCTGGTATGACTCACTCTACAGTGTACCCTGATGTTGAAGCTTAAAGGTTAAAACGATTCAGAAGGCCACTGTTTAAAACCTAAGTCTTATTAATCCAAAATTGTCATGAGTGTGCTCTGTTTTCAAAAACAATATAAAGGTCGTCAGCTCAGCTCCACTGAGACATCCGAAAATAATACTGATCCAAGTAGAACCATTTCTGTTAAAAACAAAACAAAACAAACTCCACAACCCCACATCTCTAAGAGAGACATGAGAAAATACAGTTTGCTGATTTTTACCACTTTTTACTGTTTTTTTCTTTTTTGGAAGAAAAAAAAAATCACTGTTCCTTTAAAAAGAAATTAATACCTTGGTCCATTCAAGGAAACTAGGGCATGTATCAGGTCTGTGTTCATTGTGAATCACTTGAGCATATTGTACTAATCAGATTGTGTTTCTTTAATTTACTGATGTGATTTAAAACTACCTTATTGGTTGAATGCCAATAGATGGAGAACTGTAGAATCATACTTCTGTGAAAATGAAGCTATTTTAGGTGTTTTTAGCTACTGTGCTTTCTTTCAGAGCAGAGCTGCTCAGATACATTTCTGGGAGATCAAGAAGAATAGCCTTTACCATAAATTGGGACAAATATGTTGCTATTAAATATAGGCTTTTATCTATTATTTTAAAACTACAGTTGTACAAAGTTGTTGTTTGTTTGTTTGTTTGTTTGTTTTAAATGAATGAATGGTTGTAGGAGTCACTTATTGTTTATATGCTATAGATAAGGTTCAACATGAACAAAAGGCAGCACAACAGGAAACATATGCTATAGTAGTTAGTTCACACCTGCTAACTGCTTTGAATAGGCTTGGAGATAATATCAGACAGGGAATGAATTCATTGTTTAGACCGTTGAAACTCTTTCTACAAAATCTGACCCTTTACAGTTCGTTCTTTGTCAGGGCACTACTTAAATTCATCCTGCTTTGAAAAACGACTGTTGCTATGGACATACTTTTACTCAGTGTACRAGTGTAAGCATAATCTATATGCGCTGGTCCTGATGTTCATTTCACAAGAACGTTTTTGAGGTTTAAAGATTTAAAGACATTTCTCACCCTAACAAAATTCCAGTTGCAGATATATTTCTTAGTATTAGCTGAATAAATTAAGATACTAGGGTTAATGCTTTCCAAAACAAAAGAAAGAAAAAAATGAATAGAAATGAAGAGGTACTTGGATAAAGGAGGATGGTGAAGTACACAGCAGCAAACTTTGAATAATCTTTCTTAAGTTAAAGGAATTTTAATAACAGCTTGCATTGTATCTAATGTAACAAAACTAAAAGAGTAGAAAGTAATAAAAAAAAAAAAAAAGACTTGAATGGGATTGTGGAGTAGTGCTTCTGTAATCTAGCTTTTGGTTCTGCTTACATACAGACCTTTTGTGCCACAGTTTTTACTCCCTACTTTCTCAACAAAGTTTTATCTAATTCTGAATCTCTCCAAAGTTGTCATTAGCTCAAGTTTTGTTGATGAGACTTAGCATGTGTCAGACAGGTGATAATTTGGATTTTATATTCTTTTCCAGAAAGCTCCAAAGCCTTTGTTATCATATACAAATGTGCCAAAGTCAAAGAATGCTCGTGTTTTGCTGGTGAGATGATGAATTTTTAAAAGTGTGTAGAGAGGGATCTGACTAAGCTACCTTGATTATAGTTCATATATACCTARCACAGAGTTTCTCTGTGCTTTCCTTCTAAATGTTTGACACCAACACCTCTGGGAACAGGCTACCAGTTTTGGTAGACCCCTAATTTTAACTGCTATGGTAATTCTTGTGTTTCTAATGTTTACTCTGATTGTGCATTTATAAAGTTCCTTTCACATTAAAGCTCTGACAGACATGTGGCCAGGGGTTAAAAATCAGGCAGCTGAAGCTATTACTGCCTACAGCCCTGGCAATGGACTTTTCTGTCCTCAAGATAGGAATATATGATCCACTTGCAAATCATCTCCTGAACTACCACAGGTTTCAGCCCAGCATATTAAGGTAAACCAGTTCCAATTTTGGTTTATCCAGGCTGAAAACTGAAGGTTCAGGAGTTCATTTCTAATCTGATCAGATGCCGCTGTTCTGGGGGCAGCAGCATCTGTCAGAAGGGGTTGTGTGCAACTGGGGTAATAACTGATTTAGCTGTTTGTCTGATTTTAGTCTCCTTCCACATGTCTGTCAGGACCTTCAATGTCTGCACCTACACAAAGAGTTACTGGATTTTTGCATTTTATTATTCATAACCTCACCAATGGTCTGATTATTTCCAGAAATCTGCAAAATGTAAAGCTCTCAGTTTCTGTTTTCATTCACTGCACTACTTTAAGTAGTAAATAAAGATATCATATCCACAGTGTAACGATCTGCTGCTAACAGCCTGTTTGCCAAGAGCTAAGATATTGTTTGTACCTAATCAGGACAAAAAAATATACTGTTTTATGATGGTATATAAGATCCATTTTTATTCTATTTTGAAATGTAATTCTTTCTAACTTTAAGATGTTCATTTTCTATTATAAAAAATCTAGTGAAATCCTCATTCAAAAAAGTATGTCTTCATTCTTTATTTCAGTAAAGTGGTTTTGGTGTTTTAATCTAGAAATGCTGGTGTTTGTTAGGAGAGAATAGAGTACATAGAGGTTAAGATAGATGAAATGTTATGAATTGGTATTGCAAATAAACTGATAAACTACCCTGCTGTAATTTAATATTGACAGATGCTGTATATCATGGCTGAGAACAATAAACACAATATAAATAAAATGAATAGTATTGAATCAGAATAAGAGGGCTTTGAAAGGGATCCCAGAGTAATAGTCTATATATTTCTGGCAAGTACCCTTATGAAAAGACAGTTACCAAAAGTGAGCGATTTTAAAAAGAATTGTAACATAACAAACCTGGTTAGATTTTTTAAATGCATTCTGGTAAGAATTATACTCAAATATTTGCTGTATTTCTTAGCATGAACTGTACAGTATTTCAAAGACAAAAAGAAATATGCTAAGAATCATTATTGTTGGTTTTAGTAATTACTCTTGGTCTGCTTATAATGTAATGTACCAAACAAACAAAAATGTAATAGTGTCTCTCTTTAAAAATTACTGTTACTGTAGAAACAGCTTTAGAAATAGTTTTGTAAAAACTATGGTTGATTTAAAAAACAAACAAACAAACAACAAACCCAAAAAACAAACAAAAACAACAAAAAACCAAAACCAAAACCAAAAAAAACAAACACAAAAACCAAACCAAAAACCAACCCCAACTTAAAAACAAACAAATAAACCTTTGATTAATGAGGCATAAAAGTATCACCATCATGTAGATGGGGTATAAATTTACGGTAAGACTAGGTAAGTGGTTTTTGTTCCTGGTCTATTAAATTATAAATCTTGGGCTTCATGTGGATGCCTATATCTCATGGCAAAGTCAGTGAAAGTTGAGGACTGTCAGTAACTGGTAGAATCAGATTGTATAGTTTTAATTTTTTGAAGTAATTTCCTATGATAGGAAAAGCCAGAATTTTGTAAGCCAGCTTGCCTAATCCTTTGTGATTAACTACGTTCAGCATGATAACTCTTTCTCTGAGCCATTTTAATCACTGTTGTGAGGAAAACTGAACGCATCAGTTACTGTACAAATGTAACTGCTCTTAAAATCCTATCCCTAGAGTCTGAGGCACTTGGAGGAACAGAATAGTTCTGTTGCATAAATTGATAGTGGTTGTTGCTTTGTTGTTATGTCCTGGTTTTTTTCTGGGTAATTATTTTAAAGATTTTTTTTTTTTTTTTACTTTTTTTATTTTTTTTTTTTTTTTTTACTTTTTTTATATAAATGTGTATACACTCTCCTCACACTGGCAAGGAAGTTCAATAGCTAACTTGATGCTAATGTGTTTGTGCTTGTAAAAAAGTTTAATATATTATTGTGGTTGTCTTTAAAATATTTACTATTATGCTTTTATTGTCTTAATTTTTAGTGATACTTAGTAAGCACTGATAGCTTTATGGTAATTTAAAAAAAAAAAAAAAAAGAAATGTTGATTGCAGAGAAGAGTTACTCATTGTCGTCAACTATTGCCTAAATTTTCTAAATAGGTATTTCAAAGGATAAGTGATCTGGAACAATGTTATTGATATTCATTGAAAAAAGTTTTGTCTGAAATCATAAATCAGTATACCTAATTTTCTCTCCACAACTCTTTGTATTTGTCTTTGTTAAATGTGATTAGATGATATGTTGTGCGTGTAATATTAGAGAATTAACACCATATAAATGTGGATGGTTTTATAAAAGGTAGCAGGTAATTCATTGATTTCTGCCTTCTAAAGAGACATATTCTCAATGGAAAAAAAAACTGGTTGTGTAGTGGTTTTAGTAGACTGATTTTAGTGAGTCTAAATCAATAGCAGGTTTTTGAAACCTGTGTTTATGCATTCAGCCAGACAGCATATGACATCTATGGCTAATCTCACCTGCTGCTGTTGCCTGTTCCTTCTCACCTGCTGCTATTGCCTGCTGTTACTTACTTGACTTTCAAAGGAAGCTAAGGTTGGTGGAACACAATTAAGAGAAGCAATTTTTGATTGATAGATATTTAGTCAGATTCTTTAGTTGAAACCTTACTTTATTTTATGAAGTTTGATCTTTATTTTTGAAGAAGCAGCTGGAGTTTTTAGCTACTAGGGGCTGGTTGKGCTTTCATTTCTGTTAGCATGGATATTGGATTAATGAAATAAGATACTTTCTTTAATTAACAGTTTTCCTTTCTTTTCCTTCCTTTTCTCCCTTCATGTGTTTTTTAATTATTTTTCTTCTGATTACAGCCCGTAGTTGCAGAGCAGTCAGTAGCAGTAGGTGGCAGTCATAAATCCATAGATTTATTGTCATAGATTTCTGTAGCCTGGCTGCCTGCTGGTACAATTACCAGCTTAAAATCAACTGTGGAATTTGACAATTTGGAGGAGGTTGTTAAAAAAAMCAAGATTTTTTAAGGAGATATTCTTAGCATTTGTAACTCAGTTCTCTCAAAGTCAAGGGGCAGTGGTCTTTGAAAGCATCTGGTAATCTTTTCGCTTCAAACTGAATTTAAATAATATTTGAGAGATTGTTTTGATAAGGTAACAAAGCARTTATGTTGATACACTAGGTACTGCACTTTTGCAGTTGAAATAGTGAAGGTTTGAACTGTAAATTACTTTCTTGTCATTACATCACCTTACTGCAGATATTAATGAACTGTATGTGATAATACTGATAATATCTGTACTTTAGAGTGCAGCAAACAGCTTTTTGTGTTTGTATCATCCCAGACTAAAATGCTCTGTTTATGCAAGGACTAAGGTGGAAAGCAGTTTTTCATGATTCTTACTTGCCACACCCATAGCTCTGCTTCTTTTGTGTCTGGCAGCATATTTGCTTCAATCTTTTCTATGCTTTTCTTAACTGAGATTGGCTCTAACTTGTGGCAGACTTCATTATCTTTTCAACTACTATCTTCTCTATGTTCTTTTTCTTCACAGGAGCATAAAACATGGCTGAGTCAAGGACCTCATGGACTGTCATTTAACTATGAACTCTGCTTTCCATCTGCCTTTATTTCAATTTGAGCTGCAAAATTACAAGTTGTATTTTAACTTTTCTCCTTATTACTTTTGCAACCAGGTCTGAGTTTTGTCTGTGTCAAAAGTTCTTAAAATACCTGGTTTACGATTGTCCAATATGTGTGTATAACTGGAGTACATAACACATAAATTGTTATTCTGACAAATCCTGCTGGAGGAAAAGCAAGTAGTAAAGGACTGCCATGGGGAGTTAATGGTAGTGGCAGAAAGGAAAATTCTTGTGTATCCTTTCTAAGAGTAAATAGTTGAGTACTGCACTACTTGAGTACCTGAGGTAGTGTCTCACACCATTCTTTACAGAAAAATAAAAGAAATTTTATTCCTAGTTATGATGCCACTGATTTAGATTATAAGACCCAGAATATTATTTTGAAGTAGCTGGCAGATAACTAAATCTGAATTTTATTTTAATAAGATTTTAATAATTAATGTAGCAATCAATAGAGTATACTTTCACAGAGATGATTGATTGAAGTATCCTTTAATTGCAGCCTTTAATTAGAATTGATGGCTCACCACCCTAGCTCTTGTCTATGATATTAATAATTACAAAATTGATTTACTTCCATTTTAATTTTGACCCACTGGGGAGCTATGTGGCTCAAATTCACATCCTTGCAAATGAAGGTGATTTGTTGACAGTGATGATATGGTATTGCCTCTTGTTTATACATGTAAAAATATATGCATGTAAACTATACTYGTTAGTCTAAGTCTGTTTAATCATGTCCTATCCAACTATTTATTTTAGGTGGAGTAAAGGAGCAGTGGCAGTTAYTGGGCTGGTATGCTTCTGCCATTTTGTTGTTATGCTAAGTACTTCTTAGTCAAAGACAATGACAGTGGAGCTTTATAGTGGTAGTTGCAAAAATGCCTGGTGGTTGATACAAAAAGACTTAAGATATTAACATTATCAAATATGGTTTGTTGTTTTTTTTTCTTCAAGCTCTCTGTACATTTTTTTTTTTCTTATTAGGCCATTCATACTAAAGATTTAATGAATTTTAGACAGCAGCTCATTTTTTTTATACTTATAAAATACTTTGAGGTGTGTGTATGTAACTATACATATTTATATAAAAATATCTTCCTTCCCCATGGACAAAGGAAAGCCTTACATTCATCCTTTTTATTTTTGATTGCCCTACTTTCTTTTCAACATCCATTTGCTTTACTAAACCTCCAAGATCTAAAGAATATAGTGTTCTTTTTCTGATGCTGAAAAAAAACCAAAAAAACTGAATTCTTTGTGGTGGATTTGTGGCAAACTGTAGTTCACTCTATTTTTTCATGCCCTCCAGGTGACTTGTTAGATGAGATACTGTAGTGTTGATGAGCAAAGTTAGTGTTATCTTGCATACTGTAAGACATACTGTAAGCAGAAAAGTTAGTTCTGAATCCTTGCTGTCTTAGGCAAGTGATGTCTGTGGGTATACCAGAATATGATTAGAATACAGTTGAATTTTATAGTAAAAATGTCTCTGTCTTTTGTATTAAAAAGATACAGAACAAATACATTTCCCAAATGAAAAGCTGAACTCATTGGCTATCTTTTTTAAATTCTAGAGGTTTATTCTGCTGGATTCCCTGAGGCTTGCCTTTTTTTAATCTTGGCTGTTCAGCCATACCATTGCTTAGAACATATACCATAAGCATTTGAATAGCAATTGACTTAGAAAATATTCTTGAGTAATGTGTGGAGAAATCTTGATTATTTCAWCCTTGATTTGCATGTTCGTGTGTAGACCCAGTGAGCAGAGGAAGATGTTTCTTGGTTACTTTCTGATTGGTTATCACCTTGGAGATCTGAGATGCACCTTTTCTAGGAGCTTTGCATGATATGCATTAGATAGTTGAGCAAGATTCAAATTTGTGCTCAGGAACAATGACCTCTAATCTTCACTAGCCCATGAAGTTTCTGCATGTTACAATTTCTTGCCAAGTCCTTCAATCTGATAGTAATTAGGTGATGTTTGACAATTTCCCAAATGAGCATCAGCATTGTAGTCATTTACATGCTACCACTAAAACCACCTTGTAGTGACTGCATCAGAGAAGTGTCTTGAAGGGGGTTCCTTTAGAAGATTTGATTTAGAGTCAACTTGGAAAGAAATGCAATTCTAACAGGACACAATGATAAAATAAAATTGGGTAGGGAAAAAAAAATTTACATCACTGTGCCAGAATTCTGGAGCAGACGGACTTGTATAAATCAGTCTGCAGGATATAATGACATTTAAAGTTTGACATCTTAACTTCAATAAAACTAAAATAACATTTTTTCAGGGTTTATATACATGTGCTTCTACATACACATTAAGTCAGGAGAGGACAAAGTTGAAGCACAAAAAGCAAGCTTAGATTTCCTTTTGGATACATGTCATACAAAAGAGCCTTTAATAATGTGAGCAATACCTGCCTGCAAGTAATAGAATAAAATACTGTGTATTGCTAAAATTTTATTGGAGAGGCACATCATCTTTAATTAACTTTATTCTGAATTGCGTGTGCCAGAAGTGGTGACGTAACAAATAAGGAAATACAACTCTTAGAGGTATCCAGCACCTAATGCCATCTTCATACTTGTAAATCTCCTTTTATGCTGCCTATATTTTACTTAGCCGATAGCCAGAAAGCGGTTCTCCTGGTGATTGCTCATCACTGTAAATAAATGTAGAACAAAAAGCTAGGAGGCTTTTCTGTCATATTTCTTTCTGATTTTCACCACCACTGTGGAGAGCTTCTGAAGGGTAGAAAAATGAGAGGTTCATGAGAAACGGACAAGAGTGAAAATTCCTTGTAATCCCCTACTTCAAAAATTCTCACCTACCTGAGCTTGTGGCCTCCACAGGAACCCAAATCATATAGTTTTAGGCATTCTACTATTAAGATACCATTTTTCTTAACCAACAGCTTACCCCACACTCTTTTCTAGTCTTTTCACATTTATTTGCGTTTTATGTCTGTCTGATGCTACTGAAGGAAGTCCCCAGGGTGTCTGCAAGGAAAAGGTGAAACTGCATTTGAAAGGAGCCTCTGTCTGCTTTGGAAAACTTTAAACTTTTTACTCTAAGCTCCTTCAGGATTATTGCTGCAGAGTTGCATGTCACTGGCTAGATCTGGGGGGAAAGGAAATTAGAGCTGCTACTTTGTAAGAAGATCCCAAAACCTGGGTGATTATGTCTTTTGGGAGTCTTGCCCTGCTTTAGGAAGCAATGCCTTCCAAGGGTAATTTTTTTTTAATGAAGAAAAAAATTTCACTGGGGAAAGGAGGAGGAATGAAAGGGAAAATGTGTTTCTTGTCTTACAGCTTTTGGGCATTTGTAAAGGACTAATATCTTGTTGATGCTTATACTGTCCATTGGAGAAGAAACTTTTCTTTAGTATGGCTGTACTCAGGACAAAATATTAAGCAGCTACTAGGAATTAAACAATACAGCTGCTACACACATAGGGAAACTTATTACCAAGAAAGAGCGCCATGGTAATGTGATCCTATTTCTGTTATCCATCTGAAAATACTACTTTCATTGGTATTATTTGACCATCTTGACACTGCTCTACAAGCTTGCTTGCCAAGCTTTCTAAAGTCTCACCTAACACAGCAGAGCTTTGGACTTTAGCTGCAGAAATGCAGCTTTGGCACTATTTCAGAGAGTTTCTGGACTCTGTCATGATCAGCCCTTTGCACCCTGGATACTGTCCTAGTACCACAAAATAAAGTATCCTATTTAAAAAAGTAACTTGTAGCACAGGTACACAGCTGTCCTGTCATATCAGTGAAAAAATACATTTCATATGTTGATATTTGTAGATGTCAACAGAGATGAGATCTGTAGATTTCATATGTTGATAAAATCTTCTGCTTTGTTTATAGCTTTATTGGAAGGCATTTCTGTAATGTCAGTAAGTAACACTACTTTATAATTCTGGTTTGATTCACTGATAGAAAAAGTTTCATTTAAATAAATTCTGCTAGCAGTGTTCAGTTGCACCTGAGCCAATGTAAAATAAAATTTATAATGCCAACCTCAAAAGACTCTTGACTGGGTCATGGTTGATGATATATTCTAATTATGTATGCGAGGAGCAAACATTACAATAATAATCAAATACTGATACTTAATCTGCAATGCTAACTTGGTGCAAACTCAAGTGCAATGCTATGTAAAGTTGGTTTGGTTTGATTTTAAACTTGGAAGAAAGTTAATGAGTAAAAATATTTCTAATAAAAAATAGCACTGATTCTGTTATAATTTAATCATTTTAAAAGTTCAGGAAAGTGGCTTTCAAATTTAATCTTATAACTTCTGTAGCTGTGATGATTGCTTATAAATGAACAGCTGCATCTTCATTGCCACAGGCTTAAATTAAAGTCCCAAAGTCCCATAGGTTTTGAATTCCATTGCACATTAGCAAGAAATCTACAAATATAGAAAGGCTCATGTTCTAAGACTGAGCACAATCCATGTAATATTCATGATTAGTAAGGCAAACAAAATACAACCTTACACCAAATGCTGCAGTGAAAACCACTGAGAAATTAAAACATACAAAATAACAAGGTTTACCGTAATCAACAGAATAATGTGATATATTTTATGTTTATTTTTCATTTAAATTTTAGATGAAAATGTATTCCTTTACCTCATTTGTATTTCTCACAATTTAGTAATTCAAGTTAAAATAGCTCCCATTATTTAAGCTGTTGCTTTTTTCTCTTTTTTGTTCAATTTGGTATTGACTTATAAACTCCACGTTAGTTCTTTCCTTTGTACATGTATAAACACCTTGGTTATTGCTTGCTACTTTTTTTTTTTCATCATTTCAATCATTTAATCATATCTAGAACCCTGCAGTCTGCAGTATGTTTTCTTAGGAGTGGTACAAAAAGCTATGAAAAATGCAGTGACTGGGCGGAACGATCATAGTCTCATAATTCTTCATCTCAGAATATAACTGTCATGAATGTAATTCAGAGTGATTTTGGTATCAGAATGTAAGTGTCATGTCACTTGAAAAATTCCTTGATGTATTTTGAGGAGGAAATGCAAATGAGGTAATCAGAAAATCTTCAATTTTTTATAGAAGTAAATACCCATTTTCTACATTTGACACAGTAATTTAGTCTGCTCAGTATTTGTTTATGTGGTGGGTTGACCCTGGCTGGATGCCAGGTGCCCACCAAAGCTGCTCTATCACTCCCTCTCCTCAACTGGACAGGGGGAGAGAAAATATAATGAAAGGCTCGTGGGTCGAGATGAGGACCGGGAGAGATCACTCACCAATTACAGTCACAGGCAAAACAGACTCAACTTGGGGAAAATTTAGTTTATTAACAATCAAATCAGAGTAGGATAATGAGAAATAAAAAAGAAAAACCTAAATCTTAAAACACCTTCCCCCCCAGCCCTCCCTTCTTCCGGGCTTAACTTTACTCCCGATTTCTCTACCTCCTCCCCCCGAGYGGCACAGGGGGATGGAGAATGGGGGTTGCGGTCAGTTCATCACACGTTGTTTCTGCTGCTCCTTCCTCCTCAGGGGGAGGACTCCTCACACTCTTCCCCTGCTCCAGCATGGGTCCCCCGTGGGGTCACAAGTCCTATCTGAAAACCTGCTCCAGCGTGGGCTCCTCTCTCTGTGGGTCCACAGGTCCTGCCAGGAGCCTGTTCCAGCGCGGGCTCTCCACGGGGTCACAGCCTTCTTCAGGCATCCACCTGCTCTGGCGTGGGGTCCTCCACAGGCTGCAGGTGGATATCTGCTCCACCGTGGACCTCCGTGGGCTGCAGGGAGACAGCCTGCTTCACCATGGTCTTCATCACAGACTGCAAGGGAATCTCTGCTCCGGTGCCTGGAGCACCTCCTCCCCCTTCTTCTTCACTGACCTTGGTGTCTGCAGAGTTGTTTCTCTCACATATTCTCACTGGTCTCTTCGGCTGCAGTTGCGCAGTTATTTTTTTCCCCCTTCTTAAATATGTTATCACAGAGGTGCTACCACTGTTGCTGATGGGCTCGGCCTTGGCCAGCTGGGATAGAGTTAGTTTTCTTCCTAGTAGCTGGTATAGTGCTATGTTTTGGATTTAGTATGAGAATAATGTTGATAACACACTGATGTTTTAGTTGTTGCTAAGTAGTGCTTATACTAAGTGAAGGACTTTTCAGCTTCCCATGCTCTGCCAGGTGCACAAGAAGCTGGGAGGGAGCATAACCAGGACAGCTGACCCAACTGGCCAATGGGGTGTTCCATACCATGTGATGTCATGCTCAGTATATAAAGCTGGGGGAAGAAGAAGGAAGGGGGGGGACGTTCAGAGTTATGGCGTTTGTCTTCCCAAGTAGTAACCGTTACATGTGATGGTGTTTGTCTTCCCAAGTAACCGTTACGCGTGATGGAGCCCTGCTTTCCTGGAGATGGCTGAACACCTGCCTGCCGATGGGAAGGAGTGAATGAATTCCTTGTTTTGCTTTGCTTGTGTGCACGGCTTTTGTTTTACCTATTAAACTGTCTTTATCTCAACCCATGAGTTTCCTCACTTTTACCCTTCCGATTCTCTCCCCCATCCCACCTGGGGGGAGTGAGCGAGCGGCTGTGTGGGGCTTGGTTGCTGGCTGGGGATAAACCACAACAACCCCCCGCTACCAAAACCTTGCCACGCAAACCCAATACAGTTTACTAGTCAAAAAGTTCAACTCAGAAGGAGGGGTTTGAAAGCGTGGCAAGAGTCCCTTTAAAGACACTTGGTTTGTTTCATAAACATGTTTCTAAGGGCACCATTTGTGACTATAAGAAAGGTTTATACATTTAATTGAAAGGCAAAGTTCAAAATGTACTAGTCCTAGTTTATCAAAAACATGCAAAAAGCCTAAATACAGAAATGCATAATAGTTGATTTTTTTTTATTAGTATATGCATATACTATTGCTTCTGAATACATCACTGTTCAAGAGGATTTTGAGCAAGACACTTTATTTATTTGATCAGCCTCAGTGTTACCTCACCTGATGTTTCTGTGAAACAGTGTTGAACCCTTTGCTAACATGAACCACATTTGACAGAGGTTAACACCTCTCAGATAATTAAATTCTTACACGCCTTGTAAAGATAAGCATCTGTGGGTTGGAGAATGATGCTATGAAGGCCTCCACTAAAGGAAGGCATCGGCTTACGCCTATATTTTGCTGTGCCCAGAAAATCGACAACTCTGGGAAGAACTTCAGTCAGAGCCTGCACCTTCTTACCTTAGACACAAAGATGCAAATCTGTAGGGAAATAGGCTTTATCAATTCCAGCTTCATTAAATTACTTGGATTTTTTTGATGTTGTTTTTGTTGTGATTCCGATCTTGTTTTTTCTCAGGAGTGGGGATAAAAAAAAAAAAAAAAGACCATTTTGTATCATGCAGGAGTAAATAATCCTGATTTAGATTGGTTGTCTGTGAGAAGATTAAGAAATCTAATTAGGCTGGAAAGTTCTCTTTCAAATGGGCAAAAATGATTTCCATTACTTAAAGCAAAATCTCATGAATGATCAAAGAATAGGGATTGTACTGCATCTGTGTTCTTCCGTTCTAGGATGTATTAGTCTGTTATTAAGTGATTATACACCTTTTAAAATTCTTTTTGTTTATTTAGTGCTAAAATACATTTCAGAATGAATAGGAATCTCACTCCTATTTCAGGCTGTTTTATTGGTTTTGTGGAGAGAAACCTAGAAGTAGATTTGGAGGAAAGCAGGTAGATTTTAAAACCTGACTTAATTCTGATATACTCGGTCAATAACAGCATTGGGAACAGTCCCCTTACAGTCTCTAAGCTGTGAAAACAGAGGATATGCTGTTATTACTGAAGCTTTGTTCAGTTGGTGACTTGTGCTGAGTAGGTACAAATTAAGGTTTCAGAAAAGAATATTACTGCGTATAGCTGTGAAACATGGTCCAAATCAATATAAGATATCAGTGGACAGTTTTCACTTTGTTTATGCTGTTTCTGTCTGTGATTAGAAACTATTTACTGCAATTTTTTATTTCTAGACTGGAATAAATGCTTCTTGTTAGGCTTTTGCCTTAAAGTAGTACACAACTCTTAATTTATAATTTTTTGTTGTTGAATCTGTTTCAATTTAGAGAGCTATTTTTTAATGTACTTTGCATGTACCTGCTCCCAGAAACATGTGCTAGACATATTTCAAATACCTATATCAAAAAAGGCATAAACCATGGATATGCTTATATGCAATCAAATGAGTCAAAATGATCAAAAGGCATTACTGACTAGTAGGCGTTCTGCCTGTGTAAATTACTTGAATGGTGCCAGTTCTCCTCCTGCCTTTTCCTCAACTTTTGCTGTTCCCAGCCAATTGCCCTGTTGGACATAATTTATCTCAACCTATACTCGAAGTAGCTTATCTCCTTTGATGTTAAGTAGTGCTAGTTAAGAGTTTTTAAAGGTTTCAACTGCCAGTGCTTTGGATGTACAAATTTCAAAATTAATCTTCCCGTTCAATTTATTTTAATACAACACTTTTCACATTGTGAAAATTTTACTTTGTTTAGCTAGTCTTTTCTCTGTTTACTGACACTTCAAATGTATTCTTGAAAATGCACCTTGTTAGCATTTAAATAACATTCCTAACCTTAGCAAGCCATCATACTGCACCTTTTCCACAGATTAGCGTTTTGTAGGTCCTCTCTCCAAAAATCAAAAGATACATTTTATTTTGCCAAAAAGGGATGTGAACAAATGGCTGGTGAATAACGAACTATGAAATCTTAAAGACTCCACAAGTAATTAAGTTCTGAGGGCCACAAAAAGTCATTGTATTTATTGATTGCAGATGATATTGGGGAAAAAAAAGAAGGGGCAGGGGGCTGTTAGGCTGTCCTCAGGCATATAAATGGTTTGGAGCATTTTCACACTTATATTCAGCTTAACATACGTTCCTGCCTTAGGTTAACTTGGCTTGCTAATGCATGTGAAACATTATACTTTATCTGGGTTGATGATGCCATCTGAATTTGTCACAATAATATTAAAAAAAGCATATCAGAGGACTACCACCCACTCTGATGCTATTATTTTTGGGGGTAAGAGATCATAAGGTTTGGGGAGTGTATAAATGCTCTTTGATAATCCAACTCTTGCTGTCCAGAGTAATCTTGCTGTAGGAGTACCTGTCGCTAAGGCACTGACTCCTGTGATGGAAGGTGTAGTATCAAGTGGTATGGGAGGTTTGGAATGGTGTTGGTATTTGTCTCTTCCCTCAGGAGAATTACTGGGTTCCAGCTCCTTTCCTGCAGCAAGGGAGAAGTTCTGCAGTTAGTGAGGAAGAAGGGAGCAGTGGAATCGCTACTGTACCCTTCCTCCTACCCATTCCCAACACATGCACCTGCAATGCTCCCCTGCTGCTGAAGTAGAGAAGCTACGTGAGCATCCCTGGTTTAGTGTTGGGGAAGGAAACAGACAAGATTGTGGAGAGCTGGGCCATTCCCAGTACAAAATTCATACAGGGAGTTAGTACAGAATAGGTACTGTTCTTGAAGTTCACATTCTTGATTTATAATTCTGCTGCCATCCTATAAAGATAAGCTCTCAGGCAAACAGAGAAAGGAGACAATTTTGTGTGTATTCGTATCAGTAGAGAGTCTGATTTTTAGATGTGAACTTGTCTATTTCCCTTGCCTATTCAGGAGAAGAACTGGTGAGGTTCTTCATTCTGTGAAGTTTATCTTATGTTACTGCATAGCAGGGCCATGGAGGAGTATCTGAGCATCAGCAGCTTGTGCAGATTCATTAGAAATTGCAGCCCACAGGGAGGCTGTCTGGAAGAGTAGCAGTGGAAAAACTCTATTGCCTTGGAGTCACCCGAGATGCAGATTCCTTCCTCCCCACTGACTTCTGAGGAGGTTTTCTGAGCATGATGTTGAGCTTATGGTTTAAACTGGGGGGAGATTTATTCTTTAGGCATTTATATAGTAGTTTTGTTTCAAGTGGGTTTATTTCATGTTTCACACGGTGTGCTCATGCATTTGGGCACACATAACTTTAATTCACATTGTTGTAATATTCTCTTTGCAAAGCGAAGGTAAATGTTTACTCTGCCTTCCAGGGAAAGTTTTCTAATCGCAATGTCAGTATGTGATTAGATTTGATCATCCTGTTTTAATGTGGCATCTTTTATTATTTTTCATTATCAACTGCTTAATAACCTGATAGTCTCCATCAGAGACAATACCTTGTATGGATTCATCTTAGAAATGATCATTCTTCTTTTTAGCTTATCAAGATCTATCTGATTTGATACACTGGAAGATTAACAGGTGTCTGCTAGGTAAATAGTAAGCACATTTAAGGATGTTAAAGGATTTCTATGTTAGAAGGTATGGAAAATCTTAAACCAGGACCTGACAGAAAAGTATTTATTTCAGTTTTTAAAAAGGGAGTTACAGGATTTCCATCCTAAAAAAAAAAAGGGGGGGGGCAGCAAAAGAACAAAAACTAAGATGGTCCTAAAATAGTCTTATGAGTTTGATCTAATGCAAGAAAATGTATGACTTTTAAGTCTATCTAGAACAATCCAGGGGTTTATTTTTCAGCTTAAACTTTTCTGCTTAATACAGAACAGAAATGTGGAGAATGAAACCCAATAGTGTATTCAGTAGGTTAGTATTATATTCGGTCCAGGTTCTTATCTTGCAGTCAGATTTATGTTGGAGACTTATTTTCTATGAAGTTTCAATGACTTCAGTGGTAATATCCATAGATTTAAGGATCTGATAATGATGTTTTGGCTGTTAACATTTTGATCGCGTTCATTCCAGATGAATTCTGACACCATTCAGTTTCTAAACAGGAATGCTTGACCCACTCTTCAAAAGCAGGGGAAAAAACCTATTTTTCAGCCCTGATCTTCATCCGTGAAGTTGCATGAGCTAGCTGCCCAGATTTCCTCAAATCCAATAATGTAAACATTGAAATGTGGTAGCATTTGTATAAACAAATTGTATAAACAAAGACTCCTCTCTGGACCAGCCATATTACGGGTAGGAGATCTTTTGTTCACTTCATCTGATTCTCTTTCTGATGGTGAAAGGGTGCAGAAACTAAAGAAAACGCTAAGGTTCCTAACCCTCTATCTTTTTCTTTCTTTTCTTTCTTTTCTTTTTTTTTTTTTTTTTTTTTTTTTTTTTTTTTTTTTTTTTTTCAGTTGTCTGTGGACTTTCTATAACAGAACATTGAAAAAATGAATTTCAGCAAGATATTTAGCTAATTGGTACTGAACTTGCCGAGGTCATTATATCTACCTTGACTATTTTAAAGGCGATTTTGTACAAGAATGAAAATAGTCCAGCAAATATCAGTGAAGCAGGAATTTTTGAGTGCTTAGGAGAAAAGAATATGTAGCTGTGTTGATGGCTATAGAGAAAGAGCAGCTGTCATCCAGTGCAAAAAGTTATGAAAAAGTTCTATTTAGAAACAGTTCTGCCTACATAACATTTTCTACTCCTTTTTATTGTGGACTTTCACATGACAAAATATTTGTGAATTTATATAAATCTGCTGGTGGGTGGAGATGATTCTGGCATTTGCTTTTGGAGGGAAATATCTCTTTTTATTGACAATTCAGTTTACCTCTTACTGCATCAAAATAATTTTACATGCTGCCTTATTCCTATACTGAGGCAATGCTTTTAATATTGTTACATATCATTAATAGTAATTATTATAGCTTTAGTATTAAGGGTAATTCAACATTTATATTGTAGCTGTCTCTGGAAAACAATATTGTGTTATGTGTGTGTGTGTATATATATATATATGTATGTATATAGGGGCCTTTGAGGAGCCTAGTGTCTAATCTAAGCTAATGCTCCAAGCTTGCTGTACAGTTGAGGGTGCGAGCTTCGTATCTTTGTGCATTGATTCCATCCTAAGGTAGATGGGGTGCGTTGTTCATGGACGTCCCCGTCTTTCTTAAACAGCTACCTTGGACTCGATGCATACGTTTTAGAAAGATAAATTTACGGGGAGATAAATGCCATTCTTAGAAAAAACAACAGGACATGCTCTTAAAAGGGTTATGATCTGGAAGTCAGGAAGGAGCTAGGAAGACAAACAAAAATAACTGTGGCATACTGAATGCTTGGGCAATAGTCACAAACTCTTCCTACCTGCTTTCCATGTACACCCTGGACTAGAAGTCCATTGCTGAGAGCAATGGATTTAATTAAACATACATCAGCTAATATCTACTATGGGCAGAACATGGATTTGGACTAGCATTTAGTAGAGCGGAAAACAGAAGGAGCAAGATACGAAAAGGTCTGTTTGTGTTTGCACATGTGTGTTTGTATGTGCCCATTCTGTGTGTGTGTTATAATGACTGTCAAAATGGGAGCTCATCCTGTTTTTGACATGACAGCATTCTTCCTAGTCTGAAAACATAAGGTGTATGCATCCTTGACTCTTCACTTATATTTCGGGACTGGGATGTAGAATAATTCTTATGATACAGTTGCTATAGTGTGTGTCTCTACATTTTATCTTGAACACTACAGATAAAAGTAATTTCTTGCAGGACCATGATTTAAATTAAAAAGCATTCAACAGTAATAAGCATACTCTGTTTCCATGATCACTGTCAATGTTTACTTGCAAGTATATAAAAAATACACATATAATTACAAATATTTTAATAAAATCTCTAATCTAATTCTTGAGTATAGCTCATTTACCTGAAATTTGGTATTTGCTTCCTCCAAACAGATACATAGTAATGAATGTAATAGGTGATTTGATTTCTTGAGCAACTGGCTTTATCTAGGAGGATTTTCCAAAGCTTTTCACAGGCTTTTAAACTATGGAACTTGAGAAATATTTTTGAGGAGAAAAGCTCCCTTCGTGATTTGAACTGTTATCACTCTAAATTATAAAATGTATCGGTTCCTACAATTTCTCCAAGTATATTTTACTGTTTAAATGGGTGGTTTTTTTCCTTTGGTAATTGTATGTGTAGGAGGCACTATTAACACAGGTTCATATTACTATAGCATAGCATAAAAGCTGTAATTGCCAACTGAACATTACTTTGCATGAAAAATATTCTTAAGTGCTTTTGTTGATATGAAAATTCATTCCAGATATCTCGAAAAACACATGTAATTTTTTTCCTTCTATTCTGTGGTCCTCTTCCAAAAATAAGGTCAGCTCTTTTTTTCTCCAACAGATTTGTTCTTGTGGTGGTATTGTGTGTGCCTGTTTTTTAATGATTTTGAAAGCTTTTGCTTCTCAGAGACCTTCACATTTTCATCAAACTTAGGTATTGGATTTTTATTAACATGTTTATTTATTTAGATGCTTACTGTTTATTGATAGGGAGAAAACAGTAACTCTGTGCAACATTCCAGGCACCTTGGTAATCTTAAAAATATATGAATAAGCGAATTATTATATTACATTATTAGAAAAGATTTATAAGCACCATACCGGCAAGACAATTTCCTTTTGAAAAAGTGTTTATAAGAGTTAGAAGCATATTGCTGTCCATCAACCATGTTATCGCTGTTAAGAAGAAAAAAATGGACATAAATTGAAGCAGATTCCTCTGTTAGCAGAGAACATTAAATAATTTGGGGACCCTAACTCATCTGATTTTTTTTAATAGATGAAACATTTAAGTAGCAATGAATAAATTTAAATATTTTAATTTTGTTTAAATTCTATATTTTGTATTCCCATTGATTTTTTTCATTATTTTGTTCTTGAGGATAGATACCTATAGGAAATGTGTTCACTTTCCAACTTAAGGAAACTGAAGATGAGAAGACGACAGTTAGTTTAACCTATTTACCAAACAATTTGGGAGGTAGAAGGGAAAATTAATAGGGGGTTGTTTCCCCAAATACTATTTTGGGGAAGTTCTTCTCTGACATAAAATTTAATAGCAGCAAAATGTAAAAATTCTTCTTGATCCCTGTCAAACTGCTTTTACAGTTAGATGTAAATGTTATGATGGAATCAGGTGGGTTTTGATTTTGTTTGTTTAAACAGTAGTTCATTTGTTATAGATCGTTTTACAAGTAATATATTAAAACAACCATTTCCCCAAAGGAATTGAATAAAAACATAGCGCTTCTGTCCATGGTTTGAGGTCTTTCTTAGTTCTAGAGCTTTTATTTTCCAGAAACGTGCTTTCCCAAAGCATAATTAGGCTGTGCTCACTTTCATTGCAGCCCTTTGTCATTGATTTGCACACACATTTTCTCCCTGAGTGTTTCTCATCTAAGTAACAGTCCTTCATAAAACCATAGCAAGACAAAATCTCTGGCCTTTGCCTTTGGTTTTGGGGAAATTTACCAGCTTTTGCAGTGGAATCTACAGTTTTTTTATGAATAACTCTTAAACAAAGAAAAGTAGTTATAATCCTTATTTTCTGTCTTACACATAACAATATAATAGTAATCAGTAATTTCTCATTTCTCTTTATGTAATTTAATTTTTGGGAAATCATCATCAAATCCTTAGCTGATATCCAACAAAACGGTTTATATTCAAGGGATTGTTTGCTTTGTAAGATGACTCATCATCCCTTCTAAGCCTTTCATAATTAAGAGGTTTGGGGTTTTTTTCCTTTTATTTAAATCTTTTTAATTTCCTAGGTTTCTCTCTCACATGAGAATAATCCATTTCTTCAGACTCATAACTATGTTAAACCTGGATTCATGTAATTCACTCTTGTGACCAGAGCACAATGGACTGTAAACTTGAAGTTTTCATATAACTCTGAGAACTCATACAGTTCATACATTTTACAGAATTTTTAAACTTGATTCATTTCAAGATCTGAATTCTAGTGAAGGGGTCACATTCAATTAAAGTAAAACAAATTGTTATATATGTGGGTATGAATATGTATATACACTTATATGTGCATGGCTATCCATATGCTATATCTAAAAGACGTGTCATTAATATGAGTTCAGCAGTTAGTTTCTTCTGCTAAGGCTAGTAAGCCTGCCTGTGAACACCTGATAAGAAAATATATTAGAGGACTGATGTTAGAGGACCCCAAGTTCTAACATGTATTTTTGCAGATTTCAGCAAGTCACGTGCATAGGTGCATGTGCTTGGTAATCATCACATCTGTTAACGTGTTTCAAGAAATAGACCACTTATTCTAACTTTCTGCTTTTATTAGATGCTTGACTCATGTAAAGAATAATGTAGCTGCAGAAAACATTAATAGTTAGAATTTCAGGAGGAGTAATTGCAGATGAAACTTTAAAGGGAACAGTTCATTTCTCTCTGAAAGAAGAATGGAGCTTTGGTTAAGCTAAATGCATCCAATCAGTAATCTTGAAATTTAAAATCAAAGTTAAGGATACCCTGGTTTTGTAACAGAGAATCAAGAAGATTCTTATAGAGCGATATTTATTTCCTTTCAATTTCATAGATTCCCTTCAGTTAGATTTTTTTTTTTTCTTTTATTCAGCTATTTTAATTGTTATTAAAGTTGCTATTCTAATTTTTAGTCCAGGAGGGTTAAGTTTTACTTCCTATTTGTGTAAGTGTTCTGTGCAAACAGTTCCAAAATGATTTCATCTGGATGAAAACAAATGCAGAACATCAATGCTCTAGAATTGCTACCAGCCCTTGTTTCCCCTTTCAGTTTGGGAAGTCTATTAGATCATCAAGCTTTGCTCTGAGACACACACATCTTTCTGTCTGTGATGAATATGGGAACAGGCTCTATATTAAGACCAATTAATTCTCTCTCAAGAAACAGAGGTAAAAGGACAGGAGGGAGATAAGGACCAAAGTAGAAAACGGTCATGTTGAGATTTCTATGACACTTTGCACATATGTGGAATGTTCTTATGTGTTGCATTTAAGGTTGTGTACATTTTGTCATTTATATGACAAAGGTTTTCCACATCTGTTTAAGGTGTTGTGAAATACTGCTAATGCATTTGAATAAAACACATTTTTATTGTCTGACTTACGTTTGCTGAGGTTTTATGCAAGTGTAGAGAGGAAATGTTATATGCAAGGAAGAGTTTATCTGATTTTCACGTTAAGCGTGTTATTGAAAATGTTTACGTTGCTCAGGAATGGTGTCAAAGTGCAGTCCTGTTTTACCAAGAGCTTTTGCAGGATCAGTTTTAGGMTGAAGCGGTCACTGGCGGTGTTATATAGAATTCCATTCTACAGGCCATTTGATCGTAGGTCACAAAAATAAACGTATGGGACGTTAGGGTTAGTAGACTGCTGTACTGTGAGTTGTCAAATAAAAAGCTTAATGCAAATCAGCTGATGAGAGATTGTAGGGTGGCCTTTCATTTAGTTAAGGTTTTAGCTTTGGCTCCTCTGTCAGGTTTTCCCTTTCAGTGTCAAAGAAATTGGCATGGTACACTGGAAAAATACAAGGAGATTTAATTAGTGGATGTATTGGGATTACGCTGGGCTGGTAGTGCATTGTGCTTTTCAGGTTTTCAAATGCTCTTTAAGATTGATGTAAAAGCCCAATGAAAAATATATGGAGTCATATAAATGCCAGACAGTCCTTTCTGAAAAGTACAATGCATTCCCCAAAACATTTCAGCTAAGGTTCATAAAATACAGAAGCACATTTAACATTTAGTGGGTGTTTCTGTGAATACAGTAAAACTCTTACACATTGAATCAGAGTCTTTAATCAAACAATCAAAGGTTTAATGGTAACCATATATAGATGTATGCCTGTTAAGTATAGAAATAAAAACATTGAAAGCATCAGCATCCTTTATCCTGTTGCATCTTCTAGCATTTATTCTAATGGTTGTTTTAAAAGCTGTATTGGTTGTCTAATAAGTAAATAACAACCTTCTCAGAGAAAAAGCTTGTGGTCTGTTGTTTTGAAGTTTCATAACTGCATTTAAAATGTTCCTGATAAAATTAGTGTGGTGTGGTTGCCAAGGATATTTGCCAGAAGTAAAGTTTTAGGTGGTTGAAGGAGTTGGAAGGAAAAATGAATGATTAAAATAAAGTTATTGCAAGCTGTTTAGCTTTTAGGCCTAACTAACTTATTAGATTTCAAAACAGGTTTTTATTTACTTACTTTTAAATTGCCTGATGGCTGCTAATGGTTTCATCTTTCCCTCTCTCATGGAACTGCAGAGAAAAAGAGTATTTTATATCGTAGAATCAATCTTAGAATCATTGAGGTTGGAAAGGACCTTTAAGATCATCGAGTCCAACTGTTAACCTAACACTGCCAAGTCCACCACTAAACCATGTCCCTAAGCACCACATCTAAACGTCTTTTAAATACCTCCAGGGATGGTGACTCCACCACTTCCCATGCCATATCTGTTTTCATATTAAAAAACTAGGTCCAAAAATTTCCCCCTAAAAGCTAAACAAAACAAAACAAAAAATTGATTAAGATTTCTTTTTTCTCCATTAGTTGTAAAAATCTATTTTTGGTGAGCGCTACAGGCAGGCTTTTTTGTGCAATTACATTCTGCCTCTTTTCTTTCATAAGAAAAAATTGAAACATACACGTGCAAATTGAATTTTAATTCTGATATAAGAGGAAAGAAACCACATTTTACTTGCTGAAAAGTAGAGCACATACAAATACCGAGTAATTTACTTGGGTTCCTTAGAAAAAGTAAACATGAAATGATTGTAGCAACATCAGCAGCAGCATGTATTTAGAGAGTCATTTCCTATTTTGCAACCACATGCAAACTTCTGTCATGGACTTTAGTATTATTGAACATACATAAAAATATTTTTTCTGTTTTTTTTGAATGTACAGGGGTGATGACCACCTACTCTACATTTGGTCATGTTCTGTGGCAGAATTATTCTTCTCTTGTATATGTTTTATCTGTTCATATGTAAAAGACAATGTACAATACATGGTCCTAACTCCAATTTGAATTGTAAATAATTAAAAAAAAAAGAATAATTTTATATTGGCTATGCACAAAAAAAAAAAGGTAACTGGTTATTTGGTAATTTGGCTTTCTCTAAGTCAGCTATTTCAAAAATGAGATCTGTATTTTAAATACATATTTTGAAAATCATATGACAAAAAGTATACATATAGATGGCTGAGCTTTTGTTTGCAGAAACGTGAAAAAAGGAGTGGATGCAACTGTTAAACAACTGAAAATGATAAATAATCTGGCAGTTTACTTTAGACACAAATGGAGCCTAAAAGCTTTTAAAATGACAGAAATCTCACCAACTTTAGTGATTCATAGGCTTATTTTTGTTATACAGGTTGGTTATATAGCTGGCAGTTTTCCTTTTGTGTGACTCTTGCAAATTATTGTACTCTGTTATCTGAGTGAAAAGCTATTAGAGTTGTGTGAAGGAATACAACATCACTTCAGAAGATTAAAGCAATTCCCAACTGTACATGTATACAATTTCTCCACACTTTTTTTTTTACTTTTTTTTTGTCGACGTAACCCTCGAAGAAAATGTGCTTCTATTGTGATGCACTTTAAAACTGTATCTTATTCTACATGAAATGTGCTTTTGCAGAATTGTATTTCTTCATGGAACAGTGATTTCCGTTTACTGCATCCTGGTTTATACATACTAAAATGTAGTGCGTTTGGTCCGTAGTATGACATAAAGTGTATTTTTATTATATTGCACCTTCTAAAATAACACAGATTGTAGAATACCCTTTAGGCACTTAGTGTCAAGTCTAATGAAATTCCTATTTAGCATCGACTGTTTTCCTTTCAAATGTTTTGACAGTAGTCATCCCGGTTAAGTGCTTTCCGTATTAGGCTCCGGTAGCTTGGATGTAACCTGATCTGTGTTTTGTTTCAGTGTGTTGTCTGCTGACCTAGAGAACACTTGCATTAGCTGCATTGATCAATCCACATCACATCTCATCATTTAGGAGACAATTAATACTGCGGCGTAAAGACTCCCCAGAGTATTTTCTTAGAGCTGGATTGCTTTACACAGAAACCACAGGAGTTGTTTGCAAAAGGGAGAGGAAGCCAAGTAGGAAGAAAAAGCATTAAGAAAGCTTTGTCTAGGAACCAAGTTTCATTTTCTGTGGTGACTTCCACTTATGTAATTTAAACTCCCTGTTTTGATGGAGTGTTTTGGGAAAAAAAAATTAGCTGTACTTTGAAGCTGATTTGTTGAAAAGACACTATAACAGGTCACATAAATGTTGTAAAAATCTTGCTCTTGACAAATATGCATTTGATTGTGATACTTGTATAACTTGCTGTTAAGAGTGTAATCATTTGAACTTTATATTTTATCTCAAGGATTATTAACCTGACAGCTTTTGAAATACTGATTGACATGTTTTAATCCTAATTGTAATTATTTTTAAATAACATATTTTAATAGAGAAAAAAATATTTGTTTCTCATTCTGTCAGTTTTGCTGTAGAGCTTCTTCCAAGAAGTTGAATTTCAGTATTGCCTGATACTGTTTCTTAAGAAAAAAGTCTTTGACAGATTTTAAGTGTACATGAATACGTTAAGTTAATGAGCAGGCAAGGCTCTTAGTGTGCTGTTTCATCTTTAGGTAATGAAATATTTAATCTTTAGAGATCATCCACAGAAGCAAACGAGAGTGTTTACTAATAAAAACCAATTTTTTTTGCAGATGACTAAGGTTACTGTACTATTCTCTGTTAAAGGCTGTGTTGCAGTGTTGTAAGGAGCGTATCTTAAGATGAGTTGATAACAGCAGATATTACTAAAGGCATAAAATTGATAGGAAGGGAATTTCAGGGAGGAGGTTACTTACCTCCCTGATACATTTCTCTAATCTACGTATTGCCTGTGATTCCGTGCAGATTGTACAGTGATAATGAGGCCAACTAACATGTTGTGAACTTCAGATATCATTGCAAACTTGTTAGTATTTACCACATGATTACATTGTAATTTTCATTTATTTAGGCAGAGTGAATGAAGCTTTCATCAGAAAAGATTCACGTGTGATCATGTCATTAATATTTACTAGGAATACGTCAATGACAAAATTATATTTATTTTTGTGGTAATTCCATGGCTCAAATTTGTTATTTTGCTTCCCCCTCTGTAATCTTGAAGCAAAGCATGCACTGGCATTGAATAGAGATATGTTTTTGGCATATATTTGCATGGCAGTATTATTATGTTTTCAGGAATACACTAATATTATGATAGTTCATGTTATAATTTTCTTCCGTTAGTAGAACTGGTATTTGAAGGTAAAAACATGGTGATGAAAAATCATTAATTTGAGTGTCTTGGAAATGTACAGAATGTGTTTGTGGAAGTACGTACTACATGAAATTTCAAAGCAATTTTACTTGGACATCTAGGTTGTCTTGTTTTGTTATTCCTGCAGAACAAAAGTGGAAACTACAATACTCCCTTTTAAGTTTCATTTTTCCAACTCCTGTTAGATCCTGTTTTTCAAGTCAAAACTGATTTTGTGGAACTTAAATAAGTGGTTTGATATGTGGAATACAGAATGTGGATTGTTTCAGTGCAGTGTCATACTTGTATCCTTAGGATCAATACTGGTTTTTTATATTCTTTGTCTAGTGAGGATGTGTCAAGCTGTAACCCAATATGTAAAAAAAGCTTTTTCGCTATACAGTAAAGCCATACAAAATCATATAAAACCACCCTAGTCACAAAAAATAAATGAAGTATTTTTCCACAGTTCTGCATCCAACTTTGGCCATCCTGTAGATGTTTTTAATTAAGAAATTAAAGAAATAAGGACTGGTGTGTTTTTTTGTAACACAAACAGCACAATTGCGGTTTGGAAAAGGGTTATGTGGCAACATAGGCTTTGTCTAAGCCTTTCTAGAGAATTATAACTAAAGCTATGGTAGTTATTTAATGTTTGTTGATAATCTGCATAGCATTGCAAATTCTATGAGGTAGCATACAAAAGACGAGATAAACGTGGCCCATCAGACTGTCTTTCTCCAGGCTACAGGGATAGGCAAGTCATTATAAGAGTCAATGAAATTAAAGGTGAGAGTAAGTAATGGTGATATAAGGGAGAGGGAGTGACAGCCAATACAAGTGCTTCAGACTGGGGAGGAGAATTAAGCAAAATGATAAAAGCAGAATAGAACGGTTAGAACTGAAAACCAGGCAGAACTGAAATGGCAAGAAACAGAGGGTTACACTTTGCTGCACAGTTTGAGAATGAGGAATATGTTCAAGGACTGTTTTTCTTAAGCATCTGTCCTATCTTTACAGATGAGCACGGTGGGAAAGTGTCCTCTCCTCTGCTTCATTGCAACCAAAGGCCTAGTATTCTTACACTTAGAATAAATATGTATTTCACCTATCAGACCTATTTGACAAGTGTATAGTGTTTTCCCATGACCTTAGAACATGGATGCTTAGAAGGTAGTCACGTGGAGTCTAGATATTCTGCATGAACAGTGTTCAGCGTAACTCTAAACAGAAGTTCTTGAAATGTAATTTGTGGGGTGTTGACTACTTATTTGGTACAAGCTTTCATAATTTCCAACTGCTAAATCACATTAAAGACGGCTTAAACTCTGTGTATTCAGTAAATAATTGCAGTTATTGCAGGGATTTTGTAAGGTAGGAAGGTTATAAAAGACAAAGTGGATACTCAAACATATGAGATCAGTTGGCCTTGAAAGGTCTTGCCATAACAAGTTGCAGCTGTTTTAAGAAATGATCTAATAATGTCTACACTAAATGAATGTATTTGCAGTTCAGGTGTTCATTACAAAAGCTTATTCCAGGTGCCTCTATAATACTGGCTATTATGTTCAACCTTGTGTTACCTAAAAGTTGTACAATATTTTAGAATAATCTAGAACTAGGCCAAAATAATTTAAAAGACATGTATTCTGCACACATGTATTTGCTAATATTTCCAACAAAACCTAATGTTTTTTGTTTTTTGTTTTTTTTCTTCTAACTTATATTATCCAGATTGGCTTGGAAAGTTATGTGTTTGTAGGATCTACACAAATAGGAGTTGTTTTAAACGTCTTCAGATCATCAGTATGTTATCTTTTGGAAATCTCTCGTTTCTATATTTATGGAGGTATTGCTAGTTGGTTTTGCAGGGTTGCCTTTGAGTGCCATCTTTATGCCATAATCGAAGCAGTTTGTGGGATCTTGAAGAATCCACTTTATTCAGGTCAACTTTTGGTATTTGCAGGTACTACAGAGCGGGTGTGTCTGATCCAGGGAACAGTTGAAGCACTAAATGCAGTTCATGGCTTCATTGCAGAGAAGATTCGAGAAATGCCTCAAAATGTGGCCAAGACAGAGCCTGTCAGCATTCTACAGCCTCAGACCACTGTTAATCCAGACCGCATCAAACAAGTGAGTTTTTGGTTGGGAATAGAGAGTCACAGCAGCTCCTTAGAAGTCTTAAAACTTTAAGGCTGCAAGGGGTCAACATAACATGTTCTTTAAGAAAATGTTATTTTACCCTTTAGTAGTTTGCTGGTCCTCTTTTTCCTTAAACTTACGTGTTCCATGTTTCTCAGCAGTTCTTTTAGACAGTGTTTTATAAGTTTCAATGCCATGCTCTAATGTGTTTCTTTCGTAAACTTTTCTTTACTGTATAAGGTGATAATACACTTCTAGGTTCTAGTTAAAGACCGCTGAATTTTAATCTTAAACAATGAACCGCTTTGTAAATCTTTTAAATCTTTACTAAAAATCACAGATTAATTGAATGTTTCCTACTTTTATGTATATAAAATAAAAACAAAAATGTTAATTGTTTTTTTTAGACCCTATATTAGATACTTTAAAATCTTACCTGTAAGAACTTGAAAATATAATTTACTTGGGATGTTTTCTACAATTTCATTTTATGTTATCTTTGGCATCTTTTTGCCTGTTTTWCACTGACTTTATTCAAAATCTATGGGCAATGCAAAATATATTTGCAAGGTATTATTGGTCTAGTATTCTTTAGTTCTTTACATTTTCCAGAACAATTTTAATTTAAAAAAATTGCCCTGTAAGGAGAATGGGAAATATGTGTCATACAGGATTTTAAATTATTTTCCGTTGTATTGGGTAAGAAAAAGATGAAGAAAGGAAGGAGTGAACATTAGTAAGATTTTGTCTTGTCTCTCTATCCTATATAGGATAGATTTTAGTTTCTCACCTGTCCTATATGGGAAAAGATTGTTTCGTTCTTCTACACTAGCAAGATTCAGTGTCCTATAAAGTAATTTGGTAACTGTATGCAATTACTTTACTTTGTATATAGTGACATACACAGAATGCTTACATGAAGATGTGTTTGAACAGGATGAGTTTGGAATGATCAGACTGCTTTAGATGGATAAAACTGCATGAGCCATTGTATATGATTTCTAATATTTACTACTATATTATTTTTTCTGTATTTGCAATACTTTACATAAAAAATACTCTAGATAATTTATAAGAAAATACTAAAAAGAAAAGCCCCAATTTTATAGGATTATTTTCTCAATTATTAGACATGAAAATTATTATGCCTGAGATAGAGAGAAAAAGCTGAAGAGATCTGTATTTTGAATGGCTTTTCTGTTCATTAAATGTTAGATTTTTATGCCAATACTTCTTAACCCAATGGGAAATGAGTGTTCTCTATTACAATGAAAAGTGTTTTTCCCCTTTGCAGTGAAATTAAGCTAATTTTTAGGTAAGTCAGTAAGATCCTGAGAAACTAGATTACAGAGCTGTTTAGTGACATGCCTACATACTTCCTGTCTTGTGTTTGGAGTTGATATAGCTTGTCCACAATACTTCTCCAGAAAATTTATTTGTAAAGTTTTTGAGTTTTTTTTTTTAATCTTTTTTTTTTTTTTTGCCCCTTCAGTTTGGTTGGTTTGGGCTTTGTTGTTTTTTTTTTTTTAAAACACAATTTCCTGTTTGGAATGTTAAATTAAATTCTGGAGGGATGGATTAGTGAACAGGGCTGCTGCTAGTGAAGTTAAGACACAGAGTAAATACAATGTATAACTTATAAGACTGTGATTTATTGACTGGCTCTACATCTTAAAATTTGAATATATTGCCTGTATACATACAGGTGCATAATAATATGACTGCAAATATTTGGAGATATGCATGCGCATATATTGAGCAGTTTTAACCACAATGAATTGTTTAAATTCTCTTTTAATGAATCAACATCTATTCATGATAAATTCATATGCTATAAACATTGACTCAATAAATCTAAAATCCATTATTTTTACCAAGAAGTGAAATTGTTAGCTTAGTTCTTAGATAGAGTTTGCAGGGAAATAATCTATCCTCCAATGTCAGAATATCCTGTATCTTAATGAAAGATATAATACTTCCATTTAAGAAATTAAAAGGATAATATTTTATAACAGGTAATCGTGATCTAGAACTCCAGTGTTGCTAATTTTTTTTATAGCAGACAGTCACAATTTCATTAAAATTATCAGGATAATGTATAATACAAGTCATTTTGAACTTGGCAAAAAATAAGCCTTAGAAATTACAGTTTCTTCTTTTACATAAACTTTTACATGGTTCTTCCTGTCTTAGAGTATTACCCAAGAACTTTGGCACCCAAAGTATTACGTTGCAGATTGAGGAAAGTAGACTTAGCATTTGAGATCGAGAGTTATTCTGAAATAATGAATTCTACCTTCATTAGGAACTTTGAAGATATTTCTGTTGGTTTTCTAGCTGTTTCTACCAAAAAGCAAAGGTAGTTTTCTCCCCATGACTGAAGATACCTATAGTTGAAGCCTTGCAATACCACTCATGTCTATATGAGCATGCAGCTCTCATTTCTCTATTGTCATTTCTTTGTCCTGGGCTGCTTTACCGACACACTCGCCTCAGAGAAGCAAGCTAAGAAAGGAAATATCTTCTGGCTACAGTTTCAATGAAGAAAGTCAGTAGGTAAACCCTTTGCCGACTGTTTAAGTTTCAGCACTGTCTGTCTTCAGGAAAGGCATGGGTGTACACGGAGGCTGAGTCTGGCCTGGCATTTCTCCTTACTAATGGAAGTCACTATCCAAACAGTCTGGTCTCTCTAACTTCAGCTTTTTCAGCTTCAGAAGATTTGCAGACAAGTTTGTCTGGTTCCTTTTGAGCCTTCTTCACTGCAGTTTTCCACATCTCCTAATCCTATGGACTTATCAGCAGATACCAGGTAGTTCTCTCCTCCAAGCAGGTCTGATAGATATTTAATTGAGAAATGTTTGCATCTTTTATCTCTACGTAACATAGGCAATCTCTTCATAGRTGTCAGCCATCTGCTGTTTCTAGGTATCATTCGACAATAACCAACTGATTCCTGTGCCCTTTTACTTCCTAGAAACTGCTATGAGCATTTAACCTCCCTTTTCTCTCTTTATGAGTAGAAGTGTCACACCAACTCTTTCAGACCATATTGTAACCCAGGGGGAACAGAATACAGTTTTCATAAAGTGGTCAGGAGCCTGAGCTGTTTTGGCTTTGTAATTAGCATACAAAGCTTTAAATTTCACCTCTAAATTAATAGCAGCTCCTATGAACAATGGAAAAGGCTGCATAACATGGTCTTATCACATCACCTTCTTCAGAAACTATTGCTGCTTCTTTGTATGCTAGTTGAATTTTCTTTCCAGCTTTCAGTTGTTTTACAGGTAGCAGGTGGTGTAGCAGCCTGTCCAGGAAGCAGATGGAATCAGAGGTGGCCATTGCAGAACTGTGCATTATATAGAAGGAAAGATGTGTGATCTTGTAGCTAACTCTGCTTTAAGCAGGAGTTTGCACTGGTTGGCCTTCTGAGATCCCTTCCAACCTGAATCATTCTTTGATTCTATGAAACGTTTAGCTATCGAAGCATGGACAAAGGTTTTGGAATTTCTTCCTTGAAAATCTAGAGTAAAACTTTCACATATAGAACTTCCAATTAATGTTTTCATTGGAGCCAGTTTCATTTCAGCTTTTTCAGTAGATAATTAACCTCTCATGAGTCTTTAACTTACGTTCGTTAATCATGGTCCCAGACATTGTATTCAAAATCTGCAAAACTGAATGTCTGGACTCAGATCTGTAAATTCACATTCTTCTAGTGAAAATGACTATTTTTACTTCAGAAATGCTGATCAACAAAAAAAATTGAAATGTTCATCATTTTTAAATAATAAGTTTTACTTTGAAGTGCTTAAATAGAACCTGACTTTAAGAATACAGATCTGAAAATACTGGCTTAAATGGAGGATTTCTTTTTTAAAATACAGGATATGAGTTCTTCAGACTGTAAAGACTCGGTAGACTTCATAGAATCATAGAATGGTTTGGGTTGGAAGGGACCTTAAAGTTCATCTAGTTCCAATCCCCCTGCCATGGTCAGGGACACCTTCCACTAGATCAGGTTGCTCAAAGCCTCATCCAACCTGGCCTTGAACACTTCTAGGGAGGGGGCATCCACAATTTCTCTGGGCAACCTATTGCAGTGTCTCACCACCCTCACAGCAAAGAATTTCTTCCTAATACCTAATCTAAATCTACCCTCTTTCAGTTTAAAACTGTTACGCCCATCCTATCACTACACTCCCTGATAAAGAGTCCCTCCCCATCTTTCCTGTAGGCCCCCCTTTAAGTACTGGAAGGCTGCTATAAGGTCTTCCCGGAGCCTTCTCTTCTCCAGGCTGAACAACCCCAGCTCTCTCAGCCTTTCCTCATAGGGGAGGTGCTCCAGCCCCCTGATCATCTTTGTGGCCCTCCTCTGGAGCCACTCCAACATGTCCGTGTCTGTCTTATGCTGGGAGCATCAGAGCTGAACACTACTCCAGGTGGGGTCTCACGAGAACGGAGTAGAGGGGGAGAATCACCTCTCGACCTCCTAGCCACACTTCTTTTGATGCAGCCCAGGATACGGTTGGCCGCCTGGGCTGTGAGTGCACATTGCTGGCTCATACTCAGTTTTTCATCCACCAATACCCCCAAGTCCTTCCTTCCTTAAGAAACCTTCATTGGTTTCTTAAAATGCCTTCATCCCTTCTGATGAGCCTTTCGCCTTTTTATCATCCATTTAAGGCAACAGTCTGTCACCTAGATGAACCTTACGAAACTCCAGAATATGAGAAAATAACTACACTTTTCATTTGAGGTAAATAATAATAATTAGTTTTGTAAATCACTGTCTCTCTTCATCTAGTCAACAATTTCTCATAAACTTGTCTCACTTTTGAACGTAGGTGAAGAATCGCACCAGTTACTGTTCTGCAATGAATAATAAGATWTGCAGATGTGTTTACATGTTGTGAGGACAAAAAAAAAAAAAGCCATTTTTTACTAGAAACACAGTTCTATACATTAGATCCCATGGCAAAAGTTTAGCATTCCATAAAAATATGTATACTATATCCTGTCCTTCATGTGCCCTTGACTTAATTCTGGTGCCAGATCACTGTTTTAATTTTCTGTTTCGTTTCGCCAGTGTTGGATATAATCTCAATATGTATGTGAAACCATGTTTTATGAACACAATGAACTCTGTAGCTGGTGATTAACTCTTCATTGTACGTGCTTCAAACGTGGAATGCGAATAGAAGATTTTGTTGGGGGATGAACAGCAGCATTCAACATCGCAGAAATTTTCAGCAGTATTCTGATTCTTAAGAAAATTCTGAAGTTATCTCATGCCTTCTGATAGCTTTGTAGCGTTGATGGTATTTTTCCAAATCCCAAAGTAGCCCAGAATCAAAAGGTGACATTTTCTTTCCTTCTAGGAGTTGGGTTTTTTTGACACGAATCTTAGACCCATATCTTCTTATGTGTTTTGATGCCTGTGTCTGGTTATTAACTTGAGTTTTCTGGTATTTCTATATAACAGCAGCAGATCTTGTAGTAGTTCTGTGTTACTGTGACAAGCTTTGAGGAAAGAGAAGGTCCTGATTCTTCTTTGTCCATTTTACTGTAAACTTCATCCTAAATCATTCCCTCCATCCAGAATTGCTCTGATGATCCAAATGGCACCTGCTGGTTTGCTTTAAGCTCCTTACCCCTTCTTGTCCCCAGACAGAACACAAGATAATCTTTCTTTTACATCATATTTACCACACTTTTTTCCTTTTTCAAAGACAAGTCCCCAAGAGTTCATAAATGGAGATAAATTACCTCTATAAACACCTATAATTAAGCRTTCCATCTATATATGCTAGCTTTCTTAGTCTTTTTGTCTTGCCCTATGCCCTGTGTATTCTTTTACACAAAAGCAAAACCAAATGCAAAGAGGATGAAATGTCATCAGAATGTATTTTATTTGTTCTTTACAAAAGTGAAAAGGTAGCAAGTAAAATTAGATCACTGAAGTCATCGAAGTAGCCTTTTTACAATCTGGATTGTAAATAAATTATTAATCCTTGAGTATTTCTTTTTCCAAATTTTATTTTTGAAATGTGTTATGTATTTACAGTCATCGCTGAGATGAGAATCATTTGCCAAAGTTACAGATTAAAGGGATTCATAGCAAATGTAAAGAAGATATGTTTAGCAATATGTTTAGCAAAGCAAGTGGTCTGTTTAGAAAGGCTCATCTCTGATACTGCTGAAAGTCTAGTAAGTCAGTCTTTTATGTTGTTCAGCCCAATGGGGCCCTGCAGTGCTCTCTGTTTCTCGCTTTAGCTACAGAAGGTATTCAACKAATACAATTCAAAAAAGATACCACCTGTTCTTAAAGTGCATTAAAATATTGGCTTAAGCAAATTAGTTTTGTCATCACATTAATTTCAGTGATTTAAAAGTGCCAATATTAATATATGCAAGACTGAAACTCAGTGTTAGCTTAGTATTAATAGTAATTTAATGTGGGTAACGTTATTACCAAAATTTCCTTCGTTTGGCAAGCCCTGTAGTGAGAAACTAGAAATTGGTAAGCTGTAAATGCAGTTTCATCTTCACATTTAAATGATGTTCTTTATATGCTTTCATGTCTCTAACCCTGTTTTCAAATGGTATTTCATTTACTGCCTTTTCTTTCTACTCTTCTATATATAAATATACTAATAGGTACTGAGAATTAAGTTAACTGCCTCAGTACAATATTTATTGTCTAGGGTGTAAGTACTGAAATTTTTTTAGTATATATATAAGGGTGTGACTTTTGTCATTTATACATAGCTCTGCATCAGGCAATTCATGAAGTCATTGAAAGAGGGCTCAGAGACCTTTTGGAACACTGTGCAGGTGGAGTATATGTATTCTATACTGCCGTGATACAGCTTTATCTTCACTTTGTTACTCAAAAATATGAAGCATGGAAGTGTGATGCTTTGACCATCTTTCTGCACCCTTTAGTAAGTTGTGCAGTCTGAGCGCTGTCTCTCACAGTATAATCAATTCTTGTGAGCAACACAAGGAAGAAGTATTTTCTTGGACTTTCAGAAAATACCAGAACTCAAATATGGCTCAAACTGAATTATATTTCTAAAATTAAGCTCCTTTTTTATTACTTAAAATCTGTTTTCTCAAACATCTGTTCTAAAAGCTTAAAGTAAAACCAAACACTCTCTTACCTGTAAATATAGTCTTCCATTCATTGTCTCATAAGTAATAGGAAAGGAAATAATATTTGAGAAAACAGAGAACACCAATTTCACCATGGCTTGGACTATACTATTCAAGATATAGCTTAAAAAAACCCCGCAAGTCTTAGAAGTGGTGTGTGGTAGAAATTCTGACTGGCTTTTTTCTATAACCTTGCCAGCAGTCAACCTGCAATTTCAGGAAAGCTTCAATTATAGTACGCATGTTTCAGTCTCAAAAATTTAAACTCTGTAATGTAAATTCATCTTATGATTTCTAATCATTTTATACATCTCATTCCCAGAAGCCTAATAACTACTGAATTTGAGTGCTTGCCTAATGCAAAACACTTGCCAAATTTTAAAAAATATATTCTATGCTGCGTAATAAATCAGAATTATTGAGCTCTGTCCAACTTCCTTTAAGAAGTAATTTTGCCTAAAAGTTCTTGCAAAGCAATTGAGAGTGTATCAATAAATTACTTATCAGCCAGTAGAAATTCAATATAAAATTCAAATGCCTGTGGTTTTTTTTTTATTTTTGAGAAGTTACTTTGTGTTACTTTAATACTGAAGAAATAAATAGGTGTGTCTCCATAAATTAATGTATCTCCAGAATTATACAGAAGCATGAAAAGGGATGAATTTTTACAAAATGCTGTCAGTTCTTTTTTTTTATATATATATATACACACACACACACTTTTTATATATATGTATAGATATATAAAAAAATAAAAGCAGTTATGTCAGTAAACAAAGTAAAAGAGATTAAGCCTCAAACACAAACAACTTGATACACAAAGAAAAAACACCAAAAACAAAAMCAAAAAAACCTTATTGCTATTTTCAGTATTTTGTCATTGGTATGTATATTTGGAAAAAAATGTGTATGCCTGTACTTGATTCTTGTTCGTTAATACAGTTGTTTTGCTTTTAAATGTTTCTATCTTTTTTCCATTGTATTTTAAACAAGCTTTTGCTAAAACGGAATAGTGAAATGCTTCTACTTAATTGATGTTATAGTTCAACAGTCACCTGAAATGAGTATCGTCACTATTTTTTCATCGCAGCCATACATTTCTGTGCTTTAGGAAGATTGATATTAATTAAAAACTGAGATGCTTCCAGTTTCTTAAATTACTTGTGGTATTAGTGATTAGGTCATTATTCAGTGTTGAAGTGTTCCACGTATTTTCTTATAAATCCACTAGTTAGATTTAGTAACATCTGTGAAGAACAAACTATTTTTCCTTTTATTAATTAGCCTAGCATACCAAAACAATATACAGTATGCCCTGTATCTGTATCTATCTAACTGCTAACACAGTTAGCAGTTGTGTTGATCACACAATCAGATGTCTGAAATATTTTAGTCAAAATATATTTTCAGAGTTTTGCTGGAGAATAGTAACTTTTTTTTTTTTTTTTTTTTAGTTCAGGATGAGGGTTTAACATACAGCTATTACAAAGAAAACCTATCGGGATAAGTTACAGTCCTCCATTCTGTTTGGTTGGCTTTTTTTGGTTTTTTTGTTTGTTGTTTTTTTTTCCTGTTAGTTTAAGCTTAAATGATGAAAATCAGTTCATTGCAATTTCAGACTTTGGTAAGAGAGATACTGCATCACCCCACTAAAWTCAGAAGTATAATTCTATAATTGCATAGGGTTGGCCCTGTACTATTGTGGAATCTGACATTTCTTCTTCTAAATAATTCTAGCCCCTCACGAATGAACCCATGTTCTGTACAGAAAGACATGGGAGAATCCTTTATAATTGTCTTGATTTTCATAATGTAAAGCATCTGCTGACCAATAACATTTTGCCAAGCTACATATTTTCTATAATGCCCTATACATGGTAGTATTTTTTACTTAAGCCTCTTGGAAGAGTCCCAGTTGATGCTTAAGCTGTATATGTTTTATTTTTGTTTTTATTGTTTTGTAACGTGAGTTACAAGTTGGAAACACAAAATAAGGATCTGTTTCTTAAGATACTTTTTTCCTGTTTTGGCTGCTTGTTTATGTACAAACTATGAAAAAATGGATCTTCATATTGCTTAACATACAGCTAAAATATTTGTGTGTGCATATGTACAAGCCCATATTTTGCTAATACACAACTTTATGCATTCACAGTGTCCCAGCTTTCTCATATGCATTAAGAGTTTTAGTGCAAAAGTATGTATACCTATTTTATGAGGGACTGTCAATGATTGTAAGTAACAGAACTGCTGAAAGTGTGAAATTTTGCTTCATTTATTTCTAAATAGTTTTGGTTAGTAATTATATGACCATATGATAAATCACATTGTATAGCATTTTAGCATCTTATTTCTTAAAGTAAAAGTAGTATAATTTGGGATATTTTATTATATTTATATATTACAAAGATGTCAAAAAACATGCTTTGAATAAGTATTGTATGTTATGTTTTGAAAATTGGAATTTTACATTTTCACTACATTTATAAAAAAAAAGAAGAGTTATTCTGTCAGGATCTAATACTTTAAAAAGAGAAATGTGTATATAAAAATTTTAAACAGAGCAGTGCTTTTTTGATATGTTCAAGACTTAATGTTAAGCGTATGTATATTATTTAGAAAACATGATCAATAAATATGACTCTTAATTCTTTTTTGTGTTTATTTTGAACACAGGCCTGATAATAAGTTATTAACCTTTGCTCAACTAAATGAACATTTTTAACGCTAATCATAAATATATTGTAGTAATTTGTTGTGAAGGTATTAGTTGCATGTTCATCCATCATGAGATTGATGTTTACATTTTTTCACCTGCCTCTTGATTAAAAAAGATCAATAAATATTTTAGCAGTTAGTATATTGCTAAAACCTCAGTAGCTTCAGTGTAATTGTTGTAAGATATGGAACACAGTTTGCTGGCTATAATCCGTGCTATAGAATGGTGCATTATAAGGTGCCAAAGTAAATGTCTCTAACTTCTTTCAGACGTTGGCCCTGTTTGTTTGTAGACTGAGAACTGTTTCTAGTGTGCTCATTGAACTTGCTGGAATTTGTGTTTACTATAGTCTTCATTTTCCCCAAGAGGAGGAGAGAGGAAAGAATATATTCCTCATGTGGTCAGCATATTTTTGAGTATTTATGTGAGTTCACCATCTTGATTTCAAGTCATGAATTTGTTTTTACATGCATAAGCATGCATATTTACATGCATTATTTATCCAATTGACTTTAAATTCCATTAAGTTCCAATGAGTAGGAGAAAGATTTTGTCTTAGGCATTTTTTATTTATTTTAATTTTCTAGTTATGTTACTTTTGTTGGTTTATTTATTTTTTTAACTGTTCAGTCTAAGGCTTGTAAAGGTTGATTTGCTCCTGAACTGCTTTGTTCCCAGACATTGCCATCTTCCCCAACTACCACCAAGTCCTCTCCATCTGATCCCATGACCACCTCCAGAGCCAATCAGGTACAGTATCATCCTACCATCTACACCATACTTTTCACGGGTGACAGCTTGCAAACTGGAGAAAAAGATATGGTGGGTTAAGGATTTATTCGTTCATTCACATATATACACCCATAACCATAGATATCTAACTCTTGTTAGAAATTGGTAAATTGAATGGAAAACATTTTTCTTCTTTTAATTTGTTTTGTTGTCTTTTTTAAATCTCTGATGAAAGGAAAATATCTTGTAAAATAGTCTTTTTTTTGATTTGATTTGATTAATAAATAGCAAGGATACATGCTGGTGTGTTTGTAGACGGAGTAACTCTTGGTATATGTATGTTTATGTATATATGCACACACGTATTTACTTCCTGGATCATTTATAAATCATAATGGAATTACCCCTAAAACCATGCTTAATTAGCTGGGTATCAACCTAGGAATGGCAAACAGATTTCTTTGTTTATTTACTTTAAGAATTTTGAAATGTGTTTGTGGACAGTAACATAGGGGCATTATTTAAATAGTGTATGTAATAAAAAAATAGATTTGAAATGAAAATTTATTGATGAAGGATGAAGTAAAATTAAGTCTCTCTAAAAACATACTAAACACATCTAAGTAAGTTTAATTCATGTCTTATTTTTAAATGCATAAACTGTGCTTTTAGCAGTATTTTAATTACACTCATTTATTTCTACTTTAACTGGAAAAAAACATGTCCAGTTCATTATGTCCACAAATCATCATACTGTGTATCTTTTTGCCTTCCCTATGAAAATTGTTAAAGTTACTTCATACCATGCTTTTTAGAACTGATTCATGCTTAATAAATACCTTATTCATTTTTTTAATGTACTGTTAAACTTAATGTACTTTGTGTTCAAATAATGTAAGTATTCAGTATGTGCTAACAGTTTTTAACACACAATCTGTTTATTTAAGTTAGCTGAATGCTTCTATCAGATCTTGCACAAGTTAGATCAAATACCAGAAAAGTTTTCTTCACAACAAGCTAATTTCCCCTGGAAGTTAACATTGTTACTCATTACTGATCCTCTGATATTTTGTGAACTGCTTAGAACTTGCTGGCTGTATGAACAAACAATTTAACATACAACAGGACACAGACATATTAAAGCAATATATCACATTTTTGATCAACGCATGACTATCTGTTGAAAGGGACATCTAATACAGAAAGTAATGAAATTTAGAGAGAAATTGTACAGATAGAAGAACTACTAAGAAAATATAAATTACGATATCCCTCACTTCAATTTGAAAGCCTTCTTCATCAGCCTACTTCCATTCCAGCAACAGTTATTTGGCTTCATCATCATTAAATGACAAAGATAAAATCTTTGCCAGCAGCTAGGGGCATTTTACAAACACTCTGTTCAGCCTTTATTCTCTCTCTTAATTTTAATATTTTGTGTATTTTAATTAGAAGGTTTTGAAAATGTTGAGCGCACAGATCTTTTAAAAAGTGTTCTATTTTTCTTTTCTGTGTCTTCTTTCCCACTTTTTTTTTTTTTTTTTNACACTGGCTGCTAAATAAAAGATTATCAAGCGTCTGCTGCAGGACATAGTCACAAACAAAACAGCAAAAGATGACTTTTTTTTTTTAAGTTATGAGTATACCCTGATGATCATTATTTGGAGAAAAAGAAAGAGGTGCTTTTATTTACAGGAAATACTATTTGAGCATGCTGTTTAATTAGCATCAGAGAAGTACCTACTTTGCATCTGTTCTATGAATTTTGAATTATCAAAATTACAGTGTAGCGTATAAACTTTAAATGACTTTTTAGTAGCTAAAAATACTTATTTTTATAGAAAGTTGTTCTATGAGAATATTGTCAAATGATATAGCTGAATATCCAAACTAAGGGAAATGTATGCTTTGTGTCCTGCCTATATCCCACATTACATCTTTTAATGTGTTTTTTTCATAACCTGTGTTCAATTCAGTTTTCATGCAAACAATCTCTTTTGAATAGCATTAAAATTGTATATATGAAGAAGAGTAATGAGTTCCTTAAGGGACTTTTGGAACTGCTTTTATCATTAACCCTTGAAATTCCTACTGGTTTATAATTATTCTATCCCTCCTAGTATTTCCTCGTGGTTTCTAGCCATTCCAGCAGGAAGCACAAAGCACATGATAAGGCAATTAAGGCCTTTCTGTTCATTCTGGTGATAAGTGACGTAGCTGGCAATTGTTCCCAGACTGTAGTAGTGATTAGCATTCAGCACAAGTATATCAACAAGTATCTGCACTGCGGCTGTCACATGACAATAGGTTCCAACACAGTAATCTCAAACCTGTCAGTAGTCATGTAAGTACCCAATAGGAGAGTATTAGACAACAACAACAAATGTTTGTTTTGATATATGGCTGTGTAGGTTGCTTCTCAATAGAAAATAACCATTCAGGTATGGGTTTTCTCACAAGATGTTATATTAGAGTAACAGAAGGAGCTTATTTAACTGGATGGAAGTCAGGAAATTTAGTGTAAAGGTGGAAGATAAATTCACAGCACACCCTGTTGTGTGGATATAGTAGCATATCAGGGTTAAGATCATTCCATTTTCTCTAATATTTTAATCATGACAAGACGATATTTTATATTAAAGATTAGTGAGGTGATTAAGCAAGGTTTAAGAAATGCTTAATGCTGGGTTGCTGTTGGAGTGAGATTTTTAAACTGGGTTGGAGGACTCCCCGTAAGTCATTGCAATTAGAGAACTGTTGAGGATGTGTGTTGATGAGCGTACCTGATGATGTGATCCTTCCCGCTGCACAAGCATGTCGGTTGTATTCTCCTGACAAAGCTTGCATAGTGGGAAGAACAATTTCTAGGCACGCTTTTTACCGCAACAGGAAAATAGTTCTGCCAACAGAGGTCAGAGGAAGCTGGGCAGGAAATCTGGCTTGTATTATGTCTTCCTTTTAATGACTCACTTTGCCTCCATTCAGATGAGATCATAACTCCTTTGTGTGGCAATTTCGGCTTTTGTTGARTTGTTGTTTTTTGAAAAATGCAGTGTTCATGAAACTACTCGTTTTATGATTCTCAAGAAGAGGATAGTCTTTACAATGTCTTATATACTGGAAAAAAACCAGTTCTTTCAGAACCGTCATGTGTTGTTTTATACTGAATTGCCATGGATGCAACAGAAACCTCTGTGTTGGAAGTGTTTTTTTCTTTAGTTCTTTGTTCCAGGAAGATATACATCTGTCAATATTATTGTTGTAAATGTTGTTTATTTTTTCAGTAGAACTTCCTTGGGCCTTTGTTCACATTAAAAATTCATACACTGCAAACTTCCCAAGGAAGAAAGAACCAAAGAGGCAATAGAATTAGGGACATTTCGAATAACTTTTTTTTTTTTTTTTCCTGTCTGCCTATCACTGAAAAGAACTCAAGCTTTCTBTACTTTTAGACTGATAGCTTCTGTGTTACCCCCTCATGAACTTTGTCAGCTTTGTTTATAACAGAACACTGGCAGACATATAGCCACAGTGGTAAAACTGTTCTGCTGATGCCCCTGGAGCTGGCAGAATATAGCTTTACTTTTATTTACCAGAAGGAGGAAATCAATTTTGCTTTTCCACAGTACACTTCAAGTGGGAATTTCATCTCAAAAGTGATGAATAAACATCATATAAAACATGCTTGCTTTTCCTCTGTAGTACCTTGTAAAGGTACAAGTTTTAATATGTATTTTAATAGTTAAGTGACATTAGCTAGACAAGTATTTCTGTAATTAAACTGTTTACATCTTTTCTTTTGTTTACAAGATKTTTTTTTTTCTTCTTATCTGCCTACTTTACTGATGTTACTATTATTTTAGAGGGAGAAACATGAGTGATATAAACCTAAGCTTTGTCTATGTGATGTACACCTAAAAATGCAGTTGCAAAACCTTGCATGTTTCCTTCTCCAATCCTCCCTTTTTCCATGAGATTGATACTGCTGCTGACCTTTACTACTGGCTGCAAGAGAATAAAAGGCCAAAACACACATTCCCACTTACAAGTGAGTCAGGAGAGTGACGGGTAGGAGTCCTTTCCCCTTTCCTTATAATTTAGATAGGCTTAAGCTCAGTAATGTAATAGGATTTATCATCATGAGCTTTGTGTCATTAACTTACTATATAAACCTTCTTTTATTTTTTCTTTTTTAAATGCACTATTTTTTCCCATGGCATTTGTATTTTTTACAATTATACTTTCTATTTTGCTTCTTTGTTGTTGCACCTGAAACTCTTATTTTATAATTTAATATAGTGTAATATAAATTTTGTGGAGTGCAGATAGGTGTAGGATTTTTCCATTCAGTCCTCAAGGTTTACAGTTTTTTGGAGCATATCTATGTCATCTGGTTGCTGCAATATCTGTAATAAATAATACTTTTCAACCTTTTTACATGATGGGACTGAGCCATTTTTCTTGGTACTGCCTGTACCCAGCAGGTACAGCACAAGCGTGTGGCTGTTACAGTCTTGGTATTAGGAATTTGTACTTTTGGCTTATATTATCTCTTTATTTTATGCAAAGTCTATAGTTTGCAATGGAATATAATAGTACACATATAACTAGAGACTGGGGGATTAATTGGTATCTCTAAATTGTAAGGATTGGTGTAGATGGTGTCCCTCTTTCTGACTTTAAAGAACAGTCCTATCCCAGTCTGTAAAATGACTTGCAGAAGTATAATCTTTTCATTCCTGATAGAGAGCTAGAATCTGAAAGTAGAGGCTGTCTGTAAAGCATACTGACAGCTTTTAAAGGGTTGATGAACTCATATCACTGATATTTAATATATAAATTGTTGTGGGAGGTGGAAGAAGAAATAGGAAAGCTTTGTTTTAGTCTTCTGTTATAATTAGGACATGGAATTTTAAAATATGTGTAATATCCAACTTCAGATGATAAAGTTTTTATCAGTAGATTAATCTTGAAGTACAAATAGTGAGTTTTAATGATGATCCCAGGATACTAGATGGCCATCGTAGGCCGTCGAGATACTATCCCTATTTGCCTTTGACAATTTGATGTGAGGGTTTTTTAAGATATTCTGTCTCTGATATTTTAACTGMAATATTCATCTAATTTTAATTCCCTAATTTTAATGTAATTTCTTACAGTGATATTGAGAAAATCTGTTTTCTTTTTAGGTCTGTCACAGATTGACTGTTGCTGGATGTATCACTTGATCTTTCCAAAACTCAGTACTGTGTATTTAAAAGCAAAGTCAATATGAAGTTATTTAGCATTCTGATAAAAGGTGCTGTAAAATTAAAAAACTGTTATTACTTTAATYTGATTGTTCAGAATATTTGCCATGGTAGTTCTCTGTGAGATAACAATTTGACCTTTTTTCAACCTGTCAGATTGGTCATTGATAAATACAATCATTTTATTTACATCCAGAAGATGATACCTGAGTTCCACGCACAAAAGTAATATGCTGTTTGAAAGATACTTCATCTAATAGACAGTGTTTCATGTGGACCCATCATTGAAGAATTTAGTACACCGGTTTCTAAAATTATAAATACATGAAGACCACAAATATAATAAATTATTAATATATTAAACAAATATATTCTTCTAATTATGGCATCAAACCATTTTTTTATTCACAAGTAGATGCATGAGAAGGAAATCAGRTTTGGTGTGGCAATGGTGTTCAGAACTATATGATAACTGTAAGAACCTCATCATGATGTTTAGGGGAATAGAGTTGAAGAAATAGGCCCTGTATTTTGCTGACATTTTCTGGAAGATCCCCAAACTTTTGGTATACTTTTGCCAACTACAGAAAAATTCTTCACATAATTTCTCAACATAGCATATCTTTTTGGTTAAGTCTCAGCAAGGACTTTCATCTTCAGTTTTAATAGTTATTCAACTTCACATTCAGAGTTCTTTTTTGTTTAGGTCTTATTGCTATCGTAGACTTACCCAGTAATAATTTTGACTCCCCATTGAACATTGTGCATTGTAACAAGGTTGAATGAAAATGCCTACATTAGTTAGAAAAACACTTCTCTTTCTAGTGTGAGAAAACCCTTACATTTCACATTTGTAGATAATTTTATTGATTGTAAACTCATATCTCTATAAAGTGACATTTTTGTTTCAATTTAATAAGAAGACAGAGTTCCTTTTTTGACTACAAGTTGCCTATGGCACACTGAACAGCACGTAATAAATAACGTTTGAGATGACATATCTAGAAAGGGCTAGGGAGAATTATTCCCCTGTTCAAGTGAGAGGATTCCAGTAGAGGTTCCAGTGCTTCARAGGTAACCTTTCCTGCTGCTCTTCAGCTGAAATTCTTGATTTCATGGCTAAACTCTAAGCAGAATTAACCTATACTCCATAGACTAACTGTAGACATTTTTTCTGGTTCTCAAGTTAATCCATTACTTTTATTATATTTCTCTTGTTCTTTGACCACTTTTTCCCAATATTTTGCAGTATCTGAGCTCAGCGCTTTTGTTTGCATCGTCTCCTTAAAATACAATTTTTTTAGATACTATAAAGATTTTTTAAATAACAATTAAAAAAAAATCTTGTATGCAAATCAGTTTGGGTTTTTTTCACTCTTTCTTATTTTCTGTTTCAATTTTTCCCCTTTGGACAACTATTTAGGTAATTATCTGTGTTCATATTCCTTTATATTGGTTTACTACTTTCCTTTCTTCTCCTCTCTCCCACCACACAGCAATTTTAGGGTTCACTGTTTATTGTTCCCTTCTTAAATGTAGGGGAAATGTTGTCAGGAGCATCCACGAGACATGGGGGAAGATGTAGCTTCTCATTGCTAAGTCTCTGAATACTACTGGCATATCATTCATAGGATATCATGACTGATCTGCCAGTTGCAGTCCTGTAAGTAAAAACGTGATTCCACGTTCGTGTATCTTGTTTTGATTTTATGCTTGAAAAGAATTAGAATTAGTTAGCTTCTTATTTCATCCCCTCTTCAAAAAGGTAGACTTTCTCAGTGTAATGGACAACATTACTATTCCTTTTCTATTAAAATGGATAAATGTCTTAAATCAATTTCTCCTCATGTTTTGAACTCTACCTGTTTGTTAGAATTTTTGTTGTTGTTGTTTTTCCCCCACAGATAAAAGTCAGGAGAAAAAAAAAAAGAAAAAAGAAAAAAAAAACATATAAAAGTAAGCTTGGAAAAAATATGAGAAAACAAAGGGACAAACTGATTTCTTTTTTTCTTGTAAGAAAACAGCTTTTAACAGGATATTACATGGTCACCCCTGTTGTGCAKTTATGAAGACTTAGCCTATCATCGGTTTCAGTCCTTAGTTTAGTCATTAGTTTTAAAAGTTGTTAAAGGAAGTGAATAAAAGTAGAATTCTGGAAACATACTAAGATGATTTAAAAAACATAGAAATTTTACTGTAGCATGACTTTAATAAAGCCTGCTTTTGATCTCATTAATTTATTTTTAAATCAATGTTACTTCTGTGAACATGCTGAGATTTGGGAGAAGAGTTATCATTACACTTTCCTGTACACTTATGATTTGTGTGTGGTTTATTCACTTTAAAATATTTTGGAGTGAACATGTAAAAAGATAATGCTTTTTGGATTGAATGGATTTTGCTTTAGACTTGCATGGATATCTTATTCAAGTTGTTTAAGAGTTAAATCTCCCACTGTAATTGAAGATCTTGCTCTTTCATTTAAGGATATTTGTAGATATGATATGTAGGTTTTGGCATTTGTCCATGTCCTTGTACTAAGAAAAGGTCCTATCTGCTTCTGAAAAAGGATCATTAAACCCATAAAAGTTGGAGAATACTCATTCTTCTCTGTCAAAATACGGTAAAGGTCTTCAAATGTCCTGTGCAAAGGGGTGTTTGATTTTTTCATTTTCTTTGTTCCAACTGTTTTAAGCATACTTTTTATCAATACAAAATGAAAATAAATAGCATGTTATTAAGTGCCAGATATTTCCATGTTCAAGTTCCATCCCCTGTAAGCTAGAGTGAAAGTTGGTGGCATGTAACTCTGTGGTCTAACCAAGATTACCTTTGACTTTGAGTCCTTAATACTCAGGTTTGGTGACATACTTTTTCATTCAGAACTAGTATTGGGAGAAAAAGCCAACCATATTCTAAGGTATACAGGCAAAGAGTCGTTTAGTGCACTCTTTGCTGTTTGAACAACCCRGAGAAAACAGAATGTCAGAGCAATTTCCAGAATGCAAATCTGGATGGCTTTAATGCTTTTTTCTGCTGTGTACTGTATCAGTCACACAAAGGTTACATGCTAAGTTTTCAACTATTCAGAATTCAATTTAGAGGCTCTTAGGGAGTTCAGAATTTACATGATCAAGAGTTGTATGAGAATGTGGAAAGAAACATTGAGGTTACAGAGCTTACTGTCACACCAGGACAGATCCTGTACAGCACAGTCTATAAGGTAGAAAAGGCAATACCGTATTTTTCTGACATGTCAGAGGTAAGTTGAGTGAGGCATGGTTAGGCCTAGCCCTAGAAGATCCTGCTTTGGGCATATGATAGTTAATATTTTCTTTGGGCCATCTGAAACACTATCACTTTCCCAAGCTGCTTGTAGGGATAGTGCAACAACGCACTTCACTTTCCTGCAGGCTGTATGCTAGATGCATCGTCTGCCTTTTGCATGCTTTGAGAATTCATCAGTAGTGAGAAGTCATAGATAGTTGTGAGACAAACCCACCAACTAAAGTAGGTGTCTGCCTGATTTGAGTGAAAAGGGAGTGTTCTTTGTATACAAATCATAGAAAGAAGCTGGTTGACTTATTGCACTATAGGGAATAAGAAGTGGGAGGTTTTTCCTCTTCCGGAGAAAGGTGCATCTGTTGAGATCTTTGCCCGTAGCATAGCATCCCAGACTTAAGATAGTCAGTCAATACCTTTACCCTGCAGTCAAAACAATGTGTAACTGCATCTTACTCAGAAGCAGTATTTTCCCCTAGTTTTGTGCCTGTAGTTATTTTCACACTTGTTGGKTTTGGGTTTGGGTTTTTTTCTTTGGKTTTTTTTGTGTTTTTTTTTCTCCTTCTGAAAATAAATTAGACTCCCTACAAGTAATAACAGTGATTCAGAGGCATAGTTTGCAGATAGAGGATCAGTGGCTCTAATAAGCATCCTTAGAAATGCCCAGGGGCTGAGTCCACTGGTCTGTTACCTCCCAGTGATTTACATTTGAATCTTTGCAGTCTGTAGCCTTGAAGAGTATTTGTCTGGGGGTACAGAGTGACTGCTGGCTGTTTGGCCTTCTGTTTCCCCCTGCTTCTCAAATGGCACCTCAGCAAATGCAGTCTTGGAGATCAGTCTTTCTGGACTCTTTTTTTTTTCTCCACACATTATTCAGCAATAATAAACTTCTACATGACTAATTATTCATTCAGTTGAACTTGGCACCTGTGATTTGGATAGGGTTAGAAAAGTATGTTTTAAATTTCTATTTCTTTAAAGTTTCTGAAAGCCTGCAGTTTGGCAGTTCTACTGCAGTGTACATTCTTCTTTCACGTTTCTAGTAACCTAATACATGATCTCCGTGCTTCTCAGCTTTTTATGGTTATTTTTATTGTTCACTTAACCAAAACATAAATGCAGTAAGAATATTTTGACCTGCTTTATTCTCTTAATAGTATTTGTAATAATTGTGATGATAAATTAACAGCTGCCCCCTACCCATGAGATACTGAAATGCAGTCTCCATGTAAGCTCTTTTAAAGTGTTACTGCTTTATGGAATAAAACCGGTTTACGAAATAGATTAAACTGTGATTAATGACGTTCTTTAGTAAAGAGTACTGAAGCAAAATACAATTCCTCCAGATCTTCTGCAGACCAGTGCTCATGTATAATTAAGTGATGCAGAAAAAAAGAAATCAAGTCAAAAGATAAGCAGATCTTTGCAGAATATTTATTGATCATAATATATTYRAAATGTTTAGTAAAATAACTGTGTAAATATTGTCTAGAACCAGTATTATCACATTCAGTTTTAAAAACAGAAGGAAATAACAGATAGCTGTTTATTAAAGACATTTCACAGGTTATATTTCACCTGTATTTGAGCATTTAAGAGGCTGTTTTATATAAAATTCCTGATTTAATTATGTCAAAAGTAATTAAATAATTAATGCTACAGTTTAACATTTACAGTAAAGACTGATTGGCTGTACACAATGTGTATGTATACACTGAGGGTTGTCTTTACTGCATGCAATTCCTAAGTAAATTGTAAGTTATGCCTACCTTACATTAATAGGAACACATGTGAATGGGGATAATAAAARGAGGAGATTACAACTTTGATGGGATGAAATTTATGTTTTGAAATCTGAATTTAAGAATTTAATTTAGAAATTACTAATGCCAATAATTCGTGTATGTTTTATTATAAAAATATTTTCAAATATAAAGATACCTTTCTGCTAGGTTTATTTTTATTAAGGAGTCTAGTTATAAAACATCAGCTGTAAAATGCCTTAACTACAAATGTTATTATTACAGCAGACATTTCATAAATGTAATTAAATTCCATAGCCTATGTACTATTCAGTACTTGTTATTCAAACCAAAATGGAATTACTTAAATATAATATGGTAATGACAAGAAGTTAACTGAATACATGGATTGTGAAATACAAAATTTTTATTACACTACTAATTGTCCTACTATTTACGCTACTAATAGAGAAAGCCTTTCTTTTTGACCTATCTGAATTTTATTTTGATGGTAAGAAAAAATCAAAAAAAGTGAAAGAAAAGAGTATAAACTTGTCAATTTGAATGTCAGAGGGCTCAGCAAAACTAGTGCTTTTTAACATCACCAAGAGCATTTTGTCATTTCAAAATTAATAAAAGATTATTTTTATTTGAAATATAACTTATTTTTACTGTTGAAATAGTAAAATAAAACTCATAATATTGCATAGTAATATTAATAAAAACTATAATTCAGATTGTGTGCAGTTTTATGTAAACTTTCTGAGATTATAATAATTTATAAGGCATTTATTGAGCTCTGTCTAAAAAGAGTCTTTACTGTAACAAGGTTCACAGTGAATATTTGTTAAATAAAAAAAGGGACAAATGTATTATGAAATCAAAACTGGTTAGTAAATCTATTGATTTCCTCACCTTTATCTCATTTTGAGACAGCTCTTTCAGTTTTTCTTTTTTTTTTTTTTTTTTATTTATTGGTCTGTATCTTTTCTCTCAAAATAAAAATAAATTGTAATCCATGGAAGCTGAAGAATATGTATGTAGTGTGCATAGGAGTTGAGATCAGGGCAAGGGTTAGGTGCAAATTCTTTTTCAGTGTATCTTTAAAAAGAGAGATTTAAATCCAACTTATGAGGATGTTGATCTCAAATTTATTCTTGGAAAGGTATTTTTCCAAGTTAATGCACACACAGAATTACACATATGTAATATAGGTATAAAAACGTGTGATGTATAAGTGTAAATACAGCCGTGTATAACATTTGTGCCCCACAGCCTTAGTTTGCATAAGGAGTCATTTTTTTTTTCCATGTGAACATCTATGTCAGCTGATTATCTAGCCAAAATTATTAATATGTGCAAGTTATCAATATTCAAGTATTGCCTGTGCCTAGGTTTTGTAATGCTTAATTAAATCTTAAAAGTTGCTAATTTTTTTGTTGTTGTTGCTTATTTATAGATAGTTTTCCTTAATGAAATTTGGCTCCACCRATTCCCATTGTATGAGAAATATAACCCAGAGTACAGATGTATGGAGACAATATGGTTTGCAGATATGTGGTTTAATAAAAAATATATACAATTTTGCCCACCGAGCTAAATTTGGTATGATCTAAATCCAGGATCTTAATGTTTAACAAGGAGGATGCAATTGTACCTTCTATTGTCTCTTGCAATTATAGCTTTTTTTGATAAGTTGGGTTGACTTTCGTAACTGGCSTGTGTTAGCACCTATCAATCTTTTTGTTTCCGTTTACTCAAATAATTGCTGATTTCTGTCATTGCCTCCACTTATTCCAGTGTTCTTTTTCTCTTTCTCTTCCAGCAGTAGTTACTATTCCCTTGTGGCTCACTTGGTTAAAAATGTATAAATACAAGTTTACAAAAGGGTAAACCAGAAAGTAGATATACATATAAATTAAACATATACATATAAATTAAACATATACATATAAACTGACTTCGGTGAATGTTAAGTTCTAACCCAGCCACTTAACGTAGTTGTAGTTATTGATATATTTCCCAAGACCAGCAGCTTGATATTACCTTGTTCTGTTCTCTGATCCTTGTCAGAGACGTAATGTCAGGCTCTGAGAGGAATGTTTTGAATTGGCTTGTCAGAAGACTCTATTAGCATTAGAGGGCTATGGAGTCCTGTAGTAGTGCTTATTAAGTTTGAAGACATCCACCCATTAGTGAAACTACATCCTTTTTCTAATAAAAGTTTCTGGTAATTGCTATTTTTTATGACCTAGAGAGATATGGTTGTTTAAATGTTTTATCTTTAACTATCCTTTACTTCCTTTCTCATTTGAAAACGATTCTCAAATGATGTCTATGAGAGAGCCTCCCTGAGAATTTCATTGAGTAGTTCTTGCTATACAAAATTCTTTTTTAATAGTTAAGCAACAGTCAATACAGAAAGGATCAAGCCTCTGCTTCTGGTTGTCTTTTGCAAAGCCAGCGGTGCAAAGTAGCCATAGCCCTTGATACCATTAATCTAGATAGTTCATCTAGATAGACCAGATGCGTTTTGTGTAAGCCAAATTTCATGCTGTTTTTCACCATTCTTATAGTGAAAAATACCATGAAGCTATACAGAACAATCTGTAGGTCAGAACATGAATAAATATGCTCTTATTTTCACTGAGCTGAGACATTAATGGGGTTACCACAAGGATTTTAATTCACATGTGTCTCCCCTTCCTTCTTTTGCTGAGAAGAATGGAGAACAGAATAATTACCCCAGGATTTTAATTACAAATAATGTAGAAGGGGATGTTAGGGTTTATTATTATTTCATTTTGTGGCCATGAAAACTCAAAGGTGTTCATTTAGACACAGTGCMTTCATCTTCTATCATCTTTATTGGTTGCTGTTTGCCACGTTCATTACAGTTATAAATGTAGCAAGTAATGTATCATTCCACCATGTTTACTTTGAGTATTGGTTGATATTATAAGCTTTATCTTTCATTTTACCTTACAATTTTGTGATCTGCAAGTAAAGAGCATGTGCAAAACTGGTGCCAGGTTAGGTCAAGATACACCATTAAAAATGCCCTGTTCTGTCTTTTCTTATCTCTATATGTGTTACTAAATATAGACTGAATATAAAAGATATCTCTCAGTTAAAAGATATATTATTTAAATTACTTAATATTGTTAAAAGCAGAAATTTGGTTTCAAAGTAAGGTTGGAGAATCTCTTGAAATAATTCTGGGACAGAGTGTTTTTTTCATTCCATGATCTTGTAATGGGGAGAGCTTTCATTTGTTWTTGTGCATAAGCATACTCATGTCTGACATGATTGCAGCTGTGAGATTCTAAGACATGATGGGCTTGGGGGGAAGGGATGGCTCCATTCATTGCGTCCGTATAGAGTAGGAATATGTGCATGTCTTCCATATGGACTCATTTGCTTTTGTTTTTCCTTATTGTTTGTAGAATCAGCTGAATTGCAAACAAGCGATTTAAAGAGGCACTGCTGAATAAGTAGCTTCTGTACTCTCTAACTGAGCTGGAGCTGTTGGCTAGATACTAAATACAATAGGGCTATTTCTCCTTAAAAGTAATCAAGTATTATGGAGTCACATAGAGAAATATATATGTATAGTACAGAAGTGTATATATATAAAAAAAAGTCTATATAGTAGTGATATATTCAGGTGGTTTGGGATTTACTTCCTGTATTTACATTTCTCTAAGCTTTTGCATCAAATCTTATGTCAGTGGGAATGGTAAGAAAGATTTTCCTTTTCTTTTTTTTTTCTTTTCTTTTCTTTTCTTTTCTTTTCTTTTCTTTTTTTTTTTTTTTTTTTTTTTTTTTTTTTTTTTTTTTTTTTTTTTTTTTTTTTTTTTCTTTTTTAAATTGTGTGCCCAGGTAGATGTTGTGAGTGTTTAAAATCTTCCTTCTTTTAAAAACTGTTTGGCTCTACTATCTTATTATGTGTTTATAGCTGAAGGAAAACTGATGTTTACTAAATCAAGTAAAGAACTCATGAGAAAATTTGTATTTATATTGCTCTTAGGAAAACATTTTGTCATTACAGTTTAGTGCCTAGACCTGACAAGGTACCTTTCACTCTTCTTTTTCATGTTGGAGTAGTTTAAATAGTGGACTTTGATGAAAAGGAGTAAGTTTTTACACAGAGTAATTACATCCCTGATCAGTGATTCACAAATTCTTCGTTACAAGATTATTAAGGAGACATTCAAGAAAAAGGACATGGGCGTGCAGCCGTAATTCAAAATTGGCAAAGAATATCATCACTAGGAGTTTCTTAAATGAGTGCTTGAATTTAGGATTTTTTAAATCCTCTAAATAAATGGTTTGACTGTTGGGTTTGCCGAACATGCAAGCATGCTTTTTGGATTAAGATGCCTAAATAAGCGTCTAGGAGTCTAACTTTAAGTATGCATTTTTAAAAATTATCATTAATTTCCTGTTTCATAGAAAATAATATTTCTAGAGTCCTGAGAAGTCCTGGAAAGGAAAGTACATTTTTTCCATTACTAGCCATCTCCTGTCCATAAGTTCAGTTCTTTTGAAACAAATGTCTTACTTAATTGAAAATCCAGTTCTAGATGTCAAACACTATACCAATAATAGTTTTCCATGCCAGTGAGCCACTTCATGTACAGAGAGATCAAGTCCTTCCACCGACCAGTGCTCATCAATAGAAGTGTGGATTGTTCCACGAGTCATCTGTGTCTAAATTTATACCTACCATATTACAGATACTAATATAGAGATACTAATATCCTCTGTATGTAACGGTTAAAAAAATTTTGATATTATCTGAGTACAGTAAAGGAAAAGTGAACTTAGATAAATGCTGAAGGATGTACAAGTATAATTATGTAGGTTTTTTATTATGTAGGGCAGAAATTGAAACGCTTGATAAATAATAGAAGTTTTAGGCATAAAAAATAGTACAAACCCCTCCTTTTTCTAAACAACAAGTAAATTTAATGTGGTGTCCAGTAAAATACTGATGAGATTGAGGTGGATCAGTGATACCAAACTCTTGTTTGGTATTTTAACAGCATTGACTGGCTGAACCTTTACCTTTGCCATGTGTTTTTCCAGCAGTGGTGGTGTATTGCAGCTGGAGTATATTCACTTGTCTCTCTAATCTGTTTCCCACTAATTATCCTCCTCCTTCACCATCCATCCCATCTTGGGCTGTATTTTTTATCACAGAGACTGTTTTCCTAGTATACGGGATTCCATTTCACAACTTTTAAGCAGTTACTATCAAAACAGCCTTACTTAGTAAATTCCTMCTAGTGTCCTTTCTCTCAAAGAAATAATTGTTTTGATCAGTTGAAAGTTGAATTGATGGAACTCTTCAATGTTAAAAAAAAAAAAAACAAAACATGAAAGTGTAGGATTTTTTTAATTGTTATTAAACAACTGATGAACGGCTATATGCTTTTATATATATATATATACTTATACCTACTGCTTAATCTTAGCAATAATATTTTATTCCTATTTGTATGAAGTCCAAGCAAGGATCAGAAGAAACAACTGGTGCATGGTTCTAAAATCTTTTAGTAGCTGTGATGAACTGAAGTGATCAAAATCTAAATGTTTAGTATCAGCCATCAGTCAAAATCAGTGTGTTTAGCAGAATTTATCACCATATCTGACATAGAAAATGACTAAAAAATTGCCGTATTTCTACGTGACAACTGTTAGTAAATGTTGAAGGGTGATTTATATTGCCATAGTTCTTTTGAAATAGAAATTTGATATTTTTATGTTAATTTACATACCCTTCTGATCTTTACTGTATTTTTTCTGTACTCTCTTTATATTCTTGGAGTCTGCCTTGTTTCTCAGTTCAGAATAATAAGATGTTTCAGATTCTAGGTAAAAGCTAGTTGCACTTTCTTTTACCTCCTTCTTTCAATCTCTACCATTTTTTCAGTCCCACAGCTTCTCGCTTAAAAATTCAATTTTCAAATGATCAGAATATGATAGCTGTGATAGCAAAATTGGTGGATATTTGTGAGTGTAGAAATATTAAAATATGGATATCGACAGAGTATTTTAAGAAACGGACTAACAACTGTYGTATCTCCTGAGCACTTTACCCTCTTCCATTGGAAATCACAAACCTGTTGATATGAGTAACCATAAAGTTCCTATTGCTGATCATGAAACTCCGTCTCTTTTGACCTCCCACAAAAAGATCTCAAGGAGCTTTGAGGAAGAAGGAAAGTGTTTTTTTTTAATGGTCCTTACAAATCCTTCTTTTCCATACCATAGGATTGAAATGGTTCTGCTGGATCACCTTATTGCCACAGCTTTGAAAAGAGAGGCCTCCTGCCGATGGCATAGAGTTGAGAACTTAAATTTTGTTCTGAATTGCCAAATGAATGCTTAATAAATGTGCTACATATCTTGTAGAAATCAACTGTGGCAAAGATAATCTGAAAACAAATTAGAAGTGCTAGCTTCCTTTTGTCCTATCAGTCCTATAGATAGATAGATTCGAACGCTGTGTTCAGTTTTGGACCCCTCACTACAAGAAGGACATTGAGTTGCTGGACCGTGTCCAGAGAAGGGCAACGAAGCTGGTGAAGGGTCTGGAGAAGAAGTCTTACGAGGAGCGGCTAAGGGAACTGGGACTGTTTAGCCTGGAGAAGAGGAGGCTGAGGGGAGACCTTATCGTGCTCTACAACTACCTGAAAGGAGGTTGTAGCGAGGTGGGTTTGGTCTTTTCTCCCAAGTGACAAGTGATAGGACAAGAGGAAATGGCCTCAAGTTGTGCCAGGGGAGGTTTAGATTGGACATTAGGAAAAATTTCTTTGCTGAAAGAGTGGTTAAACATTGGAACAGCCTGTGGAGTCACCATCCCTGGAAGTATTTAAAAGACGTGTAGATGAGGCGCTTAGGGAGATGGTTTAGCAGGCTTGGTGGTGTTGGGTTGACGGTTGGACTCGATGATCTTAGAGGTCTTTTCCAACCTTAATGATTCTATGATTCTGTGATTTTAAAATGTAGTTTTCAGAGATTGATTTTGATCATTCTTACCTGGAATGCTGAAATGTGATTTTGATTTTAAATTTGGATTTAAATCCTAAATTAATTTGGATGAAGCTTAGTATGCTGTTAAGATAATGCTGTAATCTGGCCAGCAATGTCAGAGGATGAATATCTCAATGTATTTCTAATATCCTGTTTTAAGCTTTTCTGTGCTTTCAAGTTCCAGTCAGTTTCAATGAAAAGTGTCATTGACACAGTAACAGCAAGTCCCTTTGCACATTTCTGTTGCCTATCCTTTCCTCTGAATTTAATTAAGTGACATAACTACACCATATCATTTTCTGCGTTGATTTGTTTTAGAATCATCATTGCGTATTTTAGCCACATTTATCAAAGTTTGTACTGAAAATTGGGCACTGTTGAGTAGCTGTGAGGTTCTGTAATGTTAACATTGCATATAAATCTTGAAAATTTCTACTCCAGTCAAAGGCATATTTAAGAACAGTCTTAGGCTTCTCTTGGACTTGCAAGTCCACAGCCATAAAAAAAAAACTGGAAGCCTCGGTCTCATTGAAGTTAATGGAAAATGGGTTCCTAAGTGTCTGTGCTTATAGGCCATCCAAGATTTGCTATTAATATCTTATCAGATCTCTTGCATGTTTCAGCCATAGGATTTCTCCCAGTAATTGCTTTCATCAAGTATAAAATTTCTAGTTAAAAGATAGCATATCATTCAGAACAAGTTTATGGCTGATCTGCTACTGGGGAGTACATTTAAAGCTAATGGATGCAGCCTTTTAAGGATTCTCTTGAGAAGTGCAGAAATGTCCTAGTCGTTTATGTACTTATCTTCTTTTGTCTGAAGATTTTTCAGGAAAGCAACCAGTGCGATGCTTCTTTGGACAATGAGTTAATAGCCATAAGAAGCCAAAGTAACATCTATATTTTTTGTGACTGGGAAAGCATAAAAAAATGGATGCACCACCTTTGCCCCAATTTCTGTCAGGAAGATCAATTCACTTCAGAATCTGGAGTGGGTTTTATGAGWTTATAAGTTAGATCCTGTCTAATGCAAAACAGTGGGAGTTTTCTTGCTACCATCAGTGAGGTGTATTTGTTTTTAAAATAATGTACATTATCTACTTTTTTGTAGATTATTTTGTATTGAGAAGTGTCTTTTCAGCAATTCCAATAATGAAATTACATTATAATTATATGGTGTCTTTCTGTCAGAAGCATCCCAAATTACTATACTCAATAGTACTGTAAATATTCACGCTTTTGTGAAACCCATCCTTGACTCTGTGGAATGTTGGCAGGTATTCATAGAACACCATGCAACAAGTTAGATGAGGTAAAGAAAAAATGGACATTTTAGATAGGGGGAGGGGGAACTATTGTGAATTTAGCTAGAGAATAGGGTTAACATTCTACTGTCACTGAAAGTGTCATTCAGACTTTACTGGCCAGAGCAGTTAGTATTCCTGCTTTCTGTCTTCTTAAAAGATGTTTCATCTGAACAATGGTGCAGTCAATATAGATGTCTAATTTTCTACGTATACTACATACTCTGCAATTGAGTGAAAATCTATGATTTTTTTGCTCTTGTATAATTCAGTATGTAACCAGCTCATTTTTTCTTTTTTTAATTATAAAAAAGTGAAAAGTATAAATGAAGCTACTCAAAATACATTACACTTCTCTGCAAATGTAATTTGAAACTCATGAAACATTAATGCATAAAATATGGAATGTTGGTTTTATGCTACACAGAAAAAAATTAGAAAAGTTAAGTTTCTTCTCTATGTTATTAAAACTATGTATCATAGAGGATTCATGGAGGATTTGGTTTCTTCCATTCCTACACTTTTGAATTATGTTTTCATGAGGGATACTCATGAAACTACTCATAGACTTTTGTGTGTGCATATGTGTGTGTAAATTTTTAATAATACTTTGTTCAGAACTAGATAATCTCATAAAATCAACCACCTGTATAACCAACATCATTTTAATAATTATTCTCTCCTCATACACAACTTGCATGTGCACATATTTAGTAAAAACTGCTTTTGAGAGAAGAAGCCTTTCTATTTGAGTTAGAGCCTCCACAAACACTGGTGACAGAACGGCAGCTAAAGCAGAGACCAGAGAATTTTTTTGTTTGTTTGTTTAAACATGATTTGCTAATTCGTTGCTGTGAGAAGTTTGCATTCCAAATTATATCTTTAGTTAAAAGCATGAAAGAAAAATCTTAATGTTCATGCTTTAAAGTGGGCAGAAGCGTAATTAGGTAGTAACTAAAAGAAGTGGAGGTACTTTTTTCAGTCCCCCAAAGAGTCAAAGTTTAATATAAAATGCTAATTGAAAAATGGTCTAGGTTTAAGCCAAAGCAGCAATTTGTGCAAAAAACCTTACATATTCTTTCCTCTAGTAAATCTTTCTCCAGCTTGCTTCCAAGGTTCTAAGCCTCATGATTTCAGATGTAAATTATTCCCGAGCATTTAAGCTGAAGTTACGTTTCTATTGCATGATAGTTTTTAGGACTAAAATGAAAAATTGCCCTTGAGAAATGCACCTTCAGCTGAGAGGAGGTCTGAGAACTGGAACAAAATAAACACTTGTGATAAACAGTAGAGTGGGAATCGGCCCAAACTCCTGCTGCAAGGTACTGGCAGATAGAAATAAATGTTTTAGAATATGTTTGCACTGTCATTTTAATGTATTACATTTGTAATAATCTAGTATTATTTTAACTTGAGAAAGACCTCTTACTTGCAATATTTTTTTTTCAATGGGTTAATTTAACTTTGAATTTACTTGAAAGAAACAGTAGTTACGAGGGCAGAAATACCACAGAGAAGCAACATAGAGAAATAGCAAAATGACATTCATCTTGCAATAACTGCAGGTAAAATATATGAAAGAAATACTACATGTATATATGTGCTGCTTGTGATGAGAAGAAAATCTCAGGAACACAAACATGACTAGAAAAAAAAGATGTGCATTATGTTGAGGAACAAAGTACCAGCTAATTTCTTCCTATAATCCAATTGCACTTGTTCACAGAATATTTCAGTTCTAGATATCCTTTTATAGAAAGAGAGAATTTGAATTGGAATGGCATTTACAGAATTTAAACATAATCGGGGAAGATGAAGACTAATTTATGATCTAGGTTTATTTACATTATTTACATTATGATCTAGTTAAATTTACAAAGAACCGCTTCTCTTTTTATGGATATTTGCTTATTTTTGTAAATGGTCAAACAGACCATTAGAAACATGTCTATTCCTTCTAAGTATTTTCTCTAAAAAGAAAACATATACTCTTGGACTGAGCAACCAGGAATTTGTTCAGTGCACGACACCTCTGAAAAAGTAAGTTCATATTTCACCATATGTACATATGGAACCCAGTCCAGAGCTATTGAAAATACTGACAGACCTTTCACTAACTTATGTATGTATGTGCAATCAGTAGAGATTTGCTGTGTAAGCCTACTGTCGGAGGCTGAGCCCGAGTCTGACGTGAACAAACACCTGTCCAGACCAGCCTAGTATTTCTGCCTGCTGTACACACAGGATGACTCATGACCTTTTGGTGGCTTGTTATGCCTTGAACTTGTGGTTGGCTTTGGGTATGTAGCCAAGGATTTTCGAAGAGTTGCGTGATACAACGGAGCGTGGCTGTAATTCTAAGTGCATGCAGGCATCGTCTTGCCCGTAATGTATTTAGTTGTCTTTCTGCTTGATTCCAGTAGACTTCTATCATGTCTTTTGTTGACCCTGATTTTTCTCCCAGATTTTCATCATACTGCCACTTCAGTTTAAGGATGGATGGCATGGGACTACTCACATCAATACCAGCCTACTGTAGCAGTGTGTTTAGCCTGCCTCACAGAGAAATAATAGATGGCTCTTACTCTTCATTGACTGCTCTCTACAGGGACTTGTGCTTTTAGAATATCCTTTTATCAACTCCAAGACTATAGTCAAATGAGCAGCTAAAATAACATGAAATTTTCATAGGTATAGAATCCAGAGCCCAGATGGAGTTTTAAAGAGTTTGAAGTAATTGATGAGCAATGAAGAGAGAAAAAAAGGTAAAATGCAATATAGTAATTTAAATACAGTTCTAAGGGAATAACAACAATTTGCCTTAGAGAGACTAAAATGTAAAATTGTGCCGGATTAGAATGAATTTGTCAGATTAGATGGAACCTTTTTTTGTAAAGATGTTTCTCTGTTAGGAGAAGGTAAAATAACATTACACAAATAGTTGAAAGATTTAATAAAAGGAAAAAAGAACAACTATTACAGACGATTCATGGCATAAGTTATAATTAAACTTGTGGAAATAAAAGAGGAAAAAGGAAAGCTGAGTAACAGATAAAAAAGCTCCTTGATTCATTAATCTTTGTGCAATCTCTTCAGAAACAATTCTATGAGGTGGAATAAGCAGGGCATGATGCAATTAAATGCTTCTACTGTCAAATTGTTTTGTTTTTTCCAAGTTTTGATGCTATTTTGTATAATCAGTGAGACTTTTTCTTTTCTGGTGTAATTTGGTGCAGGCATGTTTCACACCACCATGTGAAGCTTTAAACTTAAAGCCATGTTTTTTGGCCCCCTTACCTACAGTGACTCTAACTGGCATAACAGCCATATCAAGTGCTAATTCTTGCTATCTAGCCAGTCAGCATGTATTTCATCCTCCCGCTACTTTTCCCAGGTAAATACTATGTATTAGCTGGGTCGCACATAAGGTGCTAGTTTGTGATTGCCATACCCCCCCACACCTCCAAAGACTGTGAGAAGTGAGAATATAACCAGAGCACATGTCATCAGAGAGAAGGAGGGCAAGGAAATAAGGTAATAGAAAAGTGAAAGGGTTGGGAACCTTGCTATAGGTAGTTGGAGGTGTTTACGTGAGAGGAGTGGGAATGAGGATTGGGGAGACAGGACATGAGGTGTTAGTGTGGGTAGCAGTGCAGGTTTGGTCATGGTTCTGCTTCCCATGCAGATATTTTGTGTGTGTTGATATACACTCATAGCTGCTCAGTGCAGATTATCTCCTTGCAGCATAGGGGAGGGGATGGGAAGTGGCATAGCATAATCACCGAACATCTGGCACTCCACAGTAGATGCTATTCACCTACCAGAACTGAGCCAGGACTTTCAGTTTGGTAAATCAGAGGACTTGTAGGCAATGCTGATGTGATAGGTGAGTGCAGCATGGGGTTATGAAAGTGGGTTGTTGATAAATGGAAAAGGATTAGGGAATTAGCTAATACAGAGTTTAAGAGTCTAGGATTTTGCAGCATGCAAGGGTGAATATGAGCCCCTAATGCTAAGTTAAAGCAATTTGAATTGTGTCCTCTGGACATAATGGCTGAGATCCCTCAAGTACCAAGCATCCTCCTCTGAAGTGCAGAGTTTCATCAAATCTCTGCTGACTTCGTTGGGAACCGAGGGCAACAAACTGCTCTCCGGCTTGAGCCCTTCTTAAGCACCACAGTTTTGTGGACGGTTGCACCTTTGTCAAGGCTTTTAAAGACATAATAATGTATTGGTGAAAACATGTGCAGTGAAATTACTTTGTTTCTTTTATTTTTGTTACAGTTCAATTCCTTTTCAGGGGAGAATTATTATACTCACTGAGCCTGATTTTGAGCTTGCTTATGCAAACACAGATAGGATGAGAGTGATGCCTGTGGAAGTAATTAATTTGCTTTGTGAGTAAGCAAATGTCATAATTGCAATCCTTATTTTTTATAAAATCTATTTGGCATGAAATAAAGGTTGAGTTCCTTCCATTTTTTTCTTCCTATAGCATCTGAAAAAAAATTAAATTGCATATGTATTTTAAGCTTATGTTCGTAATTGCTTTAGATACTCACTCTCCTTTTTGCAGCACAAATTTCAATATAGCCGGGAGCATACACACAATCCTGGAAATGTAACCTTCCTGCATAGTCAAAGAAACCTTTATTGGATAGCTCAGAGCACTTATTTTGGGTAGTAGTTAGGTTTCTCACTTCTGCATCCAAATCACTTTCTGAACTTCTTATCTGTAAAAGGGAAATAAGAGCACTGTCCAATTTCCCTGACAGACAGGGAGTTAAGTACTTTAAAAAATGGTGGTGGTGCAGGTAACAAAACCAAATAGATAATCTTTGCTTTTCCAATTTCTGTTTGTATAATCGGAGTTGAGACCAAGAATTTTGTTGTATCATTTTATACCTTGTAACTTAGTGACCTTATGGATTTTAGGCTTCAACAGAAAAAAAAAGTAAAATGTTTTATATTTGCATTATTTCATTTGTACTGTCACCTAGAGGGCGGTGGCCTAATATGTTAGATACTGTATTAGTATACAACACAACCAATGTTTGCTGTAAAGTGTTGATATTCCAATATATAAACAAGGGAAAATCAAGTGAATGCAGGAAACAGATGGAGAATTACAAATGGTAGCAAGATTAATATGACCTAAATAAAAAAAATTCCTAAATCTGTTTTGCTTTTTAAAGTAATTATCTCCATTTTTAAATAACATTTGCAGTCAGTTGTCACAAATACAGGAATGTTATAACTGAATATCTCAAAATAATGCAAATGTTGCCATTCATTTCAGGAAGAGCAGGATTTTACTTATGTTTTAAGCAAAATGCATACAGATGTATTTATGTTCTGTTAAAACTGAATTTTGATTGGAATACAATGTTTTCTGTGACATCTTAGTATAAAATAGATTGTGCATATCATCCAATTTTTTAATATATGTATATTTTTAAAAGATATCCTATATGTTAATAGGTGAAATATTCACTCTGGCAGGGGTTGTATTTGAAAGGATATTAGTGGTATATTCCTATACTAAAACAATTTGAGAGAGTTGTCAGTTAAAACACACAATCTGATGTTTCTAAAATAGATATTTAGAAAAGGGTATTTTTATTTATCTCAGAAGCAGACAAATATATAACATATTAATCCAGCAAATCCAAGATTCATTTTCCAAAATGCATTGTAATTTGTATGTTGTTTGTATGGCTAAGTACAAAAAACATTTCTGGACAAGGTGGGAGTGGATGGGGATGGAGGAGGAGATCATTCTTTATCTTTCCTCTGACTAGACAGATAATTTTGTCAAACAACCAGAGCTGTTAGTGGTGAACCAAATGAACTTTTGTGATGTCAAGTGAGAAAAGTGGTAGTTTCTTATTGAGAAAATCTTTCTTGTTACATACAGAACATTTCCTTCTTAATTTTGTGGCTGAATTAAACAATTATTTTATTTTACTACACCAATTCTTTAGAATAATCCTAGCCGTATTACAGTAACCTGGATTTTCATATGTTGCATGTGTAGCTATGATATTACATGTGCTACAATGCTGCCCTAAAATTAAATATTCTAGTTACTTCTGCAATCATATGTATGGTTATGAGAGTGTATTTTCATACCTTCTATTGTTCTTAGGTTTTTCTTTTAAACTTACATAAGTGCTTACACCTAACTTGGTCAGAACTGTGCACATTGGTTATGAAACCAAGCAGAATCTGGCAAATCACAGTTGTCAAAATGTCCCAAAGAAGCTGTTAGTGTGTCCTAAATCACTGGAGTCAGATCAATGTTTTCTATAGTATGTGGCACAAAGCCATAATCATGAAAGCTGTGCCATGCCATAAAAGATTTGCAGTTTTATCGGCGGGCGCAGAACCCACACCAAACCAAACAAACTAAAAAAAACCCCTTAAATATATGTATTTAACAAAAATCTGAACATATATTTAGCAATTAGTTAATACATTTTGTATCTAGATCCCAAATACCAAATCAAATCTAAGAATAGTTTCCTTCTTTTTCTGATAGGAAATCTAAAAAAGGGCACCTCAAAATCGCCAAATAGTTTGAACTACATTTTAAAATGACTATGAGGTGTCCTGACTTAAAAATGAGTGTGTCTATAAATATATATAAAGAACATTTCAATGTGTGTATGTGTGTATATATGCAAATATGTATATGTGTATATACACATACTGAGATATTTGTGGGTTTATGGGATTATTTAGTATATGGGTGGGCTAAATGTTTTTTCAATACCATACTTTTATGTTACCTTTAGTCAGCACCTAATAATTTTTTATTTATTCCATGGAACATCTTTTGTTTTGATGTCAGTGAACTTGAAATTCTAAATAAGTTAAAAATTCTATATATGCTGTAAAAAAATTCAGTGCAAAATACAATATGGTATGTTACAATTTTTAATGTACATATTGTATAAGTGGAAAATATAAATGTTTCTTAACTTTATAGTATACTGGATTTTCAAAGATTTGATTTTGATGCTATCATAACTGGAAATATCTAAAATGGGTAAGACTAGGAAAAGCTTATTTATAGGGCATGCATTTTTATTTGTAATAAGCTTGAATTTATAATAAGCTTGACTTTATAATGAGGCAGTAACATGAGAATGTTGCTAATAAAATTTTAAATGTATTTTGTATTGACTTGTTGCTGAGATTTTACATAGCATTTTGGTGAAAAGATTGACAAATTGAAAAGTGTTACCCCTACATATATGCTCCACAAACCTTGGATGAATGGATATCAGTAGGCTACTAAAAATGTATTTTTTAAGATAAAACATCATATTAATTCAATATCATGAAACAGATGGTACATTAAAACTTTGAGACACATTTGTAAAATGTATATCGTAAACAAAAGCTATGAAAACTATGTATAAATATTGAATTTTTATCTTGGGTGTTATTCTTCACTCATAGCAATAAGTCAATAAGCAATAAATTTGTTGACATTAATGAGGTTGTATCAGTTTGAAACTTGTTTAAACAGGAGGAAAGCTAGGATTTATAGGCAAATACCCTTCGTTTGAAGACATTTTGATAAACTTTGTAAGATGTACAGATGCCATATTTTATTCTTTCAAAATCTTCAGCATTTAAATACTCTCTCCTGCTGCACTTCATTTTCATAGGCTGAATAATAATACACTGTAGCACATAATGAGTTCCTGTATACTGATGTGGGTGGCAGGTTGAACAATCAAGATCATGTCCTGTTCAACTATTTAATCTGTCCATGCTATACCATATTTGCTTTAGCCAAGTGGGTTTTTTTTAATTATTGTTACTATAGGTGTTTTAAGGGAAGGTAAAGAATTTCAGACACATTTTGTCTTAAGAAGTTGGTTTGCTACATTAGCCTGGAAAGAGAGGAATCAGATGAAAACACTCACTTTGATACAATCTAAGACAATCTTTCCATACGAGCATAATACCTGCATTTGTTTAATCTTTTGGTCTGAAAAGTACTATGCTGAAAGGAGTATATTCTGTGGGAGAATGATAAATATGATTTTCCTGTTATTTTCTCTTTAATTCTTTGTATTGTACATTTGAAACAGATGCAGAGCATTAAAAAGCGTGATGAGCTGTATTTCTTTTTAATATATTTTTTTAACCTTTTCTTTTAAAAACATGATAACTAACTTGCTTCATTCTTTTCCTTCCTTTTATAGGGTAGCAAAATATTATAGTGTTTATGCACAAAGCAGAAGTATTATTTATATATATTTTTTTTAATTACAGGTAAAGATTATAGTTCCCAACAGCACAGCAGGTCTGATAATAGGGAAGGGAGGTGCTACAGTGAAGGCTATAATGGAGCAGTCAGGGGCTTGGGTGCAGCTTTCCCAGAAACCTGATGGGATCAACTTGCAAGAGAGGGTTGTCACTGTGAGTGGAGAACCTGAACAAAACCGAAAAGCTGTTGAACTTATCATCCAGAAGATACAAGAGGATCCACAGAGTGGCAGCTGTCTCAATATCAGTTATGCCAATGTCACAGGTCCAGTGGCCAATTCCAATCCAACCGGATCTCCTTATGCAAACACTGCTGAAGTGTTACCAACTGCTGCAGCTGCTGCAGGGCTATTAGGACATGCTAACCTTGCTGGAGTGGCAGCCTTTCCAGCAGTTTTATCTGGCTTTACAGGCAATGACCTGGTGGCCATCACCTCTGCACTTAATACATTAGCCAGCTATGGATATAATCTCAATACATTAGGTTTAGGCCTAAGTCAGGCAGCAGCTACAGGGGCTTTGGCTGCAGCAGCTGCCAGTGCCAACCCAGCAGCAGCAGCAGCCAATCTGTTGGCCACCTATGCGAGTGAAGCCTCAGCCAGTGGCAGCACTGCTGGTGGTACGGCGGGGACATTTGCATTAGGTAGCCTGGCTGCTGCTACTGCTGCAACCAATGGATATTTTGGAGCTGCTTCTCCCCTAGCTGCCAGTGCCATCCTAGGAACAGAAAAATCCACAGATGGATCAAAGGATGTAGTTGAAATAGCAGTGCCAGAAAACTTAGTTGGTGCAATACTTGGAAAAGGAGGGAAAACAT
>JAYKAV010003000.1:358694-426194 GCA_035582835.1 Phoebastria nigripes | reverse complement strand
AAAATCCATTTCATTTAATCTCATTACTGAATAAACAGCTCTGTAGTGATGCCTATTTGTACTTGTTTCTCTAATAAAAATGCAACTGTAGCTCTCAACACAAATTAGTTTTAATTATTTAAATTATATGAATTTGTCAAACATAAATAATCTAACACCTGTTTTGCCTTTTCATTTTATGAAAAAAAACATTTCGTGAAAACTAATAGAGGATGATAGTGGGGAATAACAAAGGTAGGTCTATGTATTTATTACAATTCTATTAATTCAAAAAAATGCAAGCGTGAGTTGATTACTATCTAGCAGGATGAAGAAGCAGTCYGTTTCATTGCTATGCAAGGCCACAACAGAAAACGGCAAAACAGAAGGATGTCTCACATACACTGGGTCAATGCAACTCACTTGTCCTATGCTCATCTCTGAGAATTGGTGAAAGTGATTTACAATATAGCAATTCATCTTCTGAATACAATGATAACATTACAAAGCAATGAGTGGTGTAGCTTTTGAGACACTTAATCAAGGCACCAAAAGCTGCCATGACAGTCACCAATATATGTGAAACAAACCTTCTCAGGCAAAGGAAAAGACAAATCTGAGTTTCCCTGCTTTGTACTTGTTTTAGTAACTTCATTTCAGGAGATCTGCCTGACCACACAAGAAGAGTACCCTAAGTGTCAGAAGGGTATACTGTGGTATAAAAAACAATTGATAGCTAACTCTGAAAATGGAGATCTGTTTGTTTTCTCCACAGAATAGTAGAATCATATTTGTTGTTTCTGTTTCATGCTACATTTTGTTTTAAAAGATTTGCTATTTAAAATTCTGGATATCTTAACAGACTGCCCTGAATTCATTTATCATTTGGTTGAGGAGGGAAATTAAACATGTAATCCAGTTGTGGTTGGTGATGGTGGCCTCATACGGCACTTCAAGCAGTGATAATTTGTATGACTTTCTGTATATTAAACCATACTTTAATATTGATTCTGTTTGTGGTGTATTAACTGTTATCCTTTCTTGGTAAAGGAAATGTGCTAAGCAGATAGTTACTGTTCTAAATCAAGGCAATTTTAGAGTCACACGAAGCTGTTGAAACCTACCACTCAGTAGTTTGTCTGCCAGATTAATCATCTTTATTGTCCCTTCTGGAGGTGTCTCTCCTCCTTTGTGCAAAATATTTCCAGCAGGCAGGCTTATCGTGAGAACTTATGACACTCCAAGGATATGATTATGTGACCATCAGAGTTAATATTGTGCCCTACATATCAATAACATAGCCCAGGGTTTCAGAGCTGTCTTTTTTTAAAAAATGCAAATTACAGAAAATGTTTTCTAAAGCACTTTATTATATTTCAGAGTGCATTTTCTCTCAAAATGTGCCTATGATTATTTTGTATTAGCTGTACACCCTTCTCAGTGCAGTTGATTTAAAACACTTACACTCAAATTGTTGCGTATTGGCCTCTTTTTTTAGACCCTTTCTTTGCAACATTTAATTACTGTTAAATAATCAGTAATATACTACAGGAAAGGTACTGTGGGACTACTGAATTTGTTTTGATGTCATTGGAATTCAACTAAAAGTCGGTAGCTGGAATAAAATCATGTTTCTAGTGTTGCAAAGAAGTACAGTATGTGACTACTCAAGAAAAATCTGGATTTGATTTAGTTCTTGTTATTTTTATACTAATTTTAATAAATTTATAACTGGAAACTATATAAATATAAACTGCAGTGTCCTTTAAAAGAAAAAAAGCATATGCAAGAAAGCAGGATGTTTTCAAAACTCACACTATAAATCAGAGAACACCTTCCTGTTGTAGTAGTTTTGATATTGAAGAAAAGGCTAGTAACTGTCTTTAAGCCTCCAGAACTGTTTCATTGTTGATCTGACCAGAGCTTTGGGAAGAAAAAATCTTCTTAGAGAAAAATTTATTTTGCATTTATGTATTAGACTGGAACTTTGGTCTTCGTTTTTAATGGGCTGCTCTAAAAACATAGAACTATTTTACAACTTGGCTAGTTTGTAATCTTGATACATAAATCAATATAAGTAAAATGATAGTATTATCTTTGCTGATGTTGTAGTCAATGCTGCATTCAATGCTGCAGTGTATCTCAAGAAGCCTTCATGTTACTAAAGTCACTATGATGACAATTAAGCAAGTATATTGGGATGATCAGGTTTAATGTTAGTGTCTTTGAAACAATATCAAGTTGTATCTCAGTTTTTAAATATATTTCCCTAAATAAGTGGAGTTCTTTGTTACTTAATCTGAGCTGTTAGTAAGGGGGGGAGGAAATTAACACTAATGTTTTTAATCTAATGTATCAATACAAAGTAAACATCACTCTAAAATTAATTGCTTGCTTTCTCTTCTGAAAACTCACTTGGCAATGTGATTCCAGACTTTTTTGAAGCCTAGTGAAATTTTGTAATAGTCTTACCTGGCAGCAGCTATTCCTGGCACAATGTATTATTCCTCTTTCAGCACCTAGAGGATGTAACACACACGATTGAAACATTTTAATTTCTACTCTGCATGCTAATTTTAAATTCAGATTGGAGCTTTGAGTATTATTTAGCTTCAAAACGGAAAATGTAAGCAAAAAAGGCCATATTTGAGAAACTCTTTTTACATGACAGTTGATGGAAATGTCAGCAATATTGTATGCTAGCCTCTGTGTATGTTTATGTGAATATTTTAATTGTACACTGTAAGCCAGTGTATATCTGTAAGCCAGTATAGCTAGAAGTACTAAATAATTTGCATCCAATTTGTATAAACTGATCTAATTTGCAATTTTCCTTCATTTGAGCTAAAATAGTCAGTGTCCTGATATATTCTCTTCAAACTTTAATGTAACTGCACAGGCATATCTAAACATGAGCAGTTGCAGACTGTAAGATGTGGGGGATAAGAATGAAGAAGCAGCAACAGTGTGATTTTATAAAAGCCACAAGACTGCAAAAGTATGTCATACAGATAGGTTTATAAAAAGAAGAAACCATTTTACCTTTGATTATAATGCTTCAAAGAACGAGTGTATTTTCACTGAATTCTTATTCATACCCTGTCAGTAAACTCAAACCTCAGAGAAATTTATTCTGTTTAAAAAAACAGGTTTTTTAACTGTCTTGTTATAATTAATTTCCCCTCTGCAATTCAATTATTTTCTTCTTTCCCAATCAATGGACATCGCTTGCTGTACAGTGAAAAGAAGGGGACATTTTGAAAAGAAGGTTGTTCCTAATCAGACTGCATTACTTACTGGGAACCAATTTGATTGCATGTGACTAATGCATTAATTTTTATCATTATTGTAGGTCATCAAGACAAGCAATGGAGTGTCATCACTGAGAATAATTTTAAGTCAGAAATTGGATTATTTTTTGCTCCCAGCATCAGCGGGACTAGTAAGGGTTCATGGCATCCATGGGTTCAGGTGTCTGCTCTTTTGCTATAAGCGTTTGACTACATTATGTTCAAGCAGAACTCCTGATAAAAAACACTAATTCCAATTTTAACTGAACATGCATATTTCTATATATAAATATAAAAAATTAAATCTCTAATTCATGTGTTTAAGCAAAACACAAATGGGTATAAAAAAAGGACTCGGCAGCGAATCACTAGTCCAAATTTGCCCACTATAGGCAGGTATATCACCGCTATCTGCAGATTTGCATGTCAGTCAATAATATTATTCACAGGCTAACCATAAAGTTCACACAAGCTTGTTGTGGTTTGGTGGAGAATCTCAGTTTTGAAGGAGCTAAACTACTCTGTGGTGGCAACCAAAATTAATGAAGAAGCCAGTGACAGTTGAAGTGATTGATTCCAGTCTAGGTGTTTGACTTAAAAAATATAAAAGCTAACAGACATGTTTATGGCAGTCTTATTTTCCCAGATGAAGACTTTTTCTTAGAAGAAAAAAAGGTATTACAGAAAAATTGTCCAAGGGAACTAAGGGTCTTTAATGTGCCCAGCTTTGACTTAATTTGGCTTCCAGTGAAATCAATGGAAATTTTTGCTCTGGTGAAAGCACTGGCAAGAAAACAATGACTTCTAGCAACAGTGAGGTTTTGTTTTGTTAAATTGAACTGGTATGGTTGAAGTTGCAGTGTACTTTCATCGATACTTAAAATGGGGTGTACTAATTTAGAATACATACTTTGGAATTAGTCGCTGTGTCAACCAATTCTGTTCAAAGTTCAACATTAATAGATGGGCATTCCTCAGTAGGGTTAACCTTAGATAGAGATACCAAGGATAAGACTTCAAAAGACTTGACTTTGTTTATATAGGAGGCCATGCTCCAGAAAAGAAACATTTTCCAGAATCAAAAACTACTGAAATAAATTAATAATATGATTACTAGCCTTTTTGTTAAAAGCAATTAAAAAACAGTTGCCATTTCAGTTTAGATGTGTATATCCTAAATACTGTGCATATAAAAATCACTGAGCAGAACCTGATGACTTTTCTTCTATAAAACTCCACTTCCAACTCTTCCAAAGATAGTGATTAAGTCATCAACAGCAATAAAGGATATTTGCAGTCATGTTTTTAATATGTATTCTCCTATTAAGCAGTTTTCCTGTACTGCCTTTCATATTTTATTCCTTAAAAATAAAGGAAAATTAATATGAGCGTGCCCTAAGAATGCTTCTATAAGTATTGTTAAAGCATTGAATGCATATAGCATATGTAGTCCTAATACTGCATTGTTCTGGAATGACATCATCCTAATTTTTCTTGCCTTTAATGTGAGATAAACTGATTGATCTAATTTGTGTTTTCCACTTTCAATGTCTGTTACAGAAAAGAAAGAAGTTATTTAATATGATGAAGGTGAGTTTGCAAGGTTGCATCATTTTTAAGAATGTTTTGTAGGAAATGAAATGACCTGGTTGGCTAACATTTACCTTAGTATTTTAAGAAATACAGTTGTGTGTGTCTTCAAACTGCCCATCTATTTCTGCCCATTCTCAAAATATATTTGCTTAATATCGAAGTGGATATAAAAGGCAACAGAAAGTAAAGAAAAACTCAAATAAGTCCTGTTTTGCTAAATTTTGATAGACAGGTTTATCTAACTTGTCTGATAGACAGAACAAGCACACTTAGCCCAGTAAAATACCACACAGGCTTGTGAGCTGTAGAGCAGGCAAAAAAACCAGGTAGTGTTTTTTTCCAGTGTGTGTGTATATGTATATATATGTTTATGGTTTTAGCAGAGAACACTTCCACAAGCTCCACATCATTATATCAAAGCCAAATGTTCACCAAAAAAAATGTTTTAAACTTAATGAATTGTAATTTTGACACAGCTTTGTTTTATCAGAATTTTTCTGTCCAGTTCACTTGAAATAATTATGCACTTTCTACAGAAGTATTCAGAAAACTGGAATTGACTTAGGGTAAGTTAACATCTCCCATATCCTACCTCAGAGAAGCAGCAAAGAGATCATTTTGGCTACACATAATCTGGTCTTTGTATAAAACTATATTACAAGACTAATTGTAAATAATTTTAATTTCAGTGTTTCTGAACGATTGCAAGGTGCACTACTACCCGAAGAGTCTTATTTTTAAAAAGTTGTGATGTTATAATCGCTGTGCAGTGTATTGCAGTGTCATAGCCTTTGTGCTATCTAGGGTAGGGACAGGCAAAGTCAAGCAAGTTAACTTAAACCCATTGTGTCTGAGGATTAATTCTATCTGCAGGAAAAAAATTCTCACGTGGCTGGCACTGATTTCGATGGAACTAGAAATTAACTTCCAGGAGACAAGTCCAGCAATTTATTCCTCCTTGGAGTCTTCCTCATTCATCATTTTCTCCACGTGGATACAGCACCAGGCAACTTTCATCAGCACAAAGTCCAGGCGTGAGGCTATGGTTGCACAGTGTAGGGCACATCTATTTTGAAAGTATATTTTACAAGACTTGAAACTAATGCCCACTTGGACATATGTGTCTAAGCAAGCATGGCTTGTTTTCAGGTTCACAGATTTTATGCCTAAAAAGCAGCTATCTACCTGCCTACATGCAACACATGTCTCTCCCTGTCCTCTCTCAGTCTTCCAAGGAGTACAAAATGTATTCCACCTAGGCTTCCACCAGCAAGGCCATCTCCAGTTAGCAGATTCTTATGCCTAAGGGCTTTATCTAGTGCCATTTTTTTTTTTTTTTCTTCAGTATGATAAAATACATAACTGGAAATCCTTTCATATTGAGAGATCATATTTTTTCAGGCACGGTTTGTCTTGAACCTGGCTGACTTTGAACTTCAAAGGAAGGTGCTGCCAGTAGTTTCTGCATAAAGTCTTGTTTGACCTATAGTATATACATTTTAGAAATGTGAATTCTTTAGGTAAAGGGCAATTCCATAGACAGCCATAATGTGTGAGCCAAGTACCCAGGCTTGATCTTTTCCATTGTTCCACATATGTCCATATGTCCATAATTAGTAGGTCATATCTTCTCCCTTAAAATTTTCTGGGAGAAATCTCAGCTTTGCTAAAAGTCAGTGATAAGATTTCTGTGAAGCCAGGATTTTAACTGTGAGCACATGACCTTCTACTGGATTTTTTTTTTTTTTTTTTTTTAATTATTCCAGACGTCTAAATAGAAATTGGAAAATCCTGACATGACACTATTTGTTTCGTGCAACCCAGATTCTGTAAGGTTATATATCTGATATGATGGTAAGAGCTAATATTGCATATTATCATCTACTGGCTTTTTCTACTCCTTCATTTTGTGTGCACCCATGCTATGCATGACAGACTTACAGGGAAGTCTACACAGGCTGTCGCATCCCCTTTCCTTGCCCTACCTGTACAGTCCACATGCTTTGTTACAAATAATTGCAGCTACATTGCTGTCCAACCACTCCCATTCCAAATTCCACCTCTTTATTTCCTCTTCCCTGGCCAGATTTAAAATGCATGTAAAGATTTTAGGAAGGTAAAAACCCCACAAAAACACAGTGTTAGAATACCGGCAGTTTAGGTTCTACAGTTGTTTTCTCTTGACCTGGTGCAAAGGAAAGCACATGCACGAAAATCTTTCTCCCAYGTTCAAACGAGATTAGTGTGAACTCTGGCATTCATTGTTGCAAAACTTGAACTGTATAGGCCACGATGCTTATTACATCACAGCCAACACAAACCTATTAGTAATATCAAATATTAGGCATGAAATCGAAGTAGTTTTGGAAAGGTTAAGAAAGATAAGGAAATTTGAAAGTGCAAGTGCTATATGAAAGAAGGTGTGTATTCTAGAAGGTGTAAATCAACCATTATTTTGTTTCTAATACAATGTTATAGAATACCATCATAGTTACGTAGCAGCTCTTCACTATAGAGGAATGTTTGCAGCAATGAAGCTATCGGTAACTACCCTCTTTGAAAATGGTGTGGCTTAGGAGGAAGCAAAATTTCTAGAGGTAAGATCTGAAGAAAATGAAGAATCTCCATGTATAAGTCCCTCCTTGAAGAATATGAAACTATTCTCACTGTTCAAGCCAATGATTTTTTTTATCATGTAATATTATTACATAGACTCTAATGAAATAAATATTAATGGATTGAAAGACTTACCTTGATAAGTTATTCAGTGTAAAAAAGCTATTTCTTTGTTTACACCAGTATTGTAAGTCTCAACAAACACTGTTCTCCTTACATAAGTCAGTTCTACTGAGGTTAAAAAGGCCTCTGTGTAGGCATCAGCATAATTTGGCCCGACATAGGGAAAACATTATAAAATTGGAACAGTTATCACTATGAGTATTGGTTTTGCAGTAGTGCCCATATTGTGTAATGTGCTCTGCACACAGATAAGGCATTGTAGTCTCAATGTGGTGAGTGGAGTTTGCCATTCAGTGAAACCCTTTAGAGATCAAAGAAAAGGACAATGGCACGTGTAAAAGACATATGAAAGAAAATATCACTTGAGTGCCACACTATTCCTTCTAGGCCATATTCCATAATCAATTTGAATAAATTAATTGATGTAGATACAGTTCAGCCTGACAGAGATGATAATCTTTATTAGGAAAAATGGCCACACTACAGGGAAATAGGCTGCAACTGGACGTGTACTTGGAAGAAAGATCTGATGTTTTCAGTTGTGGAAATTGTTTCTAGCTCCTGCTTATAAGGCTCGTTTATCAAACCCCAAATGTTCTGACATTTCGCATTGTACAAGTAGCCTTTATAAAGGCAATACTCCGATGCCTTGGACAGGTAATACTGTTATTCCTGCCTGTATGCTTTCTCATACAGAAGACAAGTCTAGAACCCAACCCTCGTACCCGCCCCCCAGGCTTGGGTATGTAAGATGTCTGTATCAAGTGTATCTGTAAGTGTATCAAGTGTCTATATCAAGTGTACCTAACTTAAAATGAGGTGTATCTCTTATATTTAGGCACCATCACAGTCTATCACTGTTGTTTGGAGACATCTCATTAAATTTCTTTCTGTGCATCATTAGTACTAAAGCTACTCACTTTTCCATTTTCACTATGTAGCAGTGGAAATAATTATTTGATAACATGGTAGTTCTCACCTTTGTCATCAGTACCGTTGTATTCTTTCCTGCTCTAGAGGAGTAGGAAATGGATCTATGAAACCAAAATATTACAAAGTTTTAATGATTATATGCTCAAGAATTTCTGAATAAATGGTGATATAACACCATCAAAAAGTGTTGGTTAAAAAAGAGATCCCAGTTTTAAGCACCTCCAGTAAGACTGCAGACTGAAAATTACTTTAATTGGCATTTATGTAATTCTGCATTCTACTTTAGAGGTTTACATGAATTGCCACTACCACTGTGGTGGTGAAGTGGTGAAGTATGAGCACTTCACCACTTCAGATGGATTCATAGTCATGTTGCTTAAATTCCCCTTGTACTCCTTTCCACCAAAGGAAAAAAAAACTACTCCCAAGATGGTCCTATCCAGAACTGCTAGGGAGGGAGTTAGAACATTTCCATTGTTTACCTAGCTACCGGAAAGTCATGTACCAGGTAGGAAAAGTCATCGTACCAGATGCAGAGAAATCAAGGAGCAGGTACAAAAGCAGAGTAAAAAAAACCTATGGTTTGCTGTACTCCTAGCAGTAAGCCCTGAGAGGACGGTAACACACATAATGGCATTGATGCAGTCTAAGTAATGGGTAAAACCCAGCTGTTTATAGTTCTAGCAGAATTATATGAAATCAATTGCAAAAAAAAAAAAAAACCAACAAAAATGAAGCAAAATCACATTAATTTTGCTTCCAACCAGCATTTCTAAAATGCATTAAGAACTTTTGAACTATAACACAATCATAAAATTTTAAGTGTTTGATGGAATAATATTTTCTTGGAAGAGAGGTATGAAGCATATTGGAGTGCAGTAATGTGAAAAAATAACTTGTCTTATTTTAGAAGAATTGGGTCAGTATTCACTTACATTTTACATTCAGTAATATTACATGTAATGTGGCATAGTTGCCAAGATAAAGTTCTTCTTCCCTGGATCTTTTAGGTGGCTGAATTTTTATCAGTCATATAGATGGGATTCTATTCAATAACTGCCTTTGAGATTTTGCTTTAGTAGGCTAACAGGAAGCTTGCATTTCAGAACATGGAATGGACATTTCTGTTTCTTTTCTTTTTTTGTTCCTGGACCTTAGGAATTACCAAACATATCTAGGTTTGAACACTGCAGTTAAATTAGTAGTTGCCTGCTCTGCCTTTCACTACTTACGTTACTTTAGGTTATGTCACTTTAAGTTAAAATAAATTATAAACCTTCAAATTCATGAGGACTTTGAGGGATATGAAGATATGAAGTATGCTAAAAGGCCAAATAAACTGTTTTACTCTTTTCTCTTTTTCTTTTTTCTTTCTGAATCCTGAAGATAGAAAATGACCCAATCTTTGAGGTCTTTTGGGTTTGGCACCAACTCTTTTAATGACAGAACAAGTTAAGTGTTTTCTCAGGCTGTATACAAAATATGATATATGCAGGATATACAGAAGTTAAATCAAACTTAGCCATAGGGCACCAAGGTTCAAATAAGGCGTGGAGCCCACCAATAGCTTTCTCCCACAGCTAGCATGATAACAGAGGCAAGTTTTGGAATAAGCTGTCACAAAAGAGCTTAGACAAGCTGAAGAGTGGGACGTTGCATAGGCAATGAGTCTAAGAATCCTAAAAAAAAAAAAAAAAAAAAAAAAAAAAAAAAAAAAAAAAAAAAAAAAAAAAAAAAAATAGAGCTACTTAAGCAAAAAAACCCAAAACAAAACAAAATCCCTAGAGTTTTGTCCAGCCCTAGAAATCCAGTTGTCTTTGGGTGCTGCCCTGTTTCATTTTAAACCACATCAGCCCACAGCTGCTGTTAAGGCTTCCCAGTCTGAACACCTTAGAAAGTCCTGCTACAACCACTTTTACAGTSTGAAGAGGAGATGGTTTTCCTGTTCTAAATACTGGCTAACTACCGATGCACTCATCCAGAAAGCAGGAGGGTTGGATTCACTGTTTTTCCCCTCATCCTTGAGGAGGCTGAATATATATCATACTACAAGAATCATCAGACTATCACCAGGGGATTGCACTGAAGGTGTGCCACACCAGTAAGGGAGCCAATGCTGTCATTCAGGAAATATCATTCTTTGAGGAGACCAGAATCTAAGACTCTGCTACCCTCCATCTTCCAAACCACTAGACAACAGAATTCTTTCATCTCCCTCTTCCTCTCCATGGTCTTGAATTTTGCATTTTTCATTTGTACTTTGCAAAAAAGGTTTTCCCACCCAGAGGAAGCCTGCTGGTGATTAAGATATTCTAGAAAATACGGGCTTAAACTCTTAGTTTTACTGACTTCATGGACAAGTGCATTATATAATCTTTTATATAAATGATGACTGACAACATTACTACCCCATCACATTCTCTAATTAAGTCTTTTAATGGGTGAGCTTGCTAACCCTGAGGGTCTATGGTCAGGAGTATATTTCAAGGCAACAGTAGTGCCTTGCTGTAAACCTGGTAGTCTGCCTAGGTTCTCTGCCTTGTTCCCTAATGCAGACTTGCTGATAGCTAGTTTTTTCAATTGAATTTCACACATCTCTAGATTAAGATCCCTTATGGCTTCCTCTGGGAGGCCTTCCCTTAAGTCTTCTAGTCAGTCATTTTTCATGATACCCGATCAAAATTTTCCTTGTTGATTTCATTTCGCTCCTCTAAATTTTATAGCTTGTTCTCTCATTGACTACTTGAAAATAGGAAAGAAAGTGAACATATGCTCTCAGACTGCAGTTACTAAACAATCAGAAGTGAATGCAGGTTCAATGATGGGAAAAAAAGAAGAAATTATCTGTGTCCTTATTCATATGCATGAATAATTCCCATTGGTGGTTAATGAGAACTTCAAGAAGCCACACAACAAACAGAGAAAAATTCCATTAAGTCATGTATGTGAACTGATTACAACTCAGTCTCAGGCGAATAGCAGAAAGTTTTGTCCCTCAGAGGTACATGCATGTGTTTGTGAAAATAGGAATACAAACTTAATCCAAAAAGTATAAAGCCTGTCCTCTCAGAATATTTTCCATTGTGCACATGCAATTCCCTAAGATTTGCTTATGATTAAAAGGGTCTAAATATCTCCGTAACCACATGTAGCCTTATGCCTCTCCCATGTGTAAAGGATCAGCTAGGATAGAGACAAGTCACTAGTTTCAGAGTTAACATAAGGAAAACATCTTTGCTGGCTCATATTTACACCCAATATTGCACTGGCTTAGTCAAATGATGTGTTTTACAAGCTAATTCAGTTAAACTAGTCAAAATTTACCTGGAAGAGGGCATGTCAAATTTTTGCTGATTCTTTCCTGATTCAGAGCAGGATTTAAGACCATCCACATAAGAGACAACAGATAAATATATTTTGTACTAATTTGACTTTAACCAATGTAAAAATCATGTTTCTGCTTTTTCCATCCAAGGACTACAAGCCACCTCAAGGGATGGGAGATTTCAGACTTACTATAAGTGAGTGTAAGGCTCAGCGATAATCTGACTTGGGAACAAGAAGTGCTGGTTGTTTTGTGAGCCAGTTTTCACAGTCTTAGGGTCTAGTTTGAAAGGTACCTAGGCAATTACAGGTTGAAGTATGCTCTTCATTTTTGGAAACACCCGCTAAAATCATTATGCTTAATACCTTTGAGATCACACTAGGCATCCATCTACATCTTCAGACACCTAAATACTCTTTACAAATCCAGCCTTTAGGCTGGTGTTTCATGACTCTGGTTTTGATGACAAAGCTAAATGAGAGTCCCTCTTCCCCAGGCACCTATTCCTCCCTCTTCTTATCCTAAGTTTACAGCCTCTCCCATCTCACAATACACCTGTTTAGAGGCACCATTTCCAAAATGACTGGGAATTTAAAAAAAACCCCAAAATATCCAAACACAGTAGGTAGGAAGGGCAGTATTTTGACAGGGATTATTTCAGTGCACGGTTTATCCTCAGGCAGCTTTATAATCACAAGTGAGGTAACAAGCTACACCACACATGGCAGAAATTTTTCTTGGGGCCAGATGCTTATTCGTTAGTTTTCTGTCTGTAAAAGAGGTAAAAACGCCTTCATCACATCCAATAGAAGTTCCATAACTATTTTGTAATTATCAAGACTCCTGATAATATGATTTCTTTGTTTTGACAAAAATTTCTTTGTTTTGACAAAAATTTTGTATGAGGTAGACCTTCTCTGTCCATGGTATTTTTTAAAATGTTTCTTTATTTGTACATTTTATTCACTGCCTATTGTTTATTCAAAAGGGGCCTGATCCAAGCCAATAGATGTGAAGGAAGTTACTCTGATGAGCTTTGGAATATCACCTTAGAAATTAAGTAGCACAATTTTCTTGAGCTATGATTAGTCAGTCTTCCTTTCTAGTGACATCTTTCAAAGAATTTTACAGGTGATTTTTTTTACAGCCCTTTTCTAAGATTATCAGCCTATGACATGATCTCTTTTAAATACAGCATGGTACCTAGCCCTCAGAGGCATTTGCTCATTGCATGTCTCTGAGGGATCAGACACTTAATGATATTCTTGTCAACATCAGTGAAAATAAATGCAGAATGTACCTCATCAAGTACTGAATCACAGAATCACAGAATTGTTGAGGTTGGAAGGGATCTCTTGAGAACACCTAGTGCAACCCCACTGCTCAAGCAGGGTCAACTAAAGCAGGTTGCCTTTGTTAAACTTTATGAGATTCCTGTCTGCTCAATTCTCCAGCCTGTTGATGTCCCTCTGAATGGTAGCCCACCCGTCTAGTGTATTATAGCCATTCCTCCCAGTTTTGTATCAAACCTGATCAGGATGAGCCCTTCCCCATCACCCAGGTCATTAATGAAGATGTTAAATAGTATTGGTGCCAGTATTTGACCCCTGGGGTATGCTGTTAGTGACTGGCCTCCAAGTGGACTTCATACCACTGATCACAACCCTCTGGGTCCCAACTGTTCAGTTTTCAATCCATCTCATTGTCCACTTATCTAATCCATACTTCATCAGATTGTCTATGAAGTTAATATAGGAGACAGTGTCAAAAGCCTTACTAAAGTCAAGGTAAACAACATCCACTGCTCTCCCCTCATGTATCAAGCTAGTCACATCATAGTAGAAGCCTATTGGGTTAGACAGATGTGATTTCCCCTTCATAAAGCCATGCTGACTACCCCAATCACTTTTTTTCCTTCATGTGTCTGGAACTGGCTTCCAGGATTAATTACTCCATCACCTTCACAGGGACTGAGGTGAAGCTGTAGTGACCTGCCTGTAGTTCCCCAGATCCTTCTGCTTGAAGATCGGAGTGACATTTGTTCTCCTCCATTCTTTTAGGAACATTTCCCAGTCCCCATGACCTTTCAAAGATAACTGAAAGTGGCCCCGCAATGACATCAGCCAGCTTCCTTATCACTTGTGGGTGCATCACATCAGGCCCCATGGACTTGTCTGTCTCCAGTTTGTTTAAGTGTTTCCAACCTGATCCTCCTCCACTGAGGGAAAGTCTGCCTTGCTCCAGGCATTACCTCTGATCTCAAGGACTTGGGATTCCCGAAGGCCAATCTTACCTGTAAGACTGAGATAAAGGCATTGAGTAGTTAAGCCTTTCCTGTGTCCTTTGTCACAGACCCCTGCCCCACTCATCAGTGGACACATGTTTTTTCCTAGGTTTCATTTTGCTGTTTATGTACTTGCAGAATCCTTTCTTGTTGCCCTTCACATCCCTTGCCAGATTCAAGTCCAGGTGGCCTTTGGCTTTCCTAATACCATCGCTGCACAATTGGACAGTATCTCTATATTCTTCCTGGGTCACCTGCCCCATCTCCCACCTCTTCTAAACATCTTTTTTATCTCTGAGTTCAGTCAGGAGCTCCTTGCTCACCCATGCAAGCTTCCTGCCACTTTTGCTTGTTTTCCTGCTTGTTGGGATCATTGGGCTTGGAGTAGGTGATCACTGAATATCAATCAGCTCTCATGAACCACTCTTCTCGCCAGGATCATGTCCTATGGGATTCTTTTAAGAACCTCTCTCATAGGATCACAGAATGATTGAGGCAAGAAGGAAACTCGAGGTCATCTTGTCCCAAGCCCCTGATCAAGCAAGGCCACCTAGAGCCAGTTGCCCAGGAACAAGTCCAGATGGTTTTTGAATATCTCCAATGATGGAGGCTCCACAAACACACTAGGCAGCCTGTACCCATGCTTGGTCACCCTCACGGTGTTTCCTGATGTTCAGACAGAACCTCCTGTGTTGCAGTTTGTGTCCATTGCCTCTTGTGCTGTTACTGGGCACCACTGAAAAGAACCTGGCTCTGTCTTCTTTACACCCTCCCTTCAGGTATTTATAGACATTGATGAAGTCCCCCATCCAAGCCTCCCCTTCTGCAGGCTAAACAGTCCCACCAGTGCTCTCAGCCTGTCTTTATATGAAAGGTGCTCCAGTCCTTTAATCACCTTTGTAACCCTTCACTGGACTCTCTCCAGTAGTTCCATTTCTCTCTGGTACTGAGGAGCCCTGAAATGGACACAGCACTCCAGGTGTGGCCTCACCAGTGCTGAGTAGAGATCACCTCTCTTGACTTGCCAGCAACACTCCTCCTAATGCAGCCCAGGATACCTTTGGCCTTCGTTGTCATGAGGTTACATTGCTGGCTCATGCTTAACTTGTTTTCCACCAGAACCCCCCAGGTCTTTTTCTACAAAGCTGCTTTCCAGCTGGTTGGCCCCAACAGGCACTGTTGCATAAGGTTATTCCTCCCTAGGTGCAGGACTTTACATTTGCCTCTGTTGAACAAAGGGAACAGGCCAAAGTCTGTTCTCCTGAAGTCCAGGGTGATGATCCTGCTTTTCACCCTGCTCTAGTGTCTTAGGATCCTGAACTCCACCATCCCACAGTTACTGCAGCCCAAGGCTGCCTCTGACTTCCACATCCCTGACCAGTTCTTCCATGTTTGTAAGTATCAGGTCCAGCAGAGCACCTCTCCTTGTTGACTCCTGGGTCATCTGTATCGGGAAGCTGTTGTCAATGAGCTCCAGAAACCTCCTAGTTTGCTTTTTCCTTGCTATGTTGTCTTTCCAGCAGATGTCAGGATGATTAAAGTCCCCCATGAGAACCAGGGTCTAGGAATGTAAGGCTTCTTCCCATTGTCTGAAGAAGGTCTCAACTACTCCTTCCCTATTAGGAATGACCCATGTTGATCTGCCCACCAATTGCCAACTCATCAGCTCTCAGCTGGCTCATCATTCATCACAAGGCAGAGCTCCATGCATTCCAGCCGGTCTCTCACATATAGGGCAATTCCGTCTTCTTGCATTCCCAACCTGTCTTTCTTAAGGGGCCGGTGTTTCTCCATTGCAGCACTCCAGTTGTGTGAGCTATCCCACCATGTCTCCATTATTCCAATGAGGTCATAATCCTGTAACTGCACACAGATTTCTAATTCCTCCTGTTTGTTTTCCAGGCTGCGTGCATTAGTGTACAGGCATTTCAGAGGGGCACCCAAGTGTGCTGATTCCCCAGAAAGGGCACGAGAGCTTTCCTCACAAGGCTGTTGCGCAAGCCCTTCCTTATTTACATGCCTATGCTTCTGGTGACCCCATTTCAGCCTTGTTTTGTTGATTGCTATGTCCCTTCTGTTTATACCACCTCAAATCCTTTGCCTGCTTAGGCTATCCGCCACTTGGTATCGTGGAGGAAAGAATCAGCAAAAATTTGGCATGCCTACTTCCAGATAAATTTTGACTAGTTTAACTGAATTGTACATGGAACCTGAAAGACATAGATATGCCCCAATTACACAATTACCCATATTCTCATATACTAAAATAAATATACTGCCTTCCCACCACCACTGACATGAGCTGCTTTCTTCTTTCTTGACCCACCATCACCAGATGCAGGTCTGAGGGCCAAGACTGAGAAAAGAAATCTGGAAACCAGTCAGGCTCAAGGCTTGATTCCTTAGTTTCTGGCATGCTTATTGACAATACTTGCTGGAAAATACTAAATGGCTGCGAACCAGATCAGCCAAATTGTCAACAGGTCAACTAGTGTTATTTACTGATGTAAATAACTTCATAGGTTCCAGGAAATGATCATGCTGCACCTGTTTCAATTCTTTGTCCTTTTCAGTTTTGTTTGTATTACTTATCTTTTGCCTATCATGAGAAAGCATATCACAATTTAATGACAGCAATAACATATAATTCCAGTAAAATTTGACATAATACGGAGGATTAAAACCATATAAAATGTTAAAACCTTTGCCTCTGGAAAAGCAATTGGAAAGACAGAAGAACCTGCACACTTGTTGCTTGAACAAACTTCATTTTGCATTATTTTGTGGGACAACTGTTCACAGTTTAGTCCCTCTCCCCATGCCTATCGGTGTTCTATTTTAAAGACACAGATGACTGCTTTGCTACTGCCCAAATAAGCAGTACAGTTTGAGCCAGTTGGCTTTAGAATGCCCAAATTTTGGAGCTGATTTTGCTCCCTTCTCACTTTTATCCCTTAATTTTTAATCATATGTACACATTGGTTAGCTTTCTTGTCAGTCATTTTTTCCTCTCCTTTGTTTTAAAACACACATTGTATATGGATGAACCCCTTTAACACTTCCCCCTTTTAAGAAGGGTATAACCCCTTTCAGCCTTGTCTAGCTGTGATTCTTTGAAATTGAGTTGAGATCCATTCTCATGCAACTCTCAATACTGGTCAGTATCACTTCTCTAAGACAGGAAGGGGATAAGAAGCCATTATACACAACATAAAGAACAGGCACATAGTGCTGTTTGATTCCAACCTCCTGCGAAAATAGGAAAATCAGCAGAAAATTCAGCTTCTAATAAAGTGTTTTGCTTATTTTTATACATTTGGCACACTTAAAACATTACTTCATTGCTCGTCATTGACAGAAAGATTCAGTGGCTTGAACTGTTAAGTATTGCTAAAGTTATTAGTCTTTGATTGTTCTCAAATAATCCTTTTAGGAAAACCATGGTTTTGCTCAGGTCTGGGTTTGTGTTGTGTGCCTGAAGGGGCATTCTGCTTTAAAATATAATGCAGTATTTGACTCACCTATACATTTCCAGTCTCGCATTGGATTCTGACACATTTGTTGAGCAAACCTGATTGCTGTAGTTTCCGATTAATGTAGCTTTCATTCTTCTTTATTTATTACTTTAGTTAAACTCCTGCCAAATACCACTGTAGCCTTTTCTTCAGTAACATGTTGAGATAAAAGATTTCATGATGCAGTTTTCCTCCCAAGGGATGATTTCACCTCTTGGTATTGTAGTTCATTATCCCTGCAGTTATATTATCTTTTTTGGTATACATTTTCCAATATCTAAATTTGATGGGCTGTAGATATTTAATTCTAATCATTTTGATAGGAATAATAATAGAAATTCTGTAGCAAAAATAGAATTTTAAGTGTAAAGACAAAAAAATCCATTTTAAATAACATATAATATTTAATATCAGACTTACTTGTTTCTTATTGTTGTGTTATAAGCAAAATTTTAAAAGGTTGACTTTGACAGTGTATGACAGAGGCTCAGATTTACAAGGAAACTAAAATGTCCTTGATAAGAAATTGCAGTAATAATAGGAAATTAGTATCTTCTGTAGTTGAAATGTTCTTTATCTTAGTAATAATGACTACAGAGGTGTTTAGCAGTTTTGCTTAGAACACAGAAAAGAAGTGTATATCATAGTCCATGTTGGACTTTGTAGTTGTAAAATATTACCTGAATGTTTTGTGGGTTTGGAGGTTTTTTTCTTTGAAAAGGAAACATAAGCTTCATTTAATCTTAACCATTTTAAAGGCAGATTTCCAGTAGACAGGTGGCTAGCATTTTCTGGAGAAGGGGGTGGAAAGAAGAACGGCTAACTAAATACAACTTAAATATCTTTAGAAGCTCTCATTAGTAGCTGTTTCTTTAAAGATCTTTGACTGTGTGCTTTACAAATTACCTGCGTAATTCAAGCCACATGATACAAAGGAAGAAGCAGTCCTCTGATACTTTAGTTGTCTTCTACACTACAATATAGCTGTTTTGTCAACTTTGACAGCCTGAATTAAATATCTAGTTTCTATTTACAGCACAAATTTAGCTATTTCAGAAAGAAATCTGCAGCAACCAGCATACATATCAGGGGTGTGTTTAGGCTAACCAGAAAGAGAGCCCAAGCGTAAGAGCATATTTTCAGTCTCACAGTGTTCAGTTGCCTAACTTTAGGTCCTGAATGTGCACATACCACAATTTCAACTACTTCCAGAAGCTATTCAGTTGTCATGATCTTGTCCCATAGAGCTCTCAAGAAGTATATTACCTGTTTTCTTATACTCTTACTTTCTTATGCAGTAACATAGGGGTTACAACAGTAACCATTTCAGTGCCTGCTGGGATTTGAAACTTCTTCCACTTTCTAAGCAAATATTACTAAATACCAGGATAGTGAGTATTCTAGGATAGGAACTTCCCTGCCGTATTTAGTGTTTAAAGTTATCATGTAAGGTGCTCAATGACACTAAAATTCAGTTCTTACTTCTCTCCCTAGTGGTTGCTTTACTTATTTTTTTTTTTTTTTCCTTTTACCCAGCAGGCATTTAATTAGACTGTGCAAAGTAGAGCACCTTCAAAAGAAATTTAGAATACCTTTCACTAGTAGCTTTTGTTATAGCTTGATGACTAACACAGTCACTTAAAAAAAAATGCAGAGAGCTACAACAGAGGAGGCAGAGTATAAAACAGAACCTAGATTTTTTACAGCTTGTCTGAGTCCATTAAGTGTTGAGTGAATTGATAAAATAAGGAATAAATCTAGTCTCACTTCCTGCTCTCTTTTTGGGCAGAAATAGTTGTGTTTTCACAATACAGTTTTCAGATGAGTTCTGTATATGAGATAAGGGAAGACACAACTCAGCTGATATGAGCTACACATTAGTGAGAGAGCAAGCTTCTGGGGAGTACACCTAGATGCAAAAATATGGGCACCTGAGCAACTGTTAGCCAAAATAAAAAATCTAGATGTCTACAGAACCTAAAAATTAAAATAAACAAAACATAGGTATCTCTAGAAATTACCAAAGTTTTGGTCTCAGAAGGTACTAAATAAGTGTTTTGAGAATTTAAACTTTAGGTTCAGTACTAAATGTCTGTAAGGTATATATATGTAAGTGGTTAAATATTTGTATGGATTTGAGCCAATTACTGAAAGACAAAGTACATGTAAAGTAGCGTTTAAAGTATAGACATGCAAGACCCTTGACCACATATATTAACATTAACTTTTCTATAAGCAGTAGTCTCAATTCTGATCTACAGTTGCACAGCAGTATGATTTAATTTATTATTTGCTTGTAAAATGATACTCCGCTCTGAGATTGGATGTCCTTTCTAAGCATTGGTACAAATGTAGTAAGGCTGAGTTGCCACTGTGAAAACTGTATAGCCACAGTAGATGGGAAACATATCTCAGTCAGGAGGAATCTTGGGAGCTGAGTAACTCAGGGCAGCACAAAAAGAGAATTGCTATGATGATGCATTATCTGTGGGTAGAAAAAATATGACTACAGAGAAAATTTGCTCAGTATGCACATGAACTTGCATAGCTTAAGGAAGCAATAGATGAATGAAAGCAACTCATTTGGGGAAAAACAAACAAACAAACAGTTTTGGGTGGTTGTGTTTCACAGTATTGTTTATTCCATAGTGGACTAATCATTTCTTCAGACTTTTTAATTTCATTTTTGAAAAATACAGTTACATAATTTATAGGTAAAAACACAGATGTTTGGATTATCCTTCTGTTCCAAATGCTAGCTAAAATGATAAACTAAACATGGAAAACATTGAAATAGTACACTTAGACACAATGTTTATTTAACATTATTAGCTGTACTTAATATTTTGTTCCAAATTACCTCAAACCTTTAGTATTCAAGCCTTATAAATCAAGCCTAAACACAATGGATGGGGTTTTAAAACCTAATTTTGGGAGCAGTTTGTTTTCTGTTTTTCATGACTTTGATATGCTCTTTCACCACAAATGTGAGGACTAGAAATGAAAGTCGTGCTTTTCAGCAGTAACGTGAATTCTGGAAACTACAGACTTCAGAGAGCAGAGAATAAACTGGGGGTACCTTAATAAACTAAATGAATAACTAGATTAAGCAACAAAGATATTTTTGCATGCACTTTTTGCGATGGCACATAAAAGACAGACTTTCAAAAAGAGCTGTTGTGAAAATACTATCTTTCTTAAAACCTAAAGGTGTCTGAGGTCAACCACACAAACCAGACCTCCAAGATAAGCATCTGCTTTTAAAAACATGTCTTCATACATTAATATGCAGCTGCTTCTTGGGTGAATAGTAAGAAGCTGGAGAGGAGTAGGGGTGAGAGAAATTGGTCTCTGGAAGGAATAAAAAACCAGACATTTTAGCCACACTTATGAAGGCAAAAGGAAGAGTGAAAACTTTCAAACCAAGTCACCCATGCTTTTTTTTTTTTTTTTTTTTTTTTTTGAGATGAAGGAAAGATTGTAGATGACACTAATATTTTGTCTTATGGTCATTTGTGTAGGACTAACAAGACTGAGTTTGCAAGGGTTTATTCTTTTCTTTGTCTCAAGAATTACATCTTAGAAAGCTCTCAGATATATTTTCATAGTTTAAAGTGCATTAGAATCTGACTCAGGGATATATATGCCAATACTGCCCTGTAAAAAGCCATTGTCAAAGAGGAACAGGTATGTTTCAATGCCACACTGAAGTGTGATGCAAATAACGATACTCACAGAAAAGCTACCTGTCTAAATTGCCACCACTGTTAAAGGTTTTAAAATACATGAAAAGCTTGAATATTTTTCTCATCATAAACAGGAATTCAAAGCTGAGATCAGCCACCACTCCACTAAAGCCACTTCTCCTTGGTGTTATGACTATAGGCAACGAGCATTAAAATATCCAGCATCTCAAGGTTGACACATTGGCCAAGATGTCTCCTTGTTCTGCTGAATCAATTTGTGTAAATGTGTTTATTTAGAATGAGACAAGTGTACTGTGCATAGCTTAGACTTAATACCCTGTTGTTATGCTGAAGGTTTTTTGCATGCGTGTGCACCATATTTTTGTTAATTATTTCTATTGTCATGTATACTCTCATCATAAGCAGAAGTCTGTTGTGCACAGTACAGTACAGACATCAAGCCGAAAGCTGATGCAAATAGTTATAGTCAGCAAATGTACAGTTTCTCTAGCAATAATACTCTTATGTTTTATGCTAAAGAATCTAAATTTAAAAAAAAGAAAAAAGGGAGAGAGCAGGAAGATTATAAGCAGTGGGCCCTTGGGAACAAAATACAAAGGAGGTGATAAAGACTTACAATTTTTCATTAAAAGATAAATCTGATGCAGGTCTAGAAACAAACAAAAGTCATCAGAACTGCAAAGGAGACTGATGAATCCTTTCCTTAACCTGGTTCCTGAAAACATGCAAGAAATGGGTGACTATGAGGAGTGGAGTAACGGAAATAGAATAAAAAGTAACAGTATAGTATCCCCAATGGTGCATGGTAAGAGTTACACCAAGAGTTTGTCATAAAGTGGAAGATCGTCAGCTGGAAGTGAATGAAAAAGAATGTGACCTTATTCATGGATCAGAAGATAACACTAAGTCACCAATAGAAAACAGCTGAGAGAAAGGTAAGTATGATTGTAAGAATATGCAGGGAGAAATGCTTCCAGTAGAAAACCTGAAATATTAGTATCACTCTGCACAACACTTCTCTGGAATATGGTGTACTACTCCAATCACTCATATTAAAAGGAAAAAAAAATTATTCAATCTGTGTGGGTAAAGGTAAGTGCTAGTGGGATAACCAAAGGAATAGAAAGTCTTAAGAGAAGAATGTTATTTGTAAATACAAAAGTGAGTTAAACAGAAGGGGGAAGGAGTTATTTAAGCTAAAGAATAAATGATTGCAAACAGCTCATGAATACACTGAGTCTGAACACTGAAATGCTTTCACCTGTCAGAGTGTTACTTGAATGGCCTTTCATGACAGGTAGCAGGGACAAAACCCAGCTACAAGATGGTTGCTATTTCAATCAAGACTATTGAAAGTAACATTCAGTTTTTTCCAAACAAGGAAATAAACTCAGTGGTTGGGGAGATTCATTCCTATCCAAAGTTGTTGTGCATTTCTTGGGCCTTCAGACAAAATACTGATCTAATCCAGCCTTGAATAGATTTCTTTCTCATGTCTCCTGGCACAGGCAAAGTAGCTTTCCTGATCACTGCACATCCTTCGTTGCTTTGAACACCTTTCTTCAGGAAATCTTTTCTTTTTTTAGGCCAGAATATTTACAAGCTCCTTGTTAAGCTTCTCTTGAAATGCCTTCCACTGTCTTACTTCAATAGCATAATGTGTTGAGATAATAAACTCAGGTCAGCAGGGTTCTCTGAAACATCATGTATATTTATGAAAGGTATTGACCAAGTGAGGTAAATGAGAAGATATGATGGGACAGTGGAAACTTTGCAGGTTCTTATGAAACTGAGAGACCTGGGTGTTTAACTAGCAAAATAAACATCCAATTTTATACTACAATGATTATAACTGGCTCACAGAAATGCAGCATTTATAGCAAGCCTCCAGTAGTAGAAGGAATTCTAAACCAAAAATATCCCAGATAAAAAAGGTCTACAAATCTACCAGGTCATCTCTTTTGTGAAAATAGTGTTTGGCCATGCAGGGACTAAAAAGCCAAACAAAGAATAATGTATTTCTATTAATTTCACTTTTGAATTATACATTTCTGACTTTTTTAGCATCTCATTTTAGAAGCACATTTATAATTGATARGAAAAGTTTGATTATTTTCCTTTGCTATCATATACTTTAAAATAATTGAGCCTAGAGGTACAGAAGGAAGCTGCATTCTTCCTAATTGGGTTCATTTGAACTTTTTACAATCTACTCTGAGAAAATTTAATTGATAATTAACAGCACTTCAGATCAGCTACTCGTGAGACTTTAAAAATACATGAAAAGCTGACAAGTCATTGACTGAATGAAAAACAGTGTACACAATTAAATATAAAGAAAATCTTGATTGCCAAAATCAAAGCTTACTGTGTTGCACAGAAGAATGAAATCTGTTACATGAAGACTCCTTTTAATGTCCAAATTGCTTTTTAAGTAGCAAATATATTAACCCTCAAACTCTTCAGTACCACACCACACATTTCCCTTTCAGAGACCAAAGGGGAGCAGGCAGTCCATTATAGCAGGTCAGAGTCGTTGTGTCTGTGAATCACAGCTTTCAGCTGCTGATTTCTGGTGCTAGGAAGTAGGAAGTTATAGATGTTGCAACACTTAACCACACATTTTCCTGACAAAGTCCAGGCAGAGATTCTTCAAGGAATGCATCCCTTGTTCACCAGATTCACTGAATTAGAGATTTCCCAATACACTTTGCATCTAAAAGTAGCTAATGGATTTATTCCAATGTTGATAGTAATGCATACATCTGTTGCGAATATGCTGAAGATAACAAGTCTCTGTACACCCCCAAGAGGCAAGTTTAGCAACCTTTCATCTCTATTTCCTACCTAGATAATCTGAGGTACAGGAAAATTGCAACACACTTTTGCTGCAGTCAGTATCTGAACTGGAACCAGCAATAAATTGCTGCTGATTCTTAGGTTAGATTTTAGCCTAGAGACCATGTGTTTTCTTTAAACACCAAAAGAAAAGAAGCACGCAATAACGTTAAATACATACAGGAAATGCTGTGTGTGTATATATATATATAGGTAAGAGACAGTAGCTGACTGAAAAATTCCAACCAACCATAGATGGGATAAAATAATAAAGGTCCATGCTTGACAGATGTTGAATAATTTTTACTTCAGTAGGAAAAGGTTCAACACAAGAGACACCTTAAAATATTTGACATCTTTGAATACCATCAGACAAACACACAGGCAAGCACACCATAAATCCTGTGGTGAAGAGACAGGAAGTTCCCATGTTTTTGATAAAAGAGAGCAAATATTAAGCCCTGAACAAGAAAGTATATTTGTTCATTCCAGTGGGGTTGCCAGCTCATCTCTCTTTTTGTATGACACTAACTTTTTGGAAATACAGGTAGACCCTTTGGGACAGACACAAGGTTGGCAGGAGTATCAGCCTCTCCATAAATATACTGTGTCGCTGATTCCTGGGTGCCAATTCTCCAGAACAAGTTAAATTACATGAAGGAGCAATACCATTGTCATGAACAGCTTGGTAAAGTAACCACAGAATTTCTTCTCCTTTCTTCCTTCCTTAGCATAACTTCACTGCGTATCTTTTTTAACTTGGGAAAATGCAAATCAGTTATAAATGCAAATCATTTATAAAAAAGGACGATGGAATATTGAATTATGCAGTCAAAAGAATATAGATAATGCTTAAAAAGTGTAATCCTCATCTGTTACCTGGAAGCCAGCTACAGTAAAACACTTGCTAATGGAGAAAAAAATGATAAAACTTCACCTGAATTATACAAGGGCTTTGAGGCCATTCCTACAACTACATCTTACTTGCAACTCGCTGTGACTTCTAAGGATGAATCTTCTAGCATGAAGATTCAGTGTGGGCAACTTCTTTAGTGTCAGACCCTGGTCCCAAGTCTTAAGTCAATCTGGAAATGTTTAGCGTGAATAATCAGGGTTTGTGGCTGCAACTGCATCACATGTTCCATAAGAACAAGACATAATGCTGAGGATGATAAAAGGAGGTGAGAGACTTAAAGCAGACTCTAGATTCCTCCTCTGTTTTCACCAGTGCTAGTGAGCTGTGGATCAGATCTTTACTGAGTGAGGATCTTGAATACAACTGTAAATGAAGGCTTAGGAACGCTGATAGTCCTGAAACAAATAGTGGACTACTCAAGAATGATGACATGAGATATAAGTCTTCTTATGAACTATTTGCACAGAGCAATTTCAGAGTCTGGCTAGTACTAGTAATTATTTCTACTGGGATCAGCAAAAAATTGAATAAGGGATTAAGTATATGAGGATTGTTTCAATAATGCCTTTGGTTCTTATTTTCAAGTTTCATGCTTCTGTCAGAGTGTGGAAACAAGGAAAATATGTTTTTAATATTACTCATTCAAACTCCCTTTAGAATAGGAACAGTTTTTGTTTGCAGTGTTCTTTTCCCTTACTTCAGGGAGATGATTTGGGTGAGAAGAAGATGAATTAGATTCCTTTTGCTGTTTATTTAATTTATTGATTTTCCCAGCCAAACAAACCAAAGCTACTTCAGATACCTAGAGGAAAATCAGAGATTTTTAAAAGACCCAAGGCAAATCAGTTGTACATCTTATACTGAATTTCAGTAGTATGCTCATACTGAAGAGACTTTTCCATCTCTTAATCTCTTACAGAAGAAGTGTGTGTATGCATGTATCTTTCTGTTATGGATATATATAAGAAAAAAAAAATATAACAATTTAAAATCGGGATTAAGGACAAAAGCAGTTTCTGCATCTCTCAACAAACCGATTAGATGATAAATATTTAGCAGAATAACACAATGTTTGAAATGAACAGCTCTTTCTGAAGAAGTGCAAATAATATTCTCTCTGATTATAGACATTGTAGCTGAGCAGGGATAAGAGATGTTGTAAATCCATTAGTGAAGTGTTGCTTGCCTTCATTTCTGTTTAATATTTCTTAACGCTATAAAATTGTATTATGTTAATGTAACGTACAGTCCAAGTGATAAGGCAGCTAATGTGATTACTACACACTGTGCTATAAACCTTTCAGCAAAGCTGCAGACAAATCGGTATTCAACTGTTTCTCATGATGATGATGTTACACAGAGCAGATCACACGTTGAAGGCATCATCTGGTTGTTGGGACATTCTTATATGCCAAAACATTTAAGCAGATACTAGAATTGACGTTCAAAACAGTACTCTCACTTCTTATTTTGTGGTGAGTAAGCAAGGCCTAGCAGACCAGAGGTCCTTATTTAAACTATGTATGCAAAGCACAAACCTAGTGTGATGTCACTATTGTGACTATTCATATGCAGAACAATTATCACAGATCAGATCATAGAGAGAAATTTCAGTTTTGCTGGTATTACTGCTCTCCTCTTCATCTTGCTTCCAAAATAAGCAACAGTTTACTGAAAATGCTGGCGAATCTTCCTCAATTTTCTTATGATCATATGACAGTTATTCTTTTCAGTTATTCCCCTTTCATCATTCTGAAGTGACAACTTTACCTCATCTGTTCAACTTTACATTATAATTTAATTCTGTAATTCTATTAAAGAATTCTAATTCACAACAGAATTCTAGTTCAGGAACAGAAGTATTAAGTTGAGAAGAGCTAGAACAAAACTCTGAATCTAGGGTCAAGGCATTAACTCTTTTATTGGTGCTTGGAATCCAAAGATTGATCTTTTCTGGTAGGACAGATTTACACATTCCCTTCCAGGAAACTTGAACTGTATAAGAACAGATGGAAAGATTATCTTCACAAGATGGGCAGCCAAACAGGCCATTAAAGGGTCTGTTAAAGCCTCAGTCTTACATGACCTTTCCCTCCCAGACATTTGTTGCAATAGTCACTGCAGCCTCTGCCCACACATATCTACCAATGGCTATTCTTTTTTCTTTCAACAGTGCTTCTGAAAGAAGGAACAGTCTTTTTGTGTGTTCAGAAATATGGTAGTGCATAAGCACTGACTTCCCTATTGTTTCTTTATAAAAGTCTGTGTTTTGCTGTTTAGAGGTAACTCAGTCTAGATGAGAGTATCAGCAGAGCAGGATTGGGCAAACTACTGCACAGGTTCAAACCCAGCCACAAATTGTCTTTATTCTCCAAAATGGAATCCATGCTTGGATACATTCATCCAATTTTCCTGAAGCCAGCAAGTTTAATGGCCAACAACAGTAACTGAGGAAGGGTAAATTCGTAAAAGCATAATGATAAAGAAAAAGTAGAGGTGGAGGAATTAGGTTTGTTCAGCCTGGAGAAGGGAAGGTGTCAGGTGGCACCTAACAGCCTGACAATAGCTATGAGGAGGTTATCAAGAAGTCTGAGTCAGTCTCTTCACAGTGGTTTATGGTGGGGGGACAAGTGGATATAAGGAAAACCTTTTTCTTCATCAGGACAGTCGAGCAGTGTAGTAGATTGCCCATAGAGATTGTGAAGTGTCCAGCCTTGAAGGTTTTCAAGACCCAACTGGATAAGCTCTGAGCAACTTGGTCTGACCTCACGGCTGGCCTGCCTTTGGCAGGACCTACTAAGGTCCCTCCCAGCCTGTTTTATTCTGTGGTACTGTGATTCTATGATTTCAGCACGCCACAACATTATCTAGTACTGAGATGTCAGAGAATAGCAGAGGGGGTAGCAGTGATAAAAAATTAGAGGGAAATAAACGCAGAGCTGTGTGCAATTTATTATGAAACCAATTCCGCAGACATTTAAATTGTTAGAAACTTATCTTTGAGTATCCTGTGATCAGCAAAGATACCTTGGCTAAGAATTTAGGAGATAATATTAACCTGCATTGATCACTGGAAAGAAAACCTGTGGTGACACTTTATGAAATATTACTGATCAGTTTCTGTATTTTACAGAAGGAAGAATAAGTCAAAGAAGCACATATTATCCACATCTCCTCTAGCCATCCTCTTCTCTTCCCCACTGTGTAACCTCTAAATTTTAATACTTTATTCATACCAGCTTGCATGTATCCAAACAAGCTTATGCAGATATATAGCTCCTTTCTGCCCTCTGACTCAAGGGAGTGGCTAAAAGCTACTAGAAAACACAAACCAATTAAAAACAAATTAAGAACTCAAAAGAGTATGCATAATAAGTATCACTTTCAAAGAGAGATGGGAGCAAAATTCCCAGTCCGGTTTCAGATGTAGACTCCTCCCCAGTACTCCCCAAATCCTTGCATCCAGGGGTTTAGCTGTGGGTTCATATCTAATGTCATGCAACCTAGCAGTATATTAAATCTTAAAAAGTCAGGGTAAAACATTTCAATATCTTTCTAATGATGATTAATTCCTTTTGTATTCATTTGAGTAACATTAATCAGAATGAATTCATTTAGCGTGAATGTGGATAGAACATTTAATTTCTCCTGCATTTTCAGGAGAGCCTATTTAAATGAATAATTGTACAAAAATGAATAGCAGAAAGAAAGGAACTGAAAGTTTGCATGCCAGCCATAAATTGTACAATAAAATAACATAAATCTGAGTACTTTATTTGTTCAACTTTAATAAGTGACAGATTCACTGCATGTATATATAGTATAGGAAATATATAGTCCTGTGCCATGGGAAACATACAAATATGAAGTTGGTTTATGTCCTCACACATGCTATTATATTATTTCAGCAGCGACAATCAATAAGAACTTCAGAGAAACTTCATAAAAAAACCTAACGAATCTGCCAGTTTTTGTTTAAAATTGATGAGTTGCCATGTTTCCTTTTTCTAGAATTATGCAGCAACTGTTACATAAGAAAATCTTAATACTTTAGAGCCTACCCTGACAGAGTTCTTCAGAGAATGTTTTTATAACTATACAATCACTTAGGAATTGCTGCCTTCTTCCCTTTGCCTGGATTTTTTTTATCCCCAGCCCCTGTCTTCTAGTGATCACCTTAGGCTGACCAACATTTGAGATTCTGATTCAGTTTCTGAAATCCTTACTTCCATGCAAAAGCATCTTATTTTTAAAGTAGACACACTGAAGTCATTTGGACTACTTTTCAAACAAACTGTTAGCCAGAACTGTAAAGGTATGAGACCCAAACCCGTGTAAACCACATCCCTGTGTGGATGTTTAGTATTACCTGGAGTTCAATGACTGACTTAATCACAGATGAACTAGCTTCCTAAAGTTTCAAGCTACAACTCCAGAAACTTTATGACAAAAGCCAAGCATCCAGATGTTACCAAATGCTGAGCACTTTGTTTGTAGGTTAATGAGGTGAACTTGATTGTGTAGAAGCAGACTCACACAGGTAATGTAAATAAAGGATTAGCAAATCTGGTTCCTAAAACTAATGGCAAGGAATAAAATTTATTTTGCTATGGAATTTCTTATGTTGCAAAAAAGTATAAATTGGATGGATTTACCTTACCCCGCTCCAAGTGACTAATGACCAGGTGTCTCATATTTCCTAGAAATGAAGAGCAACAGATAAGACGTAGAATATGTTCTTCCCTCTACTGACAAAAAGGCAAAAAGCTTTCAGGTGGTTAAAGTGAGTTAACATTTTAACTTCACCTTGAAATGCTATTCAACAAGTGCAGCTGTGCAGCTTAATCACACTGTATGATTTATTTCCTTAATCCTGAAACTGTATCCAATATTTTTGGCTTCAGCTGTGGAGGACTGTCCATATCATCCATTTTCTGGATCATGTAAATTCTTTCAATAAATTCAGGGCTGAGAAAACAGCAGCCAAATTAAGACTTATCTTTTGACATATATTATATCTGTGTTTCTGTAGTTTTTAAGATAGGAAACTTTACAGCAGAAAAACTCAAATATTGTGACAGCCTTCTGGATTTAGAAAGAAGTTCTGTAATTCATGACAGCTTCTAACAAGTCACTCCAAATCTCTGTGGATTTGGAAGAAGTGTAACATTTACATTGTTGAGCCATTCAGCATATTGCTTGTAGCCTACAGTGCTGATTTTCTTAGACTTGGTTTCCAATGTGATGGATTGCAACCGTAATGATGTCATTAGTTCAGTTTCACATGCTTTTAGACAGAAAAATAATGTGGATTTGTAAGCAAGCTGAATATCACTTTGAGCTTCAGGGGTCCAAAACCTCACATTCCAGTGAACAAAAAGAAAGCAAAATTTTTTAATGAAATGTGAACAAAGGCTTGTTACCACCTTCTCCATGAAACACATAGCTAAGGAGAACGAAAAGCTAGTTAATACAATGTATTTTTACGATATATATTTTGCAGTGCTGATAACTTATTGCAGCTCAGACATATTTCTGTTTTGTATTCAGAATAGTGAATAATACAGAAAAAAATCCTAACACACTTTATTTCCTGTTCTTGCTGGTGACACGAGGACGTGTTTAATATACTGTGGAAAGAGAATGGAATCAACAGCTTGCTTACCTGGGAAACAAACTTAGTGTGCAGGCAAATCCTTGATTGCCCAATCAAAGAGGAGAGATGGAAGCATATACTACCCTCAAATGATAACAAGAAACTGGGTAGGTTCATTACCGATATACCCAAGTCCTTATCAGCATATCTTGTAGCCTACTCCTCTCATGCAGTTTACAAATCTTGAGTAATCTGACAAGGGCTGATTTCAGATGTGGTTTCCAGAGTCTTGTAAACAATCTTAGTGGGGTGTGAGGGGGAAGGAAAGGGAAATTAAGACTCTGAAGGACAGCTTCTCAGATGGCAGCTTGCAATGACAGTTTGACAGATTTTCTGGTGTTGTGGAAGAATTATATGCAATAACTATATGAATCGCTCACTTTCCTCCAAGGATTACATATTTTTTAAAGTGTCATAAATACAAAGCTGTGGGAAGCATTGCTAGGTAGGAAAAATGAAATTCTATTTTATTTCCCTTGCAACTCATTTGCATAATGTAATCTGGAGGGTTGTGTTTATCAGTGGTGGGAAGACAGTTTAAACAAATGTTCAACATATGTATATCATCAGCAGCAAAAGGTCATGGTCTTAGCAGGCAGCTAAAAAAGTAAACAAAGGCCAGCATGTCTGCATTCTCCCTGCATCATATTGACAGCAAATAATAGGTCCCTAACAGAATATTTGTCAACTTGGAACATTTACTGAGCATTTTGTTCTGGTTGATATAGACTCTTCAAGTGAGTCATTATACTGGGTGGCAGCTACTGCCATTTCAAAAAGTGTCTTGAGACTATGGCAATTTCATATCACTGTAATTCAACAGCAACTAACTAACTAACTAACTAGTTAAATGCCACCAAGTCCATCCAGTATGACTGTTTCCATGGCAATTGGATACTCAGGCATTTTATTGAAAAACCTGTTTGCCAGACACTGTTAAGGACTAGGCAGTAATCCTCAGCCTTTTCCTTTCTACAGATTGACCAGTAGGCACACTGAATAATTAACTTCCATGATTTCCAGATTCATAGTATACAATTCTGACTATTGACATCACAAAAGTAGGTTGATAGCTTGTTTTTCTGACTCCCTTTGTTCCTTGCATTCAGTGTCTACTGAAACATATTCTAGTTAATCTCCTCCCTTCCTTACACTAACGTGCCCAGTAAAAATACCTGCTTGACTCAAAACATATAGGATCTCATACAGGGAGCTATTTCACTTCTGATACTGGCCAATGCATCTGTTGAAGGATTTAATGAAGAATTTCAAAGCCGGAGTCTTCCCACAAAGAAGGCTTATTTACAATCTGTGTTATCTTTTGTCAACCCACTCTGATTTCTGGGAGTAAAACAACTTTGGCTCGTGGGAACGGTCACAAAAGGAGCCATAGCCATGTTGAGGACAAACCAGGGAACAGGACAAGGGGAGGAAGGAATGAACTGTCCACTTTCTTTGATAAACTGAAAACAAGCGTTACGACAATTACTTTCCATGCCTGTTCTTACTCAGCCTTTCTTCTAAATTATCTGTTTATATGCCAGAGAGCAAAAAACAGGTCCTGGTTTTAATTTCATATTCCATCTGCTTCAGGAATTACTGCTAAGGGCAGGTGGCAAATGAGTTCTTTCTAATTTTCCAATCTTCTCCATGGGACAAATTCTGCCTCCTTGTTCAGGCTGACTAGTTCTTTACCAGCCCTTGGGATACAGTAAGGAATAGCTCAAGCTGAGTACATGTGACAGAACCTGACTCAGTATGAAATGAGGGCATGCACGGTTTAATGTTACATGTGTGATGCGCTCAATTTATTATGAGACAATGATTTTAGCTGGAAGATTTCAGTACAATAAACTGGAGCATGACTTAAAGGCATTTGCTTTATGACTAGTCTTTTTAGTGGCATGTCTACATACAATTGTTTCTGAACCTGCTAGTACAATTGTGTTTTGCTGAATATAATGCTTTGAAAGGTTGCATTTCAAGCAAGAAGGACCTTTTTTCAGTCTCAGATTCTAACCAAGGAAACATCATATAAAAGAAATGACAACTCCAGACCTATATCCATCAATCTAATTTGTGAATACCAAGATTTTTACTGTCATTTCAATGAAAATCCAAATCAGGTGTATACATGATTGATTCATACATCTTCAGACACACATTGATACATATACATTGGTATATATATGCATACATATATATGCATGCATATAAGCATGGTGTAAGTGCATACAAAGTCTCTGGCAAAGGGGAACACGAGTGATTTTCAGTAGGCTTATTTGACATAATAATAATTCATTGATCTCTCTGCCTTATTGAGGGCTGATAATAGACTAGCCTGAGGGGAAGAAGCTATGCCAGGATCCTGGATCAAAGGGTTTAGCTCTTTGCTCACATAGGTGCTGAATCCGTGGTGTATTTCCAAGTAAAAGTGCCTGCAGCAATGTTTGCTAATTACAGGTTGTGTTCTACTGTTTCCAAACAGGGTGAAAGTGACAGAAGTTTAACTGTGAATAATTACACACTTGAATAAGTATGTGATTAGCCCTATTTGTTGTGGTTGGGACTGGAGTGACAGGACAAGAATGGAGTGATTGCATTATTTACAGCTTAATTGTAGACAAGTAATTACTTACGTAAGCTGGTGCTGTGGGGTCAGGGAATACATGCCTGAGAATGTCTAGGATTTGAATGGAAACTTCAGAAATTGGGTTTCCAAATGATATAGCAGAAGTGAAAAATCTATGCATTTATCTAATTAGGAGGGATTTTCTTGAATTAAATRTCTTGGAATGTTAAATGTCTTGTTCTCTTGAAACCAAGAATTAGATGAAATCTTTATAAGCCATTGCTTCCAGCCTAATAAATCACAAATGCCACCTAGTGGCTTTTGCTCTCTAGTGAATCATTGCATACTTGCGGGGGGGGGGGGGAAGTAAAAAACCCCTAGAGTTTACCAGCATGTTATTTCCATTGATGTGCATATGGTTGATGAGATTGTCTGTGAACACTTTTTTCCACTTAGTTCCCAACCACATTTTAGTTGCATTGGATCAAATTGTGAAAATCTTACTCAGGTTGGCAAGTAGTAGTGAATAATCCTATTAAAATGTAGTTAAACTCCCTGTCTTGGAACTGTGGTTTAACTATGTGCTTTCCTTGCCAAGTAGAAGAAGGTTCTGATTTACAAAGGGAGTCCTTAAGTTAGTAATAAGGTTAGCTAAGTTAAGTTAGTTAACTTAACATGTCAGTAAATTGGCCTAATTTATTAATATTTGTCTAAGTCTGCTCATCCAAGTAAATAARGACTTCATTTTTTACTATTGTGCTCCATTTTCAAAGTGACAAAGTATTCCGAAATGAGAATCCAGGTCCAGCCAGGAAAAAAAAAGAAAGAAAGAAAGAAAGAAAAAAAAGACCAAGCTAGTGGGAAAATAATTGCAGTATGATGGACCTGTTACTTGAGCAGTCTATGTTGTTAGATCCTTTTCAAATTCATGACAGGGAACTAACAGAGTCAGAATAAAAAGTTTATTAGTAGTAATCATGGTATCTTGTTAGTGCTAGGTCTCTATCTTTCCATATCTTTGCAAACAACTACTTATGTTCAATTTCTGATGAATGTCCACATGTGAAAAGGATTTTACAAGTGTTAACTTTTTTTTTTCTGAGACACCAAGGGCTTGGAAATCTCAGAAGCACTACAAATTGAGTCTTGTGCAGGAGTGTGAACAAATGTGTTTAAAAAATCTCTCATTTGTAACCTGATTCAGCAAATAGGTTTAAATTGAAACTTAACAAAGTTTTATAATTTGGCACAGTTATTTTGGCGCAGTATCTAGAAAAAATGTTAGCGACTTTCAGAAACTTTTGAATAGTTAATTTGCTTTGACAAAATGTGATTAAAGCACAATTGTCAAAAATTGTCGAAGCATGGGTAAGACTGTTGAATTAACCAGGATTCTTTTCTTTCTTTTTTTTTTTTTTTCAACTGGTGATATGTACACAAAACTTGAAAATAATACCAATGATAAATTACAATTAAGCAACGTAGCTGCGCATAGACAGCTAAGTGAATGTTTTATCGTGTAAAATATTCAAGGATATATATTTAGGTAAGGATTTCTAAGGAAGCTTAAGGTTATGCATGTTGCATATGAAAGTTTAGTGGTACCTAACTGCTYGAGGTGCTTTGTCTCCCAATATTGAGCAAGGCTGAGTAATCTGAATCTGCTCAGAGCTCTTCCCTCTGAAACATTTGTTTCACTAGTGCTTTTGTACAAAATTGTGGAGTTGGGATGATTCATTTGTTTTTACTTCAGTCTCATTACTAATACCACCTATTAGTAAAATTTTTCTATGGAATGTTCTGCATTTCTTTATGGCTTGACCTTACAACCTTCATATGCCTCAATTCTTACATGCTTTTAGTGTATGTTTATCTTTAAGCAGGAGAATAATTTCATTAAATTAATCTCATTGGATCAAGTCCAATTGTTGCAGAGATTTTAATATAACTGGAATTATTATATTTTTCAGTGTGAGGGAAAGGAAGCAGAGGTTCAAGAAAGTTAGGTACCTTCCTCTCCAAAGGTCACATAACAACTCAGTGAGAGAATATGGTACAAAATGTCACCTCTGTTCTTGTTTCTTTTCTTTGTGAAGGCTACAGTGTTTTTTAAAAGCAGAATGCTTGTAGTTATTGAAGGGATAGCTGATGCATATACCAGTATAGGTGTTCACTTTCTTAAAGGCTTGAAATTAAAACTACACTCTAACATCTCAGGTCTGTTCTTACTCTTACTGTAACATGAAAAAACCCCATAAAATACTCCAAAGCCTTGCTTAGCTCATGAAGCTTTTTAAAGTTAAGAGATGTAACTTTTTGGATCTAAGTAATTCCTCATGAGTATATTTGCTTTTATGTTCCTTTTATTTCGCTATTTTTGTGGAAACTCTGCATGGTCCTGTATTACTGATCAATGAGCGGAGAGAATCCCTGAACATACCCATCAGAATAAATGATAAATTGCTACCAAGTGTTATAGCATAGCCTGTCCTTTAGTCATGTACTTTGAGGTTCCTTAAAATAACACAGTATATAGGAAAGCCCATATTGTGCTTTAAAATTGAATCTGAGGTTATACAATACAATTTTTAAAGTGTAAATTGTTTTACAGATTGGCTATACATCTTTGTACAAAGAAAACAATAGATGACAGCTATTGGTCATGTAATTTAGAAGACAAGAACAGCTTTTCCAGATGGACACAGTTCCTTGTCATGGGATATGGGAACATATTAAGATTCCATGGCTGCAGTGGGTTATTAGTGACACTACTAATAAAAGTAATTGGAATCTTTGTCATTTTTCTTGACCTATATTATTCTTAGCTCTCCCCTGCTCCTGCTTACTCATGCTTTTTCTTTCTTCCCCCTCTTGTTTCCCTCATGTATGCAAATTTGTTATGGAAAGTAAAATGAACAGAGATCTGGTAATAAATCTTGCATTATATTAATTTTGTTTCTCACATATTTCCTCCTTACTGCTTTATCATCTGACCTTTTTTTAAAATATATGTACCTGATATATATATTTACTTGGAAACTCTTAGGGACAGGGACTATGTTATATTGTGAAGTGATTGAAACTAGTATTCAGCTGGGTTTTAACAGAAAATATATATATATGTATAGTTCTTGTAATTATTATGTAGTATTTAAAAGCCAGCCAGAGATCTCTGAAAGTAATCAATATCTTATTAAATTACTACACAAGCTAACAGTACAATGATGTTTGTCTATGTTCACCTTTAACCAAAACATCTTCATACCTGGCATCTCATATCAATAAACTCTGGGCTAGATACCTAGAAGGTTTAGTTTCGTGAGTGCTTATTCACAGTAATAAATAGGGGAGTCATTAGTTTAACAAGTGACTGACTGACTGACTTCTTTACTGCAAGTCCACACTTTGGTGTGGATAGGACTATAAGATGTTTAGTGTTATCTCATCTACTATTGGGTTCTCATATTGGATTTTTCATGTAGCCCAATGCAACTTCAATGAAAGTCAACAGAACGGGTCCTGTGGTCATTAACTCACATTAACCACATAGTCTAGGATCCCAATCCATAGTAATCACCCGCCTAGAGCGTGCTGTAGTTTCCATCTGTCCGGGAAGTTTAGGTTTCTATATCCTGAGCAAGGAATGTATGACTGCATTTCTCTTTAAAATGGCATACTAGAGCATGCACCAAGATTGTCCTTCAGGTATGGAAGCAGGGCATAGTCCACTAAGATAGATATGAGAACTAGGCTTCAAGAGCTCTAAAGCCGTAAGCTACTTTGTGTTTATGCCATAGCTCCTGAATCCCTATAAATTTGTTCACATTGTGTTTCCTTAATACCCAGTGCAACCTTCAGGGAATCTGCCTTGTTTCCACTTACACACAGTAGAGAGAAGAAATAGGCCATGAGAATGTTGGAAATCAAAACAGGAAGATGTGGTGGAAGTGGTGAACTGGAAGACTTCCAACAGTGACTGAATGACTTCTAAAGGCACTGCAAGAAGACACAGGATAGGGTTAACCTCTAACCCAGAGGCTGAGCAGAGCTTCCAGCTTTGGGCGGAATAGCTGCCAGAAACTGGCAAAAGAGTTTTTAAGGCAAGTGGTTGGTGTGTCTGTTGTTGAGGGTGATCTTAAACATAGTCCTAACTCTTGGAATACATATCTAATCATACTTTTAAAAGACATCCAGCTCCTAATAAAGTTTACAAAGTTCCTAAAAACATGCAGTGAAATAAAACACTTACTAGCTGAGAAAATGTCCAATATTTAAGAATTCTTCACTCATTTATTTTTCTGTAGTTTGAAAACAGCTGTTAAACACTGGTTTAATCAGTTAATGACATTAAAACACTTTGACTTCTATGACGGGTCAAAACAAAAATAGTCCAAATAAAGGTTCTGTGAAGGCCTTTGGCCTCAAAATTATTTATTYAATCTCATAAGCAAATACTTTAAGAAAACTTTACTGCCACTTAATTCTTAATTTGGCAAGCTCTGTATATCAATTCCTTTTCTTTATTTAGTTCATAGAATCATAGAATCATAGAACATCTCAAGTTGGAAGGGACCCATAAGGATGATCGAGTCCAATTCCCTGCTCCTCACAGGACTGCCTAAAACTAAACCATATGACTAAGAGCGTCATCCAGATGCTCCTTGAAAGCTGACAGGCTTGGTGCCATGACCACTTCCCTGGGGAGCCTGTTCTGGTGACTGACCACCCTCTCAGTGCAGAACCTTTTTGTAATGTCCAGTCTGAACTTCCCCCGACGCATCTTTATTCCATTTCATTGTGTCCTATCGCTGGTCACAGAGAGAGGAGATCAGCACCTCCCACTCTGCTGTCCCCCCTTGAGGAAGTTGTAGACTGCAATGAGGTCACCCCTCAGCCTTCTCCTCTCCAAGCTGAACAAACCAGGTGACCTCGCCGCTCCTCCTAAGTCTTGCCCTTGAGGACTTTCACCATCTTGATCGCCCTCCTCTGGATACACTCTAATAGTTTGATGTCCTTCTTATATTTAGGCAACCAAAACTGCACACAGTACTTGAGGTGGGGCCACACTAGTGCAGTGTAGAGTGGGACAATCACATCCCTCAACTGGCTAGCTATGCTGTRCTTGATGCAGCCCAGGACATGGTTGGCCATTTTGGCTGCCAGGGCACACTGTTGACTCGTATTCAACTTGCCATCAACCCAAACCCCTAGATCTCTTTCCACAGAGCTGCTCTCCAGCCTCTCATCCCCCAATTTGTATGTATAACCAGGATTACCCCATCCCAGGTGCAGAATTTGGCACTTGCTCTTGATAAATTTCATATGGTTGATGATATCCAGATATCTCTGTAAGGCCTCTCTGCTCCCAAGGGAGTCCCCAGATCCTCCTAATTTAGTATCATCGGCAAACTTACTTGATGTACATTCAAGTTATTTCAACAGGAAAAAAAGGTTTTCATGCATAAGTAACAAAACCTTAGCAAGAAGTTGAGAAATGGTAATGAAGTCTGCTTAAATACATATGATACCTGTTATTATTAATTATGTTGATTATTGTTATAAAGTAAGTAAGAGCAAACTCTAGCTTTGCCAGGACAAACATGGAGTAATGGTGCCCGAAGAACCTGCAGTCTAAACAGATGAAGTGGATGTAAGAAAGGAGACAAACAAGGCAACTGAACTGTATTTTGTCAGCAAATGTCTTTCCAGGTCTTTGGTGGAGGTAGCAGTCCAGGTAGGAGGCAAATAGGTTAATTAACTAGAAAGGAAAGAAAGTTCTGTGTCAGCAGCAGAGAAGAGAAAGGGGGAGTAAGCAGAGAGATAGAGAAAGAAAGAAAGAGAGAAAGAGAGAAAGAAAAGGGGGGCGGGGAGGAGAGAGAGAACGAAAGGAAGACAGAAAGAAAGAGACAGAGGGAGAGAGAGAAGTGCTCGAAGACCTAGGTTAAAATACAACTGTGTCTGCTTTTCTGTTTTTACTCATTGTCTGGCATTTTTCTTTACCCGAGTGGCTAAGAGGTGGTTTAACCTGGCAGGCAGCCAAACACCACACTGTCAGTCACTCAATCCCCCCAGTGGGATGGGGGAGAGAATCGGGGAAAAAAAAGTAAAATTTGTGGGTTGAGATAAAGACAGTTCAATAGGACAGTGAAGGAAGAGAAAGGAATAATAATAATAAATAATAATAATAATAATAATAATAGAATATACAAACTAAGTGATGCACAATGCAATTGCTCACCACCTGCCAAACGATGCCCAGCCAGCTCCTGTGCAACGATCGCCACCCCCCAGCCAACTCCCCCCTTTTTATATACTGACCATGACATCATATGATATGGAATATCCCTTTGGCCAGTTTGGGTCAGCTGTCCTCGCTGTGCCCCCTCCCAGCTTCTCACTGGCAGGGCATGAGAAGCTGAAAAATCCTTGACTAGTGTAAGCACTACTTAGCAACAAATAAAACATCTTTATCAACGTTATTCTTGTACTAAATCCAAAACACAGCACTATACCAGCTACTAGGAAAAAAGTTAAGTCTATCCCAGCTGAAACCAGGACACTTTTCCATTTTTACTCATTGTCTGGCATTTTTCTTTATCTGAGTGGCTAAGAGACGGAAGGCACTCAAGGTATGCTCTAGGCCCTTCCTTTCACTGCGTCAGAAGGATCTCTGTGATGGAGACCACACAGATCATTATTAATTTATGACACAATTGAAAGTGCCTTAAGTTTAGGATTTAGATCAGTGGAGCTATTCACCACTTAAAACCCACACAATAAGTAAGAGCAAATACTACTTAATTGCTTCTGCAATGAATCCACTTACCATTCAGCCATTTCCTATCAAAAAAGAATGAAAAAACCCCTTAAACAATCAAAAACTGGCTAGTCATTACATATATCTGCTACTCACTTCTCAGTTTGGATGGTATACTGCACCAGATTGCCAGAAACCAGTATTACTTAACTCATGATATATGTTGGCATTCTTGACTGAAATGCTCTTAAAGCTCTCCACTCACAAGCACCTCTTTTACCACATGAGAATATCAGTAATTGAAAATGTTACTTAATGAATATTTTTACACTTAAAAGTTATATTTGCTTCTCCCTAACTGTTGTGGCACAATGTATTATTTTTGATATTCATAACATATACTCTATTTTCAGTGGATCTACTCCAGTTGAACCCTTGGGTTTGGGTTTGGTTTTTTTTTTTGTCTCTTGACCCAAATATCTACATAGTTCTCTGTAAAATTCAGCTATGTACTATGGTACTATATACATTCAAATCAAATATGAAATTCAAAGTTTTTTTCTGCTGGTCTAAAGGCATGGCACCTCTCCACAAGTAGAATCATAAGAGAATAATGCATATAGGCCAGACACAGTCTGAAATACATCGTAAGAGAAACAACTGTTATTAATATATCCATCAATACTATCAGATGAGAAGGAATCAAAATGCAGCCACATAGAGGGAGCTACTTTAAGTGGATGTTAGACAAACTCCTAGTTCTTTTGCATGCCATAATGAAAACAGAACTGTAGGGGTCATATCAGGGACTTCATTCTGAAAATAAAATGCTTTACTTGTGGAAGTTTCACAAGTATTTTAACATAAACTTCACTCATCGGAAATCAGATTTGACCTCATTTTTAAAGGGACTTGTCAGACTAAGTATATGGTTAATATCTATTGTATATATTTTGCTTCTTTAGTAAATCCACTCATTTTATTTTGTTGGAGGAAGAAATTTTACTATTAGGAGCTACATTGCAGGTACCTAAAGAATGACATATAACAGTTTTGGTTTGGGGGGTTCTTTTGGGTTTTTTTTTTTTTTTTTTTTTTTTTTTTTTTTTTTTTTTTGTGGGTTTACTTTGAAAAGCAGCACATAATGTAAGAGGCATCAGACTGGAAACTAGTTTTTTGCTTGCTGCCTAATGCCATTCCCAGGGTACGATCCCTCTCATGCTTGTGGCAGTGGATATATTTCACTCCTTGTTGCTTTTCAGTGCTAACAGTAAATAAATGAAAATGCCTTTTCCCTGGTCGTTCCCCTAAATGTTCTCACTGCCTTTGCTTATCTAGCATGTATAGGCAAGTTGGCACTCTTCCCAGCGTAAAGAGCACACAAACGCTGGCAGCTACAGGGCTGTGGCACAAACAGCCAAGCTGATTTTCACAAATGGACACACAAGTGCTTAGGTCTCTGTTAGAGATTCTAAATCCCAGAGAGTAAGCCAAACAGCTGGTCTGCTATTGTTCCAACTTTGCCTTCACTGGGCAATAAAACAAGTATTATTTGCCTTTTGTAATCACTACGTTTATTTCTGCTTTGCAGTTGATACAAACATTGAAAATAGTTGGTCACTATATACTTCATGATCCAGCTGCCAAATGACCACATGGGTGCATCTGAGGCACCTTGCAGATTAAGGCACCAGGCACAATAAAGACACATATGGTTCACAAGCATGGGACCTGGACTGTACGTGACCGCTCATTGAATGAAGATTGCAAAGCTGGCCTTGGGATGGCATTCAAAATGTATAGAAATATCCAATTATCAAACTCAGTGAAATCCCCATAGCTGATGGTGACTGAACGTTTTCTAAGCACTGGTACTAAAAAAAAGGTTCAAAAATAGCAAAACTTATAAAAAATCGTCATCCTTTCTATCTCTTCCTGCTGGCTCTGGGAAGCACATTGCAAAGTTATGCTGACTTTACATGTTTGCCTTTTCCAGGTCTCTCTCTCTCTCTCCTTTATTAGGAGAGGTACTTCTAAGCCTGAGTGAAGGTTAAGAAAGTTCTAACAAGGTTATTTACTATAATGTTACCATAGCTACTTTTTTTTGGCAGTGTGAACTTCCACAAGTATATTATGGGCTTCGTAACTATATTTTTCCTGCTAAACACTTCCGTGTTCAACTCTTAAACACTCTTCTGGTAATTCTTCAGATTTTGCTCTTTTGGGGTACTTCAAGTAATCTACTTTTTCAGAGATGTGTCTTGACAGGGCTTTACACAATATAATCATGCTCTTTATTTTAACATCCCTTCTCTCTACTCTGGTTATTATTTTCCAGATCTGTGTGATTTGTGGTCTTTCACTTTTTCTTTGATCAAATACATATATTGTTTCACATTGTTGTTTTTTTTATTGTTCTCTCGGGCTATTGCCAAAATATTTCTTATATAACAGTTAACAAAAATCTATATAATGCAAAGCAGGTAAAGAACCACAAGTAAAAGCCTATTAAGATGCTAATCTAAGATTTTGAAAAGGCAGATTCCATTAACTCTTGGTTATGGATTTGTTATATGACCTTATCTGGGCACCTCCATTACTAAGATGGTCCTGACTTCTTCAAATACAGTCAAGTGATGCCCGAGTCTGCTGGCTGTGCAAGCTTACCTGGGTACTAGGGTTTCATAGCTTCAGACTGGCTGTGAGACCTGCCACATGCCGAAGTAGGATCCTCAGAAGTGGTGTTCCTGGAGCTGCTACACCAGAACAACCTGATCCTGATCCTGAAGGGAGCACTCTGAGACAGGGGCCAAATATATGGCAGAGAAGAAGCCAAGGTGTAATCCTCACTATAGCCTGTCAATTTTACTCTCAGTGATGTCAGAAATCTGCTTTTAAATCCCTGGTCATCCTGAAGTGGATCAACTGGAGCAATTTTCCTGCATCTCCCCAATTTTTCAGATTTTCACTGTATCTAATGTCATACAAAACTTGAAGTTTTCTGCCCTACTGCAAAACCGCTTATTCAATTCTGCAAGAACTCAAAAAATTCCACCTTCCTAGAAATAGAGGCTTTAAGGGATTTTTCATAATTAAGGACATTTGATCTATGAAGTTTTTCATCACGCTTAAATAAAATAAGTATAATACAGGTAGCAGGGGACAGAATCTTTTTTCCCAAAGGAAATCAATTATTTCAACTCTTATTTTCATCCCAAATTAGACTGAAATGGCAAAGTATCAAAATATCTCCCTGCTTTCGTAAGCTCCCAAGCTTACAAAACTTTCCTCTTAGCAACACGCTAATTTTAGTTTTCATAATCATACCTGTTAACATATTATGATTAAATAACTTGTGGGCCAACTGTCTGCAATATCCTGGACAGAAGGATGATGCATGCATGTAAACTGAGGTGCACAGGAGTAACAGCTATTTGTCTGGGATTTCCAGCTGTCCAGCAGCTCAGCCTTAGTTACTGTCACAGTTCTGTCAGGGATGTGACTGGGGGGGCGGAAATCCAATGTAGAAAGAAGATATTTAAAAACATTAACCAAGTCTCAAAGTGGGAGAATTCATGGATATGACTATTGCAATTACAAAGTTTTCTTTTTATTCATCAAGCTACTGTTGGATGCTTGCTTGCTTCTCAGTTTGATGCAAACCTGAATACCACGGGGATTTATTATAATTCCATATGCACTATGAACTTCAAATGCTGGGTAAGCTAAATCTCTCCTAGTATAGTCTGCTCTAGGAGCTTTAGTCATGCATTCAACCAGAGGGGAAACCGCAGTACTTTATGGGAGATACAATTCAGTCAGCGATTCCTCCTTGTAGAAACGGGTTATAAGCCATCCTAACTAAAACTGCTACACGCTTCTGTAGTGACTAACACAGGGGCAAACAAATATTGAAAAAATCTAAAACATTTTTTAATTTCATTTTTACAAATCAAAATGTGGAGAATCAGATCCACTTGTCCCAAGATAAAATATTATATTCAAAATTCCCTAAAACAAATTTGAAATTTTGTGGTAAAATTGAAATTTTAACATGGAAAATTTTTCATTATAAAAAGTTTGAGCAGAAATTTTCCAAAAGTTCCACAAGTTTATTTTGACAACCTTTCAAATCACTGTCAGCTATCAATCCCTTTAGTGAACTACTCTGGTAGTAGCAATGTTAAAAAGACAATATTAACAGATTAACTACTCTTAGATCTCATTCTGTCCTTTCTAAAATTCTTCATTCATCATGAAATTAATGAAGTGTTATTAATGATTTTCCCCAGTCTTTATAATTAACACTGTACCTCAAATTTGCTCAGCTCAGAGAAAGTAAGACATTTCTCAGCTTGTATCTCCCTCATGATGTAAACTGGCAGAAGAGATAGTTACTGCTAAATACCCAAATCTTTGGATACAAATTAGCCAGAGGCGACATGAACATCACTAAATCACTTGTCTTCAGAATTTCACTGTATTATGTTATGGTGAGCTTTTAGCACGTGGATACCGTGAGTAAGGAACCATTCCTATTAGTCCTCTGAAATTATATCCATACTGTCTCTATGAAAATTTCCATACTGCAACTGCCATATTTCAGTATTACAGTATAAAAGTAGTAATTGTTGAAAAGTAAGGTAGATTGTGCTTGAAATTTAAGAAGAGGGACCAGTTGATGAGTATCAATGGCAAGGGACTACAGATGAAGATGACGGTACAGAAAACTAACGGTTAATGGAGACAGTGAAAGTGGAATCTGTGTTTATGCAACAACGTACAAGTCTGTTCCAGCAAGTCTCCCAGTGGCTCCACACATTCAGAATCAGGCCACACAGGAGGAAGATGGGAATTGAGTTAAAAAGTAAAGGGGAAAAGAAGAGGAAAGTATGACAGATGAAATAGGTGAGACCTATGGTAGAAGAAGGAGGTAGGCAGTAGGCTAGGCATTGAGGAAGAATAAGTTAATGAAGAGGAGATGGTTGTAGAGGCCACAATCATTTAATTCCTGACAATTCAAGACTATTTAGTGTTCCAAACTTTATTGCCTTCCTGATTTTTTAAATCCCATATCTGCTTTCAATTCCTTTCACATTGCTACTCATATTCTAAATAACAAGGCTTATTTATCCTTTAAAAAAGCAGCAGACTCTACTGTTTGTTGCATAGTACATAAGTTACCATTATGTCAGGATTATGATAAGAGGCTGACTTGATTTATGTAAAAATAATGTTTTTCTTTACCCCAAAGACAGCTAGAGAACACTAAGGGAAACATATAGATGAAGACCCAGAGTCAGCAGGCTAATGAACTACTTTCTATGCGTCTTTGGCAATTTGAGGTACACACTACAGAAATAATTTCCTGTGYATAATTCTTTCAAACTCTTGTACATTGTACCATCTGGCCTAGAGTTCTATTTCCAGATCACTTTTTGATCTTTACAAAACGTAGTATCACTGTCTGTTTGCAAATAGTAGTTATATTTTAGCCCATTCTTTTGCAACAGAGAGAACTGGTTACATGAATGTGTATACTCACATGTATAGCTACTTCCTGTTAGTGGCTTCCATATTACAGGTTAATTGATACTATAAAAAAAGGGATTTTTTCTCAACATTAAAAGATGTAGCAGGCTTTTTCAGAAGTAGTCTCAGTGGAAAACAGATTCTGGAAGTCTTTAAAGCCCTCTTTCTAAAAAGTCAGGAGGAACCTTTGGTAGGAGAGTGATCCCAAGTATTCAGTTCTCTCTTTTGTTTTTAAAGTCAGGAGCTCAATAAATAAAGTCAGGAGTTCTTCAGTTTTGGAACTTGTCTTTTCCTCGTTGCTTGTAAGAAAGAGCTTGGCTATATGAGGCACTTAAAACACATGCACACAGATGTGCACAGATATCTGTCTCCTTAGCTTTCCTTCCCAAGTAATTAAAACCAAGATCAACAAAGTTGAACTGCAGAACATGATGGTTCTTTAATTTCTAACTTATAGACTGAATGGTATTCAAGATTTTTATAAGTTTCTCAACAAAATAAGCAAGGGAGAAGTATTTAGTTCCTCCCTGCATTACTCCGTGATAGAACAGCTTTTTGATCTTTAGCCAGAGACTGGAGCTGCATATGATTACTCAGTGTTTCTCACTGAGCAAGAGCTAAGCGCATTGGATAAAATTATCAGGCACCTGCCCAGGACAGACAAAAGGTACGTTTCACGTAACGCTTAACTAAACTGTAGAAATCATAAGTACAGAATGTTGTGAATGACAACATTCCATAAGGATTCAAAAGTGATTAGATGTTCCAGTAGAAGCTGTTTTACACAAAGTTCTGGGTATACTACAGAAACAATGTTGCCCTTGATAGTCCTCCTCCACCAAATGTCTACTATTGGCTATTTTGGAGTCAGGAGACAGGGCTAACAGCATTTTTCATGTAAACACAGTCATTCCTATAATATGTTTCATGCTCACAAACTGGTGTGCAGAGTAAGTTCTTCCAGTTTCTGACACACGTGATCTCTTGATGATCATGCCAAATAGAATGTTGTTTGGCCCAGTTTGTAAAACATTTGAGTAACCCTAGCATTCTCGGGGATGAAAAGCACTATCAGCTCATTCACTCCTAATATTAAAATATTCATTCTACTAAAGTTTCAGGGATAGTTATTTTTCATATGGAACATTTTGCCTTTTGGCTTTTGAAAAGCCGGCTGTTCTCTCAGTTTCAGATGACCGCTTTAAGTATAACAAGAATATTAAAGGACTTCGAAGGCTTGAAAGCACTGCTTGTTGCTATACTGTAATAAATGATCAGTTCAGTACATTGACACAGCATTCTTTCACCATGCATAATTTTGCACTTAACATTTACATCATTAAATCTTAACGTTCATTCAAATACATAATTTAATACAAGTGTTTTTCACATGTACAGTCTTTCTATTTGACTCAAAGGAACTTAAGACTTCAGCAGCAAAGTGCACATAATTTAACTCTTTGGTGATTCAGACCCAGGGAAACCTGATGCAATCCTTTCATTTCAATTAAATTGTACATTCTTATGTCAGGTCTATCATTGATCTGTACATGCTCTTAAAAAAGGAAAAAAAGGTGTGCCATATTCCCTGTGTTCACAGAATCACAGAATGTTTGAGGTTGGAAGGGACCTCTGGAGGTTGTCTTGTCCATGCCCCTGATCAAGCAGGGCCACCTAGAGCCAGTTGCCCAGGACCACATCCAGACAGCTTTTGAATATTTCCAAGGATGGAAGCTCCACAAACTCACTAGGCAATCTGTACCCATGCTTGGTCACCCTCACAGTAAAAAAGTGTTTCCTGATGTTCAGACAGAACCTCCTGTGTTGCAGTTTGTGCCCATTGCCTCTTGTCCTATTACTGGGCACCACTGAAAAGAGCCTGGCTCTCTGTCTTCTTTACACCCTCCCTTCAGGTATTTATAGACATTGATGAAGTCCCCCCTCCAAGTCTCCCCTTCTGCAGGCTAAACAGTCCCACAAGTAGTCTCAGCCTGTTATATGAAAGGTGCTCCAGTCCCTTAATCACCTTCATGGCCCTTCACTGGACTCTCTCCAGTAGCTCCAGTGCTGAGTAGAGGGGAAGGATCACCTCCCTTGACCTGTTGGCAACACTCCTCCTAATGCAGCCCAGGATACCATTGGCCTTTACTGCCGTGAGGGCACATTGCTGGCTCATGTTCTACTTGTCCACCAGGACCCCCAGGCCTTTTTCTGCAAAGCTGCTTTCCAGCCATATGGCCCCCAACATATATTGGTGCATGGGGCTTTTCCTCCTTATGTGCAGGACTTTGCACTTGTTCTTTGTTGAACTTCATGAGGCTCCTCTCAGCCCATTTCTCCAGCCTGAACCTCCTTCTGGATGGCAGCACAACCTTCTGGCATCTCAGCCACTCCTCCTAGTTTTGTGTTATCGGCAAACTTGCTGAGGGTACACACTGCCCGATTATTCAGATCATTAATGAAGATGTTAAACAGGATTGGACTCAGTATTGACCCCTGAGGTAAACTGCAAGTGACTGGCCTCCAATGAGACTTCAAGCCACTGATCACCACCCTCAGGGCCTGGCCATTCAGCCAGTTTTCAATCCACCTCACTGTCTGCTCAGCCAGCCTGAACTTCATTAGCTTCTCTTTGAGGTTCTTAGGGGCGACAGTGTTGAAAGCCTTACTGAAACCTAGGTAGACAATATCCACCGCTCTCTCCTCGCCTACCAAGCCAGTCATTCTGTCACAGAAGGTTATCAAATTGGTAAGCATGACTTTCCCTTGGTGAATCCCTGCTGACAACTCCTGATGATTTTCTTGTCATTCATGTGCCTGGAAATGGTTTCCAGGATTAGCTGCTCCATCACCTTCCCGGGGATCGAGGTGAGGCTTACCAGCCTCTCCTCCTTCTTGACCTTCTTGAAGATAGGAGTGACATTTCCTTTCCTCCAGTCTTCAGGCACTTCTCCCGGTCACCATGATCAATCAAAGATTTTCAAGAGTGGCCTTACAATGACATCTGCCAGTGACCTCAGCACCTGTGGGTGTATCCCATTAGGGCCCATGGACTTATGTATGTCCAGCTTGCTTAAGTATTCCCTGAGCTGGGAACCATATGTCTACCAACAGCTTCCACCAACATTACGTCTTCCTTGCTCCTGCCTTTCCCTCTAGTCTCTGGGTCCTGGGATTCTTGAAGGTTGGTCTTACTAGTAAAGACTGAGGCAAGGAAGGCACTCAGTACCTCAGCCGTTTTCATGTCCTGTGTAATCAGGTCCCCTGACTTGTTCAGCAGCAGGCATACCTTTTTCCTACACTTCTTGTTTTCACATATGGACTTATAGAAGCCCTTCTTGTTGTCTTTGACATCCCTGGCCAGATTAAATTCCAGTTGGGATTTGGCTTTCCTAACTTCATCCCTGGATACTCGGACAATGTCCCCGTATTGCTCCCAAGTTACCTGTCCTTGCTTCTACCATCTGTATGCTTCCTTTCTGTGCTTGAGTTTGGAGTTTGATCATCCGCGCAGGCCTCCTGGCATTTTTGCCTGACTTCCTATTCATTGGGATGGAACTCTTTTGAGCTTGGAGGAAGTCATCCTTGAATATTAACCAACTTTCTTGGGCCCTTCTTCCTTCCAGGGCCTTATCCCATGGCATTCTACCAAGCAGATCTTTGAAAAGGCAAAAGTCTGCTCTCCTGAAGTCCAGGGTTGTGAGCTTGCTTTTCCCTCTCCTCTCTCCCCTCATGATCCTGAACTCCACTGTCTCATGGTCACTGCAACCAAGGCTGCCTTTGACCTTCACATCCCCAATGAGCCCTTCGTTGTTGGTGAGTTTGAGGCCCAGCAGAGCACTCTCCTTGTTGGCTCCTTTATGACCTGAGTGAGGAAGTTGTCGTTGACGCACTCCAGGAACCTCCTGGATTGCTTATGCCCTGCTGTGTTGTCCCTCTAGCAGATATCAGGTTGGTTGAAGTCCCCCATGAGGACAAGGGCTTGCAAATGTGAGAATGCTCCTATCTGTGGTGTATAGGGCCTCATCCACTTGTTCCTCCCGGTCAGGCAGCCTGTAGTAGACACCCACTACAATGTTACCCCTATGTGTCTTCTCTTTAATCTTTACCCATAAGCTCTCAGTTGGCTCGTCATCCATCCCCAGGCAGAGCTCCATACATTCCAGCTGTTCTTTCACATAAAGAGCTACTCCACCTCCTCGTCTTCCCAGCCTGCCTTTCCTAAAAAGCCTGTATCTCTCCATTGCAACACTCCAGTCAAGGTAGCCATGCCACCATGTCTTCGTGATCCCAACAGGATCGTAGCCCTGCAGCTGCACACAGATGCCTAATTCATGTTCATTCCTCATGTTGCAAGCATTAGTGTACGTGCATGTCAGAGTGTTACAAGGCAACATTCATTGTACCATCTTCTCCAACTTCTAAAACTCCAGCTACCTTCACAGTAATCAGATGAGACTCATGCTTGATTTTTACTGGCGTTGTCGAAGCACCATTTTTTGACCTAGAAGTGTTTTATATTTTTATTGTATTTTATCTTCACCCGTAAACCTCTTTGGTTCAAAACTGTTGTTAACTTGGTTTTGCATTCCTTTCCCATGCAAAGGTGCTTAAGTTTAAGTAGAGTGCAGCAAAGAAGAACCCATTCTAGTGCCAAGACAACTTGAAAAGGTAAGATGTGACCAAGAACTCGGAGGTTTTAAAACGGTTTGCTACCATTTAAAAAATCCTCGAACTTTGCCTTTACAGAAACAAAATAAAGGGATTGTGTCCATCTTCTATCACTGAAAACTGTCAGTCACACATCAAATGGAAACAAGCAGAGACTTCTTAGGTCTCTAATATTATAACAGTATAAAACGGAGGATAATCATATTCATACCAAATGCTATTTTTAGTAATTTTGCTCCTTAATACATTTCAGCTGACTCCATGGTGCTCATAGATTAATCTGAATTTACTGGTATAAAGTGATATAAATAAGAATATAGTTTTATTCATTGTTCTTTTCATTCCTGTGTGGTCCTTTTAAAAGACTGAACCTTCTGGGAAGGATGTTGAAGCATTTTACTTCTTCATAACTGGACACTTTCCTTGAGAGTTTTGTCCCCAGAATCTCAGCATCAGGTTGCCTTGCAGTCCTTGTTGTTCTGGATACCATGAGACACAGCCATACATGGAAATCTTCTTCACTATTATTAGGTGAGAAGGCTGCACCCCTTTTCCTGAGTTTGGGTTTAGGTGGTGTGATATTGTATTGCTCATTACTTAGTTGTTAGGCAGCTTGTTATAGTTGTCTCTGTGTAGGCATGAAGGCAGTGTTCGTAAAGCAATACAATTTGTTCCAAGCATAGTTGTCTGTCTTAGCAACCAAAGCCTACGACCACATTTCTTCTCATTTTGAAGTCTCATTGCAAGATTTTTCAGGAATTAGAACTGCACCTTCAGACCTCTCTGTGGTCTGGTTTAAGCTGTCTTTGGGATTATCTCTTCTTGTGAAATCCTGACTGCTGACAACAGGTACATTCAAATGGAAAAGAAATATCATCTGCCTCGGGAATAAATCCCCTATGTATTCAAAAGACAGCTTTCTCTGAGCCTATTAATCAGCAAGTCATGTAGGAGAGAATTCAGACATCACTAAGTAAACATGATGACTTGCTCTGTGCTGAAAATATTGATGTTGAATATTCAATATGTAATGAAATAACACAAAAATAGTTGTTGGGACTGATTTAAACACCTGTAACCAGAATCTCTCCCAGAAAGTGAGCTACACATTGTGTAGTTTTATAGTGACACTTAGATACAACATCTACCTATGTCTTTTGGAAGCATCTGGAAAAGCAGAGGAATTGTGAGAAACAACTGATGTGTTGCTTTCTTCTCATGTTAGACTCAACAGATACTAAAGCAAAGAGTTGCAGACAGCCAGCGTTCCTTCATTTAAAGAGTTTGTATAATCTTTTATTTCTGCTCAGTTTTGTGAGGTTTCATGGGGGAGGAGGGAGGTGGTTCTTCAAGGAATTGAGAGGAAGAATGGGATCACCAAGAGTTTCTAGGAACTTCAGTTTCATAAAAAACAGCTGTCATCTAAAAAACCTTTCTTGTATTACAAGTTTTTTACTGATACTTCTGTTTGCTTCATATTCTAGGAGATCATTTTGTTTCTTACTGGCTTACAGACTGTTCTGGAAAAGAAGACAGAAGGGCAAAAGATCACCAGAATACTTCTGCTTCTAATGAAAAATTACATTTTGTTCTGGAGTATCAGACAAGTGCATAAGACAATGCAGATAACCAATTCAATTATTTTTTTTCCTGGAAGAGCCTGGCATTTCTCTCTCAGAAACATAAAATGTGCATATGTGCATGAGTGCAGTGATACTACATTTAATGGAATCGTGGAGAACAGAGTTGAAATATTGATGGATTAAACAGAAAAGTTTCATTTTCCTTAGGTTTATCTATTAGAAAAGTAAAAAGTTGAAAAATAATAAAAATCATAAGATAAAACTTCTCATTTATGGCAACATTTTGCCATTAAAATACCTGGATTGCAGTTGATTGACATCTCTAAAGGCTTATGACCATACCCAGTGGAATACAACCATGCTGACCCAGTATATCATACTATCCAAGAAGAAAAGAAGGATACATGAAGATAACACCTACTTGAATTTAATTTGAGTGAGGGCATCTGGGTTCCAACAATGGAGAACTAGATTGACCATGAGTCTAAACTTGCCCAAGCATAATTTTAAGGCATAGAGGTCCACAGCTGGTGCCAAAAAATAGTTCTGTACAATACGTCTACTTGTTGTAGATAAAATCAACTCTTTCTTTGACTTGTTTCCTTTAACCACTGTGAGGAACAGATGCATACTTATGCACCAATTAGCTCATGTGGGAGATGTATAGGAGACATTAGGAAAAACTCTCTAGCTAGATGTCAATCCCTGAATTAGATTGCTTAGAAAAAAATGTGGTATTTTAATCACTGTTGTTTTTTTTTTTTTTTTTTTTTGTAAAGAACATGTTATTTAGAATTAAAGTGATTCCCTGACAGATACTTAACTAAGCAGTACTGAATGTCACTCAAATGCCCCCTCAATTATTTAGAGGATGTGGTTAAGGAAGCTATTCCTTACTACTTCTTAGTGGTGAACTGTGAGCATTTGACTGAAACTCAGTGACTGTATGAGCATGACTAATTCCCAAGATTCAGACTTATGAACAGTCCCCCCCTCCTTTGTCTACAGGAAAATATTTTATTTGCCCATATCGTATTTCAGACATGACATCTAGCAGAGTGACTGATGTGTGGATGATTAAGTCCCAATATCATACTAAACTGATGAAACTGGTACACATAAGAGATTCGTAGACCTTAGCTGCATAGCTGGCCAAGCAGTAGCAGAAAACTTCCAGGTGAGGCAGGAGAAGTGACTGAGAACCTGAGGTAAGCCAGCAGCAGAGCATTGTGATATAATACACTACAAAGTACCTAACTTCTCAAAATCAGCATAGTTGAATCTTCTATTAACCTGACTTCTAAGGTGCCATGCCAATTTTTTCTAGTGAGAGAATAATTTCAAAATCATGTTAAAAAACATATCTAATACAAGGACCTTCAATTTCTTTGCTCCTTTTTTCTTACACATAGGGTCCCAGGTTGTTACAGGTGCATACATACAATTCTGGAAAGATATCCACAGTTCCAAGCATTTCTGGCTAGAATATCAGTGAAATTAGGAGAGTAAATCCACAGATAAGCAACCCACGCTTCAACTTCTACTCAATGTTTTGGGAGTTTTTGGGTTGTTTTTTGTTTGGTTGGGGTTTTTTTGTTTGTTTTTTAAGTAATAATATGAAAATGGTAAGACTTCTTGCTGCTGAAACAACTTTGGGTGTACTGTGAACCAATCATGTCTTTTTATACAAATACAACCTGGAACGTTTATCAAATGTTTATGTTTTCCACACTAAAGCCTCGGATAGGTACTGAATATATTTATATTTGTTGATATATATACAAATATTTTTAAATTATCTAATATTTTCTTTAATATTTTATTAATATGTATCACATAATAATAATAATTCCTGTGAATATACCGTATGTTTATGACTGTGCATCCTATATACGGCTTTGAGAAAAAAACTATTCCTCTAAAATGGGGGTAAAAATATTTGCTAGACTTTCCTTTCAGAGATCTTACAGAAAAATTACAGCTTTTGAGCATGCTGTTGGGATTGAATTTCCCAACTACATTCTTAGAAGTTTGTTAAAAAAATGAAATCCCTCATGTCACCCTTAAAATGGTGTAATTTTAATTTTAATTTCATGTAGATATTAAAGCAAAGAACTGTCTGTGGATACGTGAAAACTAAAACATAATATATAGGTAATTCCACATTAATTTCTTACATTTGCATGAAGTCACAACCCTATCAGTTTTGCCATTAATATCACATATTTGTTGTGGGACATTTGATCACAAAATTCGGACCAGAAGAATGTGGGCTGCCTCTTCTATTGCCATTGAACAAGGCATATTCTTAAATTAAGAAAATAAATACAGTCAATTAAATCAATGTTTTCAAGATATCAATGTTATCAAAATAAAATCTACTTTACTGTAACCCAAAGATGTATTATAATGTAACCCTTGTCATGTGTTTTTATGTCTTACTGATAAGAAAATAAAAAAAATTTCTTTCCGTATGGTTATCTATAGAATCTTCAGATAATATTTACTATAAAAGGACTTTCTTTTAAGAGGACATAATGCAGAAAGTCTGCGTGCCATTGGTGAAGTGGATTTAACCCCATAAAAACTGGTATAAAGAGAGAGACAACAGTGCAGAAATGATCTCATAGGAGCTACTACAGCCCTACTTTGAACATTTTTAAGCCCCAAAGCAGTGGTATCATATACTTAGAGGGAAAACTTCATTTCTGCAGATTGCTTTGCTTTGATTATTTTCACAAGTGCACTCAACCCATAGAAAGATYCCAATTTCAAAGGGAAAAGAGAAAATTGGTGGAAAGGAAAATTCCCTCACTTTCAAATACAAATGTACTAGCTTTTGGCAAAATGTTTCTGCAGTGTTGAATCTTTTTTATTATATATGTATATAGAGAGAGCAGGGAGTTTGATAGGAGGAAGAGTGGATTTTTCAGGAACWGCCCTTAGGAGAGTGCATACAGGTTGACTGTAATTTCAACTTTCTTTGGTGGACTGAGATTTAAGCATCTGTCTGGAGAGAGAGGGTCTGTCAGAAAATGTAGTGTAAATGGGGTGACTTTCCATTTGGACACAGCACGTTGTCCCCGAAGAAGCCTAGATAAACAGTTTACACTGCAAAATTAGAAGAGATGAAACCTACCCTTGGACAATTCTGACAAACTGGATTCACACAGCGTAGGTGATCCTTTAGATTGCTTAAGAATCATAGAACAGAAATGTTTTGTGCTGACTTTATTAGTTAGGATGGGGAATAGATTCCTCTAGAGCTATACATATTGGCTTCTTCTGCTTGTTTCCTGCTTATCATTTATGTCCCTTCCAAAAGTAGATTGTTTTGACCTGCACTCATCTGATTAAGGTGTAGGTCACTTCCTCATGGCACACTGTATTTAGTTCAAAGAGTAAGCTTATTTTTGTAGAAAAGGCTGTATATTTTTATTAAATTCAGAATAATGTAAACATAATGCTTAATGGAATTTCACATTAATTGTCTATAAGTAGAATGTTTAAAATGGTCATGTTTTTATTCTTGATGTTAAACTGAAGGTAAATAATGTTCAAAACTATTTTGAATCCCACTGATTTGAATCATTGACACCAATGACTGCTCACCAGTGAGATGGTAGTGTTTAGATGTCAGATGCTATATGAGAACAAAAGTTAATTAAAAAAGCAAACCTTTGATTATTTTTTTCTTGTAAAATTTTACAATTTTCAATTTAAAAGAAAATGAATGTAGCTCATGGAGGTTTCACTCCTTGCACTTCAAACTATTTTATTTCTGTCTTTTCCCAGTTACCCAAAATATGATTGACTCTATACCCTGCTCTGAGATGCTGCCAATAATATTGCATTTGATAGCCTTCTCTGCTAGGCCAAGATAATGGTAATGTTAATATAGGAAAATAAATCACAGTCAGTGTATGTTCTTTGTGGCAGTAGGAAAAAGTCTTTAAATAATAATAATGGAATTTTTTGCCTTTATGACTGAAACAAATTAAGCTTGACTGGAAGATCCCTTAAGATCAGTCATCATGTTATTGCAAGGAATTGCAGTAAAAAGAACATGTATCAGCTTGTAGTCTCTCAAGATGTCTGCACTGCTTAACCATCAAAGATTAGACTTATGTTTTCCTGGCACCCTTAACTGTGGCATCCTCTGGCTTTTATTCATCAGACCTTTGTTAACATTTTCAGGAGTTTTCCTATTTAATCTGACTGTGAGTGGATGTGTTATTGAATTATTAACATGTTGCTCTTTTTGAACAGCAAGTTCTTGTTCGCTCTAGGTTAACATTACCCCAAGAGTAATAGTGCAAAAGTAATTATTAGGTTATTAATTTAACAAAGTCTTCCTTTTAAATGTAATCTGGTTCAATTCTGAGAATAAAGCTATAGAGTTGAGACTTAATTTTAATATGAAAAGAAAATACTGTCATAAATCACAGGAAGTATAAATGCCAGTGGCTTTAGAAGAGCTAACATTTTATTGCTATTAACATTTCTAGATAAAAGAAGTTTACAACTCAGTACAGCTTTATAATGAAGTTTATACAGTTTGATCTTTGATAGATAGCCATATCTACAGGTATGATAGACTGCAGTTTAGGCACACTGGTTATTTGCAGTAGGGATGGGGAGAAGGATCCGTGGATGAATTTGTTCAGGGCTCCATGCGGTGACTTATACATTAATCATGAAGCATCATGCTTATGCCAATGTGTAGCAGCCCAGTTAGGCATACAGCATAGAACACTGGGAATAATGTTATGAGCTATTTGGCCTCTGAAATATGATCCCTGGCCAAATTTTCAAAAGCAAAGTAGATCTGAGATGCCTTTTTACTTTTGAAAACAGGTGTACAATTGTCGTCTTGGTGCTGAGTGCCTTCAACTTTAAAATAAAGCTTTATCCCAGTTGGCATGTTTTTTTCCTAGTCACTGAAGAGTGGTTGTGGATATTCTGAATCACTGACAAGAAAATAAAATGTTCATTCAGAGCACAGACATGCTGAGAATGTTGAGAATCCTTTAATATTTAGAGAATTTTTGCTATGTGTTTCGAGCATTCTGCCTTCTGAAAATATTGAGGCTGGATTTGGCACTTTCTTCCTTCTTGCTACAACATGTGATTAATCAAAATATTCTGATGTGCATTCTGAAAATTCAATGTCTTAAATGTAAATATGCAGAATATTAAGCATTCCACTTTAGAATACAAGGTTTCATTACACAGATTAATTCATACTCTTGTCCACAAATTACTCTTTAACAAAATTACCAGTGTATGTTTCCTTCTTCCATGGATGTTTTTCAGGTTTTCTTCACATTTATTAGTAGGATTGGGTAAAAATTAAACAGTAATTTACTTACCTTTTTGAAGCTGCTGTATAGAAAAAGAAATTAGTACTTACAATCAAAGTTACTAGTGGCACAGTAAACACAGCACAAGCTCTTTCACGACTAAACAGTCCTAAAATAATGGTACCTTTCACTAAATAAACTCATCTTGTTTGCTTGGGTTTTGCCATTTGGTCCATGCATTCTTCACTTGTTCACAGATTAGTGTAGATCAAATTGCTTCTATACATAATAGTGAAACACATGGTGCTGTTTATGTGTACAAGAATAATAATCCCTGACAGCAAAAACAAATGTCTGGAGACTGTCATAGAAAGAGAATGATGACCTTTTAACAAAGGTGCCAATATGATTAGAAATATCTGAAGATGCCCCCTCCTGTGGTGACTCATGATGCACTGAGATTTTAGTGGAAATTGGTGTTCTAGCTGCAGTAGAGCATCAAATGGAAACGAAACAGTGCAAATTTTATGTGGTAGGCAAAAGAGTTGTCCCTCTTAAAAGATATGAGAGAGAAAAATAGAGAGTATGTGAGTGAGAGATTTTGTGATTTTAAGATTACAGAGGACACATCGTCATCTGAATATCACAACACAGGATGATGAGGAGGCTGACAGTCTTCTTCCTGTCCAGCAGGGGATTAATGGAGCCCCTTACAAGGAAAAGTATTATACCTTTTGCTGTATTTTATGATCATATAAGTACTTTTCCTGAATAATCCTGTGTTCTGGGAACACATCAAGAATATTATAGGAAAATATATTTATCGTTATTAACAATTAGTAGAGGGACTTTATAGAAGGCCATAGGTTCATATCCCAAGTAACTTCTGGATAGCAAGCTGAAAGAATGCAGACCTTGGAAAGTTAAGCAATCTTCCCATAGCCTATCAAAGTAAGTAAAATAGCAAGGGTGACATTCCAGAATTTTGAAGTCTACAGAATAATTTCTATCAACTCCACACTTTAACTTAGATGTTCAATGAGCTAAAATTACTAAAACTGATTTTTGATTTAGCTAAGGTCAGTATTTGTTGTATAAAAAACATTTGCTATAATTAGGAAAGGGAAATAAAAGTGAATTCTGAGGCGAAGTGACCACCTTTGCTCATACATGAGCATCAAGTTTTTCCAGCATGATTGCTGCAGGCAGGTCTAAACAGATAAAAGCTAAAACAGCAAACAAACAAGTCCTATACTAATTTTATCATTTTAAAACATTTGTAAGCATTTTTCAAGTTCTGACAGTTACCTAAATAAACATGTCAAACATTCAACTTTTCTGTTTGTTTCTTCTCTATGCCAAACACTCATCCTCTCTGGAAGATTGAAATTAAGAAATTTAAGAAATTGAAATTTAAGAAATGTTGAAGTCAGGTCATCCCCAAGCGCACAAGCTTTTTATATATATGTTTTCACTTACAGACTGTATGCTTGATTTTGGGGGAGAAAAAAAAAAAGTAAAAATGTGAAAAAATAAAATGTTGAATCTCAATGCATCGTATTACACATGTCAAATATTTGAGATGGCAGATGTATCTTTCCAGAACATTCTTTAAACAAGAGAAAAAATAGTGCTGGTAGGGTTGCTCACTTGAGAGGAATTGCAGATGAAGAGGGAATGTACACAGTGCCAGCAGAGAGTAAGAGAGAGATGTAACTTTTAAAAGACCTTCTACAAGCATCCAGCAGTCCTTTCAGGAAATCTTAAAAAAGCTATTCATGAAAAGAATTCTTCTTATCTTTGCCTTTTTGCCATTTTTAGTCACCGTTTCATTAAAATAGTGTCTTTGTTAGACAAGTGGTTCTTGCCTATGACAAACAATACTACTTCTTTTGGAAGAAAATCCCACTCATTCATTATTGAAAACACGTGACATCATTAGGCACCATTGGCTATATACACAGTGGTCAATAGTATCAAGACCTGAACCCATTTAATGCTTATAGTGCTTTATAAACATTCTGAAATCTTTCATTTTCTTATTACATTTAGTTCTATCATTATCTTCTGCTCTGACCATTACTACAGTGCCCAAAATCTGTCTCTTCACTCCACATCTTCCCATTTAAGCTTTTGGTGAAGAAAAATACTCCCTGGTTTCCCCGAGGATTTGAAGGTAGTCAGTGGGTGTTTATGGCAGTCAGGAACTCTGGCTCTTGGTGCAGGTCTGGATGTGATGAGGGAAGAACCTCCTGTACAGCCAGAGGGAACAATTTATGAAGACATCTCTTAAGTTTCACCTCTGGGCTGCCTGGAGCAGGGTGAGCTTTCAGGAGCTGTGGAGAGTAATGAGGCAAAAAGGTGAGTTCCACAAAGACAATCATCATCTGCAAATAAGCAGAGTGAAATCTTGAATTTCCATTGGGCCAAGTAAATCATACTTTCCTCTTGACTTTGCAGGATAAGTAAGGAATATTGTGTGTTGAAATTCTCTTGAATTACTCTTAGTAGCTCTAGAGAAAGAATTCAACTTTAATTGAATAGAGTAATATTAAAATAGTGCAGTAAGAAAATAAGGAATAATTACCATGTTAAAAAACCCCTTAATATTATGGCAAATCTTATGCTTTCAGAACACAGAATAAGGAAATTCTTTGGCTTCACAGGCCTGACACTTAGTTACCTAATAAAGTTAAAATTGAGATTAAAATCCTCTAACCTAAATAATAAAATGAAAATACTTATTGAACATCTTGGCTTTCTTGGGCAACAATTTGATCTTCACTATTTGAATCAATAAATACTCGATATCTAGGATAAATATGGTTGGCAGAATATTTAAAGATAAAAACTTTTTTTTCAGCCTTTAATTATGAAAGGACTAAATGGAGAACTATAAAAACGTTTAAAATAATTCTTAAATAACTTCTATGAAAAAATATTTTTTCTCTTTTTTAAAATAGAAAATAAATAGAAAATATGATAAAAATGTCATTTTGCTGCCCTAGAAACTCTCTCTGAAAAATACGGTAGTCTTTTTGCACAGGCATAATCATTACAGAATTTTATAAATTTGGGTTTGTGAACCAGGCAAGAATATTTGAAAAAAAAAAAATCTCTTTTGAATCAATCTAGTTTGAATCAATCTAAAAGTACTTTATTTTTCTGTTAAATGTAGAAAGCTGCCTGCCTTCCTTCTTATCTTAGAAAAATAAATTTCAAAGCATAAACGCTATTCCAAACTGAAGAATACCAGCAGTAGGACTTTTAGTAGAAGCTTTAGTGCTACTGTTTGGGCTGAAGCTATTTTATTTTTACCTTAAAAGGAGTTTTGAATGTTCCTTGATCTTTAGAACAGTTTTCCTGAGATCCCTTTCTCTGCCAGCCCTTGCATCTATGTTAGGATGATCTCCTTGGCTCCTCTGACTTGAAAATGGACTACAGTACGCTGACTGGAATCTCGTCTGACACATGGGCTTCAATCTTCACAAGAAATATACGCATCCAGCAGTAACAGTATCTAAACTAAGCCTCTTGACAGCAAAGCAACACTTAGCTGACTGGAGACAGGATCAAAGTTCTTGAAAGAGAATGACATTTTGGAAAWGTTTTGTGAGTGCCAAAACATGTTCTCTTCTGAAATGCATGCCTGACTCCTCCAGTTCATCTCTATGTCCTTTAAAAATGTTTGTGTTTGTTCTATTTTATTTATTTTCTTGAAGCCCACTTCAAAAAGCAGTACAAGTTTAACGTTGATTATAGTCCTATTACCGCTTTCAAAGTGCTGTTTTCTCAAGTGTGTTAGCCCCTTTGATTTTTGAAGCTCTACTACATTTTAAACAATGAGATTCAAATGCCTGCATAGTAAGGAGGACTTTTCAGAAAGTTCAGGTGTTATTTCACAGGTATCTCTGGTTTCTCTCTGTATATCTCTGGAAAGGAGACATGTGAAATATATGGACAATAAAGTCTTATGGTGTGTGAGCTCACAAAGTTTAGCTTTGCCCTGGGGAAGGGTAGTTTTCCTAAGATTCTGTATGTAAATAAAGAGAGATAATATGCCTTATACATCATCTAATTTCATTTTTGTCTTCATCCCCTGCAATCTACATCAGCTAAACCTTGGATCCACAGTCCACAAAACTGCTACTGAGTTCTCCCATCTATCAAGTGTCCAGAGACCTCTGTCTTGCATTTTACAAGGCCGTTTCTGATCTCTCTAGCCTCCTTATAACTTTATCTATCCTCCAGGATCCTTTTCCTGTAAAATTCATTTTCTCATTACTGACAAGAAGCCCTGAGCTTAGTGTTTGTGTGAATCCTTGTAGTCTTTTCTTCTGTACTTGTGCCAACAGTTTGCTGATAAAGGAAGCATACCGTTCACTGTTGTAATTCTTAGATATATTCCCTACCTTCTCAAAGACTGTGAAGAGATCAGCCCTGCTTAGGCCAGTGAAATTTAGAAAACTTGTAAAAGAAGGAACAAACACCATGAGCTAATGAAGTGACTTCATAGAGATCTGTTCCTTGGCTTCAGAGAAGCAAGGTAGCTTTATTTATTGCAGGAAAATATCATTCTTTGTTTAATCAGTACAAATTTACTCCCCAATCTTCTAAAAGCATCAGAAATGGTAGCCTTTTTTTTTTACCTCAGCCCTCTGAAACAGTGAGAAAATTAATTTGCTCATGTCTACAAATTGTTTGCTAAGAGTAAATTCCCATGCAGTCCATTTTGTAAATATGTTCAAACTGTTTGTGTAACAGTGAATAGAGCTGACATTTTAATTTGTTTAGAAAGTAATGTACAATGTTTGCTCATTTGTGACTAATTTCTAAAACCTTGGCATGCTTTTAAAACATATCAGTTCAACTTTTATAAAACTCTGCCTGAGTGACTTTTGCAGAATTAGGTTACTAAAACTGCTTTTACTGCTCTCATATATTACTGTCCTTATGGATTAAGTTTCTCTGTGTGTGAATATATGATTGACAATTGTCATAAGTGCTGGGAATTAAACTTGTGTATTGAGTGGAAAATAGCTTCCTTACTAGGAGAAAAGGTGAAGTAGGAGCAGGGTAACAAGTGGACACTTAGTAAACTCTTGTTTTACTGACATGATAATATTACTACTCTTTATTTAGTGACTTCTGTTTTTTATCTCATTACATACTTCTAAAAAAAAGGATTTTAATCTACAAGTTCTTCTTCAAACACAAGGTCATTTTAGTAATTTAGTAGATGACCCTTATCTCCCAGGAGGTGTACACTGAACTGAACAGTTGCAATGACTTAGGTGTGAACTTGGAAGCCAAATGGATTTCTTGAGGTGATCTGTGCCCTCACATTTTTTGATGCACATTGAAAATTAATATAAACCTATGCTGTGTAATTTATGTGTTTTGTTAAAAGGATAACAAGGAAACATAAACTTATCTATATTAATGTATATTTAATAAGATTTCACTAAACTAACTGGTGATGGAAAAATACAATGATCAAGTTAGAGTCATTGCATCTGTACAGCAATAAGTGCAAAGATCAAAGCTCAAAATTATTACAATTGGTAAGCACATCAAATTATAAGATTAAAATTAAAAGGAATTGCTTTGTTTCAGTWTTTGGGACAATTTAGGGTAGAGACTACTTATTTTCATTTGGTTTGGGGGAGACCTAGCCAGCTCAGAAAAGTTGTATGTGATCTTACATAGCTTATGCTTTTACCTTTTCCTGAAGGCTTGTGCATTTTCCTGAACCTTTTTCAGGTCACATGGTAAAGCATCTTGGTTTCTCCGAAAATGTATATCAGCTATATATTTTCTGCTTAAATCTTACTATTTAATGTTATTGACACTCTTTTTTACTATTCTTTCCATGAAAATACAATAGAATTTAAAAAAAAANAAAAAAAAAAAAAAAAAAAAAAAGTCCTGCAGCCTTAATACTGAGGTACTGGCTTAATCACTCATAGATGCAGTATTTGAAATTTACCATTTAATAAACAAGGAGAAGCTACTGATCGATATGCTCTGAGGTCAGTGGTTTCTTCCAATAAAATATTTACTATGGTTTACATCTAAGTATTTGTTCTTCAGATCAAATGGAAGAAGTCAGTGGACTTCCTCTACTTTATGTTTAATTTGTATAACTGTTACTGTTCTTAAACTGGGTCCAGAAGACAGAGACTTCTATAGATCTCCAAACACGTGCAACCTGTCTTGTCACTTTGCAGAAGGTCAAGTGTATGCTTTTTTGTCCTTCTTCCTTTGAAGGTTATTTCAAACAAGCAAAAAGTGTCTCACTCCTGAAAGAATGAAGGGATCATTTCCTTTTTGTATGATTCTTATTTGGGGGTGGTGGGGGTGGTGTGTCATTCATTGTCCACACTGGTTGCTATGGAGAGAGTTACATACATGAATTCAATAGATGAATTAAGTTACACCACATCTGACCAAAGCTAAAGGACACAAGAGCGTGCATGCTGTCTATGCTTGATAGATCATAGGTCCATCTACTTCAGTAACCTTTTTTTTGTATTGGCCAAAATGCCAGATGCCTAGGGAATACTGTAAGAACAAGGCTGATATATACTGATGCCCCCTCAGAACAGTTTCCCTAACATCAGCTATTGTGAATCAGGGACTCAAGTCCCTGTCGCTGTAGTTAGTACACCTAGACGGACTTTTTCTGTTTTATAAAATGATCTGTCAGATTTTAGATTCTTCTCATAATTACAGCTTTCTAGGATAGGCCTCCTTCATGTAATTTTTTAATACAAAGTCTGAGTTGTTATCTCCTAGACATATATCTTTAAAGGCTTCACTTATTATGTTCTCTCTGTGATTGCATCATCCTTATAATATTTTTACCATCTACAAATGTTGCGTACAATAATATTACACATAAGTCTTATCTATTGAGAAAAGGTTAAGTAGCTTAAGTCTAAAGACCAACTTTTATTAGACCTCTCTAGTAAAGTCAGTTCTTCACTTACAATTAATTTTTCAGATAGTAAATTAACTGGTTCTTAATGGATTTAGTCTGGACTATGTTTACATTTTAAATCAAAGTACCATGTATGCTAAATTAAGTGCTTCAGAAAATCCTATGTATATTGTATTTATGAAATTATCCGTATTAACTGTGCTTCTTTGCAACTGGCAAGTTTTGCATCTTAGGAAACAATGACCAATTTTTTATTCCTAATTTTTTTGTTTGTTTGTTTGTTTGTTTGTTTAAAAGTTATATCGAGAAGCAGAATAATTTTTCAATAATCCTTTAGTACTGGATTTATACAATCTAACCTCAGGTTTAATTTGATAAAGGTGTCTAATCTCAGCAGGTTGTGTACAGTTAATAGAGAAAGACTGGTGTCTTCTAAAGGCAACTCCTCTCATACAAAAATAGATTCCAAAGACTGGCTTAGTTACTAACAGAAGACAGATACTGGTTTCCTTCTATTGATTATAGAATGAAGCAAGACAACTTGCACTGAATAGACAACTAACTTTTCAACAGCTAAAGATCAGTGATATGAGTCTCATTCTTATCGTCAGATATAGCTAAGGACTCAGAAACTTTAGGGCTTAGCTACACAGCTTAACCTAAACCTGGGTACCAATAGGGTGCCACAGAACAGTTAGTCACTAAAGAATGAATAGATGAATAAACAGCTAACAAAATGTCTAATGCTGATAATGCTCCACATTCAGCTTCCTATAGTTAGTCAGTGTTCATATAAAATCATTCAAATCTTGACAACCAGGCACTGCATGTGTGAATCTGAGAAGATATCAGCAATCTGATTAATCTATCCTGAACATTCTCCTTAAATTAATCCTTATAATTTTGGTTTCTAAGGGATCAGCTCATTTCTTCATTTTCCTGAAAACAAGTTTAGAGGTACAGATTATCACCTGTATCACCTGTAGTATAAAATGCTTACAGTTCCCTGACTACACCAACCAGCCAGGAAAAAGAAGAGTCAAATTCAACTCCTTTCTGTACCTTTTGCCACATGGTTATCCTCTTCTTCATTTCAGAGAATACAGCTCTCTTTTGCTGTTTCTTTTTCCTCCATAACCAGTGAACATTGATTTGTTTGATATGATTTGCATAATACCAAGCTTTATCTATATTAGTAGAGAATATTGTAACCCAGGATACTGTTAACTCCATAACCCCACGACTTCAGTAACTGATTATATCATTGAAGATAAATTTCTTGTTTCTGTAGAGTCCAAGAAGAAAAGGACTAGGATGATGTTGTGGTTTAACCTGGCAGGCAGCCAAACACCACACAGCTGCTTGCTCACTCCCCCCTCCCCTCAGTGGGATGGGGGAGAGAATTGAAAAAAAAAAAAGTAAAATTCGTGGATTGAGATAAAGACAGTTTAATAAAACAGAAAAGGAAGGGAAAATAATGATAATAATAATAATAATGATGATGATGATGATGATGATGATGATGATGATAGAATATACAAAATGAGTGAGGCACAATGCAATTGCTCACCACCTGCTGACTGATACGCAAACAGCCATCACTACTTCCTGGACCACGCCTTCTATTTATATATTGAGCATGATGTCATATGGCATGGAATACCCCGTTGGCCAGTTGGGCTAGCTGTCCCGGCTATGCTCCCTCTCAGCTTCTTGTGTACCTGGCAGAGCATGGGAAGCTGAAAAGTCCTTGACTAGTAGACCACTTAGCAACAACTAAAAACATCAGTGTCTTATCAACATTCTTTTCATACTAAATCCAAAACACAGCACTAGGAAGAAAATTAACTCTAACCCAGCCGAAACCAGGACAGTATCCACCCCTTATTCTATACCATCTACGTCATGCCTAGATTTCACATCTTCCAATACATTCTAATTAATCACCACCACTTGTCTTATCTCTTGAGAGATATATATACACACACACACAGAGATATATCATTCCCTTAGTCTATGGGCCATCCCTCTAAAATGTCCATTGAGTTCATTTAGTCCATGACTTTGGGCTCCATCTATCATAACAGTCCTTCAGGGCAGGAGAGATGGTGTGTGGTGTTGGATTGTTGCATGCTGAAGCCAGTTCTGGTTCCATTATCGCTGCACTTTGTTTGGTTTCATCAAAGTTCATTCTTCATTCATCTGGGTGATTCTTACTGTAATACCGTTGATATGGCCTATAGCAACCATAGAAATGGTGACATAAAGTATTATATAGCAATCAACATCATACAGTTCAGCTCATTGACTATTTTCACCCAAAATCAAATCTCCTTGAGGTACACATCGGACTTCCCCATCCTTTCGCATTACCCACCAAGTGCACCCAGGWCCTTGAGCAAAAGCAATCCCACGAATGGGTTTTCCCTTGCCTGAGGCAGGACTAACCCAGACTGTCTTCCCCAGCATATTTTTTATGTACACTACAGGGACTTTATCCCCATCTACAGTACGTAAAAGTTTTGGCTGGGCAGGGCCAGCTCGATTGAAAGATCCCCTGGTGTTGACTAACCAGGTGGCTTTTGCTAAATGTGTATCCCAGTGCTTGAATGTCCCACCACCCATTGCTTTCAGCGTCGTTTTCAGCAGTCCATTGTATCGTTTGATTTTCCCGGAGGCTGGTGCATGATAGGGGATGTGATAGACCCACTCAATGCCGTGCTCTTTGGCCCAGGTGTCTATGAGGGTGTTTTCGGAAAGGGGTCCCGTTGTCTGACTCAATTTTTTCTGGGGTGCCATGTCACCATAGCACTTGCTTTTCAAGGCCCAGGATAGTGTTCCGGGTGGTGGCATGGGGCACGGGATATGTTTCCAGCCAGCTGGTGGTTGCTTCCACCATGGTGAGCACATAGCGCTTGCCTAGGCGGGTTTGTGGGAAGTGTGATATAATCAATCTGCCAGGCCTCCCTGTATTTATATTTCAGCCATCGTTCTCCATACCAAAGAGGCTTTATTCACTTGGCTTGTTTGATGGCAGCGCATGTTTCACATTCATGGATAACCTGTGCAATAGCGTCCATGGTCAAGTCCACCCCTCGATCTTGAGCCCATCTATATGTTGCATCTCTTCCTTGATGGCCTGAGATATCATGGGCCCACCGAGCTATAAATAATTCACCCTTATGTTGCCAGTCCAGATCCACCTGAGCCACTTCAACCTTAGCAGCCTGATCCACCTGCTGGTTGTTTTGATGTTCTTCAATGGCCCTACTCTTGGGTACGTGAGCATCTACGTGACGCACTTTTACAACCAGGTTCTCTACCCGGGCAGCAATATCTTGCCACAATGCGGCAGCCCAGATGG
>JAYKAV010003000.1:146983-356965 GCA_035582835.1 Phoebastria nigripes | reverse complement strand
TGAGAGACCGGGCAAGGTGGACAGCTGTTTAATTTCCTCTGTCTCCAAGGTAGCTACACCAAAAGCCCACTGGTACCCTTTTGGGTGCTTGAAATACCCTCTCCAGAGGTAGTCTATGCCAAGAATGCACAGAGCCTCTGGGCCAATCACAATGGGGTGCTTTTGCCACTCCTTCCCAGTTAGGCTCATTTCGGCCTCCAATACAGTCAGCTCTTGGGACCCCCCTGTTACTCCAGAAATACAAATGGGTTCTGCCCCTTCATAGTTTGATGGCATCAGGGTACACTGTGCACCGGTGTCTACGAGAGCCTTATACTCCTGTGGATCTGATGTGCCAGGCCATCGAATCCACACAGTCCATTAAACCCGTTTGTCCCTTTCCTCCACCTAGCTGGAGGCAGGGCCCCTCTAGTCCTGGTCATAGTACTCGTTACTCACTTCTTGTAGATGCAAATCAAAAGTCCCTTTATTAAGGTCAGAAGTAAAGTCAGCCCTTCTGCGCTGTCTGGGGAACTGCTCACTGGTGACTGCAGCAGCAGTTTTTCTGGAAGAACCCCATTTTGTGATCGTTTTTCCTTGCAACTCACGTACCGGTGCCTCTAGAGTCGAGGTAGGTTTCCCATCCCACTTCCTCATGTCTTCTCCRTGGTCAYRCAGGTAAAACCACAGGTTGCCCCGGGGTGTGTATCCATGATTTCTTCTCTCTTGAGCAGAGGGACGCTTACTCCTAATGGCTGAGATACTGGTCCGTGCAGGTGGGGAGTAGGACATATCCTCTTTGAGTTGCTGGAACTCCCGGGATAGTTTCCCAGCTATCATGTCCGGCAGTTTCTCCACAGCAGAGACGCAGGCCCATAGGGAGGAAGAGAGACTTTCCTCGTATTGCCGGAGTTGGCCAGCCAATTCATCCACCATTTGTTCCTCTCCGTCTTTCCAGGCCATTATTACCAATGAGTTTGCATATGACAGTGGTGCACTCCGTACAAATTTCCGCCACATAGGTCAGGTGCACTTGACTTCATCTGGATCTTTCGGTAATTGCTCGTTGTTCAGGTCATCATAAATCACCTCCAGCACGGCTAATTCCCTCAGGTACTGGAKRCSTCTYTCCATGRTGGTCCACTTGCCTGGGTGACATAGAACATCTTCCTTGAAGGGATACCTTTCCTTCACACCTGACAGGAGTCGTCTCCAGAGGTTGAGGACTTGTGCCCCTTTTCCAATTTTTTTGCCAGTGCCCCCTTCCCTAGAAAGGSATCCCAGCTGATTGGCTTCCCTACCCTCTAATTCCAGGCTACTGGCCCCGTTATCCCAGCATCGGAGCAGCCAGGTGATAATGTGCTCGCCTGGATGGCGACTGAAATATTTTTGCGTATCTCGCAGCTCACTCAGGGATAGGGATCAGGTGGTTACCAACTCATTTACGGGTTCTGCCTCTTCCTCCTCCTGTTCTCGTGATGGCCCTGGTTCATCTTCATCCCTTACTAAATGAGCTGACTTTCTTGTGTATTTCTTCTTCCGTATAGGGGCGACTGATATCGGCACAGGTTGGTTCTCTGGTTCAGCYGCAGTGACTGTAGCTGGGGTTGGAATAGCTGCGTCTGTCACCAGGGTTTGGGTAGCTGCAGTGCCTGTCGTGGGGTTTGGAGTACCCGCGGTGCCTGTCACCGGGGTTTGAGTAGCTGCAGTGCCTGTAGCTGGGGCTGGAATAGCTGCAGTGTCTGTCACAGGGGTTTGAGTAGCTGTAGTGCCTGTCACAGGGGTTGGAGTACCCACAGTGCCTGTCACAGGGGTTTGTGTAGCCACAGTGCTTGTTGCGGAGGTTGAAGTAGCCGCAGTGCCTGTCATGGGGGTTTGAGTAGCCACAGTGTCTGTTGCTGRGGTTGATCTCTGGACAGTATTCCTAAATAGTCGTTTAACCCTAAACAAGACCTGAATCACATTCAGGAGACATAGCAATATGATCATGCTTGTTTTAACATCCCAAGGATATTCAACATTCTCAAGAACTGTTGTGGAGGGCTTCATGAAGAGGATAGAAGAAAAAGGCATTTCTGGAGATATGAAAGGGAGGATGAAGTAGTGGGGAAAAGCATCCCCCTCCCTAAATTGTTTCTCCGTGACGAAAAGGTAATGAGTGGTGTAATTATTAATAGTTTCCAAGAGGTGGTTCCCGAGGTACAGAGATGATGGCAATATTGAGTACAGACACCACATCAGACTCACGACCAATGATTTTATCATATCATAAAACAGTGTTACACACTGTAGCAAAACGATAACCTTGACCCAGTTCTGAGCGGTGATAAACAGCACAACAGGGAACATATACTGCAAGCAAGGTATTACATAACACAACATTGAGAGCCAGCCCCACAACTTTGAGAGCCAATAAATCAACATTGTGACCAGCGACTACTAAACCAGTGTAATGAATGTTTATAACAAATTTTGCTTTAACACAATTTGGTCAGATCTGTCGTTATCTCAACCTTCGTGCCCCACGTTGGGCGCCAAAAAAGACTGTTGTGGTTTAACCCGGCAGGCAGCCAAACACCACACAGCCGTTCGCTCACTCGCCCCTTCTCTCAGTGGTATGGGGGAGAGAATCGGAAAAAAAAAGATAAAATTTGTAGATTAAGATAAAGACAGTTTAATAAAACAGAAAAGGAAGGGAAAATAATGATGATGATGATAATGATAATAATAATAATAATAATAATAATTATGATAGAATACACAAAATGAGTGATGCACAATGCAATTGCCTACCACCCACTGAGCGATACCCAAGCAGCGATCGCTACTTCCTGGACCACGCCTCCTATTTATATATTGAGCATGATGTCATATGGTATGGAATACCCCGTTGGCCAGTTGGGTTAGCTGTCCTGGCTATGCTCCCTCCCAGCTTCTTGTGCACCTGGCAGAGCATGGGAAGCTGAAAAGTCCTTGACTAGTAGACCACTTAGCAACAACTAAAAACATCAGTGTCTTATCAACATTCTTTTCATACTAAACCCAAAACACAGCACTAGGAAGAAAATTAACTCTATCCCAGCCGAAACCAGAACAGATGAGGACGCTGGCCAGGGTAATCAGACCATCTGTGGAATACTAGTGACAAAGTTTACAGATACAAATAATTTATTTCTCAAGAGGCCTTAGACAATAACTCTGCATATCAGGAAAAGAGTGAGAGTTGTTGTTTCAGAACAGAGTCTGCCTTTCTTTCAAGGAATCTTGCCCTCATTCTCTCTTTCATGCAGCTTCTCCTTACCAAATCCACCAGTGCTCTTACTCCCGTGGGTATTTCTTAGCTGTAAAGAAAGTTACTGCAGAGGGACAGCCAGCTGCCTAAGATTACAAATTACAGCAGCAACCTTATTCTAACCAGAGGTCTTCTGCACTATACRGACCACTCATCATAGGCTCTGACAGTGCTGTTTCTCAGAGGTCTTTCTGTTTCAGTCTAGTGTCAAATGTTTGTAACACGCTGTGGAACAGTGGATGCATCCTTTTAAGTATGCCTCACTGCATTGACATTTCCATTTTTGCATATATTTTATGCTGTTCTTTATGTTGTTCATTGAAAGACGTGTCAGCCTCTTCTTCCTATCTGAAAATATTAGTATCCATAATTTACTCAAATAGGATCATTCACTGTCACTTTGTTCATTTATTTCACTTTCTTAGACCCCAGTCCTGAAGGTAAAATTTCCTAGTTTGAAGTCAAATCATTCTTATCTGGGGCCAGATTTTGCTACTTCTATTCAGGTTACCTTATGTCTTATCATCTCACCATCTTCTATTGAAGGAGGGAGAAAAACAAAGCTATGAAGTCTTAATAAAAATGTTTGTCATCAAAAGAATACAATTCCTTTCAAAACTGGCCATAATTAACAATTAAAATAGTGCTGTGTTTAAAATATGCCTGCCTGTCAGTCTCTAAAGTTATTTCTAGCCCTATTCAATAAAATCACAGATTAATAGTAAACATTAACTGACTCCATTTGTAAAAAATATGTAAAATACAATTTGGTGTTTACCCTTTCTCTGCATGCATAATTCCAGCCCTCTGGTTTAAATTTGGTTTACGACAGTAATGATACCCAGCATGGTGTCAGTAAAAGACCAACACATTCTTGTAATCAAGATATATTTGGAAGGTTTAGCAACCTTCTATTCTAAACATATTTTCATAGGTGCTCTGCATTTTAAATGATTTTTTTTGGTGACACGAGCACTGCAAAATATTCCTGTGACCTTTCAGATATGCAGCTTGTAAAGTCCCTGAAGTGATGCAGCAATAGCCATTGCACTGTTACAAATCTCCTTTGCAATTATAATGCTATCTGTGTACACAATGCATTTGAACTGTTGTCAAATCTACCTTACAGTTTTCTAGAATGCCCATTAAATCTTAAATGTTCCACAGTCCTGCAGTTACTTAGATGTGGTTTTTTTCTCATTGTGCTAAATTAGTTGATTCTTAAAGCATTGATTTAGGCCCTTAGGGTTGGACACTGATCTAATGCACGCTTGTTGAAAACTGAACTATAGATAAGCTCTCCCCCATACTGGAAGAGAACAGCTTAGATGTTCAAAGAAAAGTTGGTGACCTATCCATTTTGAAATTGAAAATTTTACTTCTTAGCACTCCTAGACTTGCATAATACTTAAGGCACTCTAAGTTGGACAAAGTTAGCAACAAAAATATTTGAGCAGGCTGTCTTCTGTAGAATTCAAAATTACCTTTTACGCAATTTGTCATATAATTAGTAATAGCAAACTTGGTTCAATTCAGAAAATCATACCATGTATTCTATAAAACAAAACTGCCAGTCATGATAATGGAGTTTATTTATCATTCTAAATTTTCAATAACTGCAGGTACTTTGAAAAACACAAATAGGAAGATCTAAGAGAATACTGTAATGGAATATTGCTAACATTCTTTTTAAAATGAAGTGCCTTGGCATATTTGCTCATTTACAATGTATTTGAATGTAGTTAATATATTTATTAATATTTTACTAGCAATATTCAAAATCAAAAGATATAAAGTATGTTTAAGGTAGGTGGGAAAGTCAATTTCAGTGCAAAATTATTGTATAGATAATTGGATAACATGAACATAACACATAAGTCATCAACACAATGAGATATAATTGCCTCATGTTTAAGAAAAAGTACTTACATACTGCACTTTTTGTGTACATGTTCAATTTATGCAGTATTAGGAACACAGAACTAATTAAAGCAATACAAAGTGGAGAATTCTATCCTTTGATGACACAATAATGTTAAAGATAAGGAATATGGGAAAGGAAAGCCACATAGGAAAGGAAATTTGTGTCTCAAGAAAGAAAGATCCTATATTTCCAAAAAGAAATGGCCAGATACGTAAGTGAATGATGCCACATTGGTGTTTGATCTATGAATTAGAAGTGGGTACAATTCTGAGAATTTGGCAATTGCCAGAATTGCAGTTTGTCTGAAATTGCCACAAACTTGTAAGGGCAGTTCCTCAGCTCATGTGAGCTCCATGTCAGACTCCTAACAACCAAGTAATATAACTTACGTGTTGTAAAAGTTCTCAAAATTGTGATTCTTTGGAGAGTTTTCAGTTCAAGGGGCAAACTCTGAGCATTAGATTGTATTGAGATAATCACTGCACAGCAAGAAATAGATAATTGGGATGAGTTTCTTTTTTATGTTCCCTTTTAGGCCAGATTTGCAGCATATCCTTCATGTCACTGTGCCATAGTTCTTCCAACAGTAGAAGAATTAGAGTGGGGTTTTTTTGCAAGAAAACAAGTACTGGAGAGAGTAGCTGGATTCTTGCCTTTATTTCCTTAATCTACAGGTTAAGCTATGAATAGATCTACTGCAATATGGACAATCCTTGCAGGAGAAAGGAGGCAGGGAAGGGGGCTGTTCTGTCATTCTTAGCTACTTCATGACCCCCAGGTTAACATTACCAGTATGCTAATTTCCACACAATTAATTCATTGTGTTGGGGCTTTTAAGCAGAGTTTATATGAAACAAAGACAAAAGCTTAACTGACTGGGACTGGGTAGGCAAATATCATGTGCAAGTGGAAAATAACTGATTTTTTGTTGGAAAGAAATGTATGGAATGATGCTGGGCAACCCTTATAGGTATGAGTTCCCTCATACAAAACACTTACCACATAAGTTGTATTTGCACTGTGTAGCAATTCTTGTTTTTCATCCCAAGGAACAGGTAATGTTAAAGCAAAATATTAAGCCACGGCAAAGAAACTGCAGTGCCATCTTAGCACAATGCTAAACCTAGACTAATCAACTATGCAGAGGACAACCTGTCCTTAGAAGGACCATGCTATCATATCTATATTTTGTCTGGGACCCAAACATTGACCAAGTAGATAGTTCAGACGAAGCTGTATGTTTCATTATTCAGTGTAGATATGAATTACCTTGTTGCATTTACACATACTCCACTGGTGGAAGTGTAAAGCCTCCAAAAATCAGACCACAATGCAAACATAAAAGGACTTATGCAAGGTCTTGTAAGAAAAGACTTAAAACAGGACATGTGGAAATATGAAATAAATTGTGTCCACATACACCATGGTGAACTTTGGCAGATCAGTTTTTCTTCCTGCAAGCAAAAAAGTCATATTCAAAGTAATGAACTTATGGGTAGCTGGGCAATAATGTGTTTATCCTGTGGCTGTCATGATCAAGGACAGCACTCTGGATTTGTGCATTCTTCCACTGATCTTTGATCACAGATTCATACCTTTACCCATGGTTTTAGGTAAAGCAATGGCAGTGTTATTTAACTAACTTGCTATATCATATTGTTGGGCTTCTAGTCTAGAAATTAATGAGTACTTCTCAAAGTGAAATGCTCATGGACAGATCTGCTAAGCTATTTTTTTGAAACCATTTTAATAATTCAGAAAAAGGATCCAGTAACTGTATATGGTTTATCTATACAAAAAACCTCATAAACATTTCCCATATATATTGGATTTATTATATTTCTCCAAAGCAATTTGAAAGGCACTGAATTATACTCCCTTTCAGGTTCTGAAAGAACTTTAGTAATAAAAGCAGAAAAGTTGCTGCTGAAATTCATTTTCTTATAGATTTATAGGAAAACTCAAAACTGCTTTGATGTCTTTCACGTTCCCATGCAAGTAAAAAAAAAAAAAAAAAAAAAAAAAAAGAAAAAGAAAAAAGAAAAAAGAACTTAAATTTAACAACACTCTCCTCCTCTCCCCCCACTTCAAACCTCATTTATCTTTTATGAGCCCTGGGCATCTTGCCATAATAAAGCTGTGCATAATACTAGAATTCTGTAATAATTTAGCGGTTTCTTCTTTTTTTACCCTATCAACTCACTGTGGCATTGACCCTACCATTTAAGAAGTTGGTTTGAATGGGTCAACACTTTAAACAATACAGCATGTAGTTCAATATTCAAAGCACTAAATTTGGACAATTAAGGTACCCAATTTTCAGAGGGATTGCTAACTCCACTTGCTGCTAATAGCATTCCTTGCAGCTTAGCTTTGCCTAAAAATAGCAACTGGGATTTACATCTTTTCAGGAGTTGTGGGAAGAAAAGAAAATATTAACATGTATTAGAAAATGTATAAACATGTTACACATCCTTGAATTCAATAGATTTTTTTTTGCTATTGATTTCCATGGGATGGTTTTCCAGGATAAAATTATGAATTTCTAGTGAATCAAAGAACTTCTGATTATATCTCTGATATTCTGTAGGTCTTTCTCATAAGAGTTAATAATATCTCCACTTAGGTCTTAATTTTTTCAGATTTCTGAGAAGATTGATCATGACCCTTTTTAGCATCAAATCCTACTTTCTGTTCATTTAAAGGCATGTCATTGTCTCTGAGAAGCTGGTCCAGTGAAGCCAAGGACAAAACTATTGTTGATTTTGTTTGAGTTGAACCAAACTATTAAAGGGGAGTTCTTTGGTTTTTGCAAAATATTTCCAGTGAACATTTCCCTGCAATTGCCTTTTTTTTCCAGGGACTGTACCTGGAGTTAGATTCTTATGTCTGCACCACGGTGTTTAATGTTAGGTGACATGAATCCCTCCCATATTGTCAGTTTCACTTTAACATAAACATGAGATTTTTGCCATTCATTTCAACTGAAGTACAGTATAATTCATTGAAACATTTGTAAGCAACATAAAAATCTGTATTCTAGACTGAAGTATAAATGTAAATGACACCTGCATTCATACTGCTCAAACGCTGTTCAAAGGAAGCAAGAGCTATATCTTAACATTAATAGATACTATGCAACTCAATTCCAATACTGACAGAAAATGTATATAGGAATTATAAGGAATTTTCTTTAATACAGGGTCTTTTTGAAACTTCTTCAGTATTTTACTTCCAAAGTTCATAAAGTCTCTGTTTTAAAACTGTGAAAGTGAAGCCAATTAATCACAGGCTGCACTGCAGCATATAATGAAAGAGAAATGAGATTTTATACCAATCTTTTTTCTTTGTCAAAGATTTGAGCAGTGATGGTAAATTGTCTCACAGAAAGAAGTTAACAGAAGTTTAAAGAGAAAGTCTGGTCTGGCAATTAAGGTGCTAATCTGAGATGTGATATCTAGGTTAAGTTCCCTGATGTGCTGTAGACTTTCTCTGTGACCTTGAACGAATCACCTAGTGGAATTTTTCTTGCCTACCTATAGTGGTCTGAAAACCAGGCAGGCAGACCAACCAAGTTACCTAGATTAATCTAGATATATCTAATCACTGGAGGACAATGCAAGCAGGCAACTACTTCCACCTATTTTAGGATAGGATGAATCATCTTTAGAGATAATTTCTCTCTCCTACAAGTAGTTTGGACTAGATACTTAAAGTGAGGTGAGACTTATCCCAGTTTTAATCTTCCTATGCTTCAATTCTCCCCACACCTGTAAAATGAGCATAATGACATTTCCATTCCCTTTTAGGCTATTATGAAAACAGTAGAGTGTGCAGCATTAAAATACTGTAAGAATAGGGTGATGAAACTACCACAGGCACATATAAGACTGGTATGCCTGTCAGAATAAGAAAATCCAAAGTCTTTATAACTTCAGTCATAGTATTTTGCTAAACTCAATTCTAGCACTCTTTAAATCAACTTTAATCAGAATACTATCCTGATTGCCATCTGGTTGAGTTCCTATTAGTCATTCAGAGACCAACATTTGGCACTAAATTGTTGAGGAGAAAAAGAAAGACATGCTATAAATAAATGCTAGTCAGCAGTCAGGTGTTGGGAAATCTGATTTGTTACATCCATGCATGGTATCTATCAGCAAACCTAGTTTTAAGTGCAACAGATGCCTATCACTGAAAATTTGACTTCTTTATTATAAATTATAAAAGAGACATGTCAGTTGTGAGTTTCTGCCCTTTGCTTGGAAGGAAGTTAAATAATTCATTTTTCAGCAATAGACAGCAAATGACTGAAACCAGAAGAAATTTCAAGCCAAGTTCTCAGCCAAGTCTGTCAAAATGGAGCGACGTGTTGGTGATTTCTAGCAAGAAGACAACTTCAGTACAGCAGCTTATGAATTGAAACTGCAAAAAAATCTAAGTTTTTTTTGAACAGAAGTGTCCTGGTTTCTGCTGGGATAGAGTTAATTTTCTTCCTAGTAGCTGGTATAGTGCTGTGGTTTGGATTTAGTACAAGAATAACGTTGATAACACACTGATGTTTTAGTTGCTACGTAATATTTACACAGGTCAAGGACTTTTCAGCTTCCCATGCTCTGCCAAGTGCACAAGAAGCTGGGAGGGAGCACAGCCAGGACAGCTAACCCAACTGGCCAAGAGGGTATTCCATACCATATCACGTCATGCTCAGTACATAAACTAGGAGGTGTGGTCCCAGAAGCAGCAATCACTGTTTGGGGACGGGTTGGAATCGGTCAGCAGGTGGTAAGCAATTGCATTGTGCATCACTTATTTTGTATATTCTACCATTATTATTATTATTACTATTTTCCCTTCCTTTTCTGTTCTGTTAAACTGTCTTTACCTCAATCCATAAATTTTACCTTTTTCCGATTCTCTCCCCCATCCCACTGGGAGGTGTGGGGGATTGAGCGAGCGGCTGTGTGGTGTTTGGCTGCCTGCCGGGTTAAACCACAGCAAGGAGTCCTGTGGAATTTATTGATGTTCTTTGAATTTAGGGTGGCTTTTATTTGCAGTGCAAAGCTGTCAAGTCAATTTTACCTCTTTTTCTCACTGGGGGAATTGTCCTTTCCGTCAGAAGGCTGCATTTAAGACTGCTATGTCTCTCTTGTGTGGATAGAAAACTTCTTCTGGACAGCAAGTTCATCATGGTAGAGTAGCTGTATTAGAGAAAGCTTCAAGGGTAAATGCAGGCTATACCCATCTCTATCACTGATAGTTAGTGGTCAGCTTTACTGCAGGACAGAATGACTTAGGAAAATACCAGTTTTAGGATGGTTGGAATATTTTCTATCCAAGACTATCCACTGTAGTTTTCTCAGTGAAAGGGTGTCATCCAAGGCTGAGGTATTTATTCAGTCATGGCATAAGTCCATGACTTCAAGAGATCCCACAGACGGGGTAGGCCTTTCAAATGCAAACTGAAAAATTTCAAGCCTGTGTTCTGAGTAGAACAGAATTTATGTGTTTTGTTTATTTATCTACTTTGTATGGGTAAAAAAAAAAAAAACAACTTTTTCCTTTCCCCTTGCATACATGTGCTCATATCGAGGGCATCTTTTTAAAGAAACATTATGTTTGGGTCTCTCCAGAGCACATTGGAAAGTACTTGGATGCATCATTATTTCAATTCCTGTCGAGTTGCTCTAGTTTTCAGATAACCTTCTTCGTTTTATTCTCATTCTGATACCATTTCTTTCATCTTCAGGATTGATTCCAAAATACTCCTCTTTTCTATGGAAACTATATAATGGTCATGAGGCTTCCTAATATGTATCTTCCAAATTATTTCCCTTATAACAATTAAACCAGTCTAAATATTCCAAATCCTGTGAATCATTTATAATTTGAAAGTTGCCATCACCTTTCTGTGACTAGGCAGTGTGCTGGTTTTGGCTGGGATAGTTAATTTTCCTCATAGTAGCTAGTACGAGGCTATGTTTTGGATTTGTGCTGAAAACAGTGTTGATAATACAGGGATGTTTTAGTTATTGCTGAGCAGTGCTTACACACAGTCAAGGCCTTTTCTGCTCCTCACACCACCCCACCAGTGAGGAGGCTGGGGGTGCACAAGAAGCTGGGAGGGGACACAGCTGGGACAGCTGACCCCAACTGACCAAWGGGRTATTCCATRCCATRYGAYRTCATGCTCAGCATATAAAGCTGGGGGAAGAAGAAGGAAGGGGGGGACGTTCGGAGTGATGGCGCTTGTCTTCCCAAGTAACCGTTACGCGTGATGGAGCCCTGCTTTCCTGGAGATGGCTGAACACCTGCCTGCCAATGGGAAGTAGTGAAGGAATTCCTTGATTTGCTTTGCTTGCGCATGTGGCTTTTGCTTTACCTATTAAACTGTCTTTATCTCAACCCACAAGTTTTCTCACTTTTACCCTTCCGATTCTCTCTCCCATCCCACCAGGGGGGAGTGAGCAAGCAGCTGTGTGGTGCTTAGTTGCTGGCTGGGGTTAAACCACGACAGGCAGTTGATTTCTCCAGTAAGTAGAAGGCAATATGATTTTGATTTTAATTCTTTGCAGTGGTGTTCATGTAGTTCAAAAGGCTGGAACTGTATTCATGGTTACCACATTTCAGTTTGCAGCAAGGAAGATTCTGCTTTAGAAAAGGAAAACCAGTGTCAGAAGAGATGTATAAAATGACACTTACACTGAAGTATCACTGCCTAGTGTAAATTGTACTTCCTGCTCTGCTCTGTAAGTCACTTATAACAGCTTGGATCCATTTAAGAATGTCTTAAATGTGGTCTCATACACCTCATATCTTAAATTGTCCTTTAAATTATGGGAAGAATAACAACCCTCAAAACACTGGCGTTGATTCATTAGGTGGATTATCCTTTTTTTATAACCAAGAATAAAGAGGATGTGAATAAGCTTTAAATTACCTGAGGCAGAAGCTGGTATTTCCACATGCATATATTCCCTCATAATAACTTTCTGCTTCATACTAACCCAGCAGCTGGAATAAAACTTAGAACAAACTGCGGTCTCCCAGGAACCTTCAGTTTCTCAAGTCAATGGATTAATGTTATACAAATAGCTTGATATTCTTATTTAGTCAGTTTGTCCATATCAGTTTTCAGTACAGCATCATCTCTGGTCTAGTCTCCCTCCAGGCTGAGCCCATTAATATATGCTGTATCTGGTTGTTTCTTGGATTCATTTCTGTATTTTGTGTCTTTGTGCCATATCAATGCAAAGCAAATTAAGCAAGATACAGCATGCATATTCCCAAAAGGAATACAAGCAACATGGACTAACGTGGTTTGCCAGCCTTACTGTAGTACTGCCAACATCAGCCACTCTGCTAGAGAAAGAATATCCTGCTATATTAAGGTAATGTCAACCTGATGAATATGTTGATACAGTAATCTTTATTTTTTATCTCTTTCATTCCTGTACTGTGAATAGGTTTTGCAGCCGATACACTTTGCTGCTGCAAACAAGAAACACTTCTCAGTTCCTCACTCCGTTACTAATCTCATTTTTCCTAACTTCTCTAAATTTATATCGGTTTCTAAAATGCCTTTAGTCCATTTAGTATCGATTACATTTGTTAGTTAGGAAGAATTACAGTGCAAGGTGGCATCTGCTATTGCTTTCTGGCCCTCTTTTTGTATGATGCAGGCTGAGTCAGCCCACAGTCAATGACAGCCATCCGGAGCTAAGATCTTTGACCATTATTTACATGGAAATAGCATAAATTAGAGCAGCAAAATCCAGCCCTGCTCCTCAGATAAAACTCAGCCTGCTTTTACCAGCAGAGTACTGACTTTGCTGTGGCTCTAGCATATTGCTTTCCCCTTCCTTGATACAACTTTTCCTGCCCCAACATATAGCACAAACATGGCAGAACCAGAAAAAAACCATTTGTGTTCAAGGCCCCCAAGGTTTATTTGGTAAATATTTTGTAACCCTTTCTAGAAAACATGATTTACTGCGTATAGATTTATATAAGGAAGGTTATTTTAAGCAAGATGTCTTCTTTTGCATTACAAGACCTTCTGCCTGTGTTGTTACTTCCTCTGCCATTCATATTCATGAGTAACATCACTGTATTTTTTAGCATATTAGTTACAAATAATTAGTATTACTATGCGTACTGTGGGTTTTTTTAGCAGAATTCATAAATACAATGGAAAAATTGTAGCTAAACAGAACAGTTAGCTTCCAAGCAGCCACTCCACTAGTCTGCAAATCACAAGCACTGTGGAAGCCACCTACTGCCCATCAGCCAGCACTAAGTATCCAATCTTTTCTTAGGTTAGTGACATAGAATGCAATCATGCAAGCTGCAGTTCTTCCAAAGTACCAACCTTCCTTTAACTCATATGAATATTTTAATGAAACTGCTACTGGGCTCAATACTGTGTGCTCAGGAGCTAGTCTGCATGTCTCATAACAAATATGGAAAGACAGACAAACATGTTTGTGACTGCTTTTCTGAACATACTTGATCTCCAGGATCCCCCTCAAAATGCCTTTGTTCTTTTCTCACTGCTTATGTTGCAATTTGCAGTACTTTAGCTTTACGTTAATGCAAGGATGCAGAGGTTTTTTAGCCCAGGTAACATGGTCAAATTCTGCATATAAGAGAAAGAGCTTCTCTCATATCAGTAACTTTTGAATCCATCCACTAATTTGACAAGGAGGTTAAGGTCTCAAACACTGTAAAATTTCCTATGACTTATGAAAATAGGCAGTCAGATATGGGAGAGAGAGTTTATTAATGCCTTTACTAAGGGAGAATTCTTGCACAGCAGAAATGTTGAAAATCAAGCTCCATTGGCTCATGGACCTATTTCTTTGAAAATCTGGCTCTGAATCTCATCAGTATCTCCTTACTCTTTGACAGGTGTCCAATGTTCTGCATGAAGATGTATCCTAGAGAAATGAAACAATAACAGTGTTTTCATTTCAGTTGTTTCAATTTTGATGCTTGTTTTCATTCTCATAAGCAAATGTTTTTCCTCTTGTTCTTTCCTAAACTGCCATGGGATAAAATAAAATAAATCTCTAAGAACAAAAAGAAAACAATAAAGCTCTTAAGAGGCTGTTTGGTTTCTGTTCAGACTCCTAACAGCTGCTTCATTCTTCTTCACTGGTTCCAGATTTAATAAGGCCATGTAAGTCTTTAAGAAAACAGCAATTAAAAAGTTCCTTCTTTTTTTTAATGTGTTTGGTTTCAGATTTTAATATAAAACCATCTTCTCCAGTTTTTCGTTGAGTATAATGCCTGAATTATATTATAATATTTATCATTCCTAAATTTATTTTTTAAAAAGAAAGATAGTAACGTGAAGCTGTATTTTCCATGAATAACAGCACACAGCTCTTGTCCTGCATAATGACTGGACTCAAAATAAATCAATAAAATAAATAAATCTTGATTCTAGTGAAATAATCAGATTTTTTCAAAATAACACTGATGAGCCTCAGATCAAAATCTGGTCTATTCTGATCACGTGTGTCTCTATGTAAACAGTAATGAAACATTTGAGGAAATGTCACTATGAAAATTTCCATATGCTGTCTATTTTCTGAGTAGAAATAAATGATTCACTGATTTCTTACCTCAGAACTTTGCATTCATTGGTGGGTTTTCCTTGCCTTTTACCTTATTGTTTTAGTACTGTTACTGAGTATGTCACCCTACTCAACTTTTGTCAGCTTTGTATGCCCTAATCTGCCTTAGAGATCACAGTGGTTTTAACAACGTTGACGTATTCTGGAACCACACTTACTGAAGGGTACTCTTGTTATAGTTGAGTTCACATGATAGAGAGAAAGTATACACAAATAAATAAAAAATAAATGGTCTAGGCTTACCCAAATAACTCCTTGGAATGTTTGGTAGGAATGCAGAGTTCTTCACGGAAGGGGAGAGTAGGATTGGGAGAGACTTTTAAAATTTATTTTGTTGTTTATTTTAACATTTCAAAAACTTAGACCTTATCAGTGTTTCTTTCAGATTTACCACTTTTTAAACATTGGTGTATATTCCACAGGAAATTAAGACAGTAATTACATTGTGAACTGCATTATGCAAGATTTCACAGTGCTGCTGGCTTCCATTCCCAGACACTTGAATGCACTTGAGGTGCCTTTTTTCTCTTGAGGTAGGCTATGTTCATGTGTGTCACTGTTTCTTGTATAGTGGGGTGTTTCAGGCATGCACTGAAACAGGGAAATTAGGTGTATTGTATCTATGGACCTGGGAAGCTTTAAAGACTTGTTTGCTTCTCTAGCAATCAATTAATTTCTGTCCTAATTATAACAATAGCAATGCTCCAGTATATTATCTGGGAGCTAAAAAAGCCTTTTGACAGTATTCGATCATCACTCTCCTACTGCTAAATCTTTAATAGCATTTATAATATCACCTGTCATCAGATAGAGCTCCAATGGTAATTTATCTTTACTCCTCCCCTTTGCACTTTGCTAGAAACCAGTAGAAATGTGAGATGCACAGTTACTGAAGGAAACCTGTACTGCCCCAGAGATACATTCTCAATAGGCTAAATTATCCCCAAATTAATACACAACATTAAAATGAAATTAAACTTAAAATTGAATTTTAGACAGTTGTGATAAAATTTTAAAGAGGAAATTGATAGTAGAAAATCTCTCTTTATTTTTTAATGAAGTTTCACAGACTAGTCATCTTATTTTTCCGACCTTTGCAATGCTGATTTGACATCTCCAATAGCTGTTTTAGTGTTGTATTTTCTTTACAAAAAGAAAATGAGTSATTCTCCACTTATATGCCTTATAGTTAAAAAAAAAGCATGTGAGAAAGATGTTTGTATTCTGTAAGAGATTACAGTACATAATCTCAAAATGTTAGTCTGTTTAGAAGGGTTACAAGTGTTCACCCTGCACAGTCACAAGGCTGAAACGGATGCATGGATCTGAAATAACTAGTGCTGACGATTTTTGTATTAGTTAAAACATCATTTGATTAATATAAAGTAAGAAAAATATTTTGAGTGAGAATGTGATTAATTTTGTGAACAAAAGCTGCAGAAAACCACCTTCTGTCTTTGAACTTTCAGTCAATTCTCATGCACTTTTAGGGCTGGGTTGCTGGACTGTTTGGAATAACATGAAGAGTGAGGTTTCAGGTTTGTCTTCACTCTTTCCTCTTCCAAGTTTTAAAGACGATGGGAAATTCAGAGAAAATTAATATATTCAGTCTATTCAGTAAAATCAGTAAAATCAGGAAAGACCAAGGCCCAGAAGATCTTTTACACTAAAACCATTTTTACCTCTCCTCTCAGGCCCCAAAATCATAGAATCATAGAATCATAGAATCATTAAAGTTGAAAAAGACCTCTAAGATCATMGAGTCCAACCGTCAACCCAACACCACCATGCCCACTAAACCATGTCTCTAAGCGCCTCATCTACACGTCTTTTAAATACTTCCAGGGATGGTGACACCACCACCTCCCTGGGCAGCCTGTTCCAATGCTTAACCACTCTTTCAGTAAAGAAATTTTTCCTAATGTCCAATCTAAACCTCCCCTGGTGCAACTTGAGGCCATTTCCTCTCATCCTAAATGTTGCAGTGTAGGCAATACTCTATACTTAGACCTCTGTTGAGTTGAATTAGTGACATGCTTAAAACACAAAAAGCTGTCTTGGACATTACTTTGGATAGCAAAATCTGAAAAATCAAGTCTATTTCTGAAAAAGGATGTCTCTTCCCTTTTTAATAAAAATGAATGGCTTTATACCCTTTCATTGTTGGCAGAGACTACCAAGATGTCATCAACCTTACATACTCCTTACAGTAACATAGACTTTTTCAAGAAGTCAAGCCTACAAGGGTGGTAAATAGCTATTTCATATTCAAACCCACTTGGCTGCTTTATCATTTTCATCAAAACCTAGAAATTTCTCATCTAGGAATTACTTCATCAATAAAAAATGTATATTACAGAATGACAGCTTAGCATTTCTGACTTTGGCAGTTGCCCTGTGTAGGTGTCATGTTTCAATATATCTATCTTTAGTGCAGTACTCTCAGACTCAGTGCAATATATAACTTGTTCATAGTGGCTAAATCTTGGCTTTTGGTTCCTCTTGTTTAAAAGGTGACTATCATCTCTGAGGCATCTAAATTTAAACCTAATCCTGCTTATGTGGACAATTTCACATTGTAATGGGAAAAATTTCTCAAGGGGAAATTAGAGAATCATGAACCTCTCTAGATATGACAATTTGGCTCTGATAAGCATCCAAAATTTAGACACTTATCTGGACTTCTCTCTGGTCTTTAAAACTTGTTAGGATTTCTTAAAATACTTCCATATTTTATGGGTTTATCAGGGTGGACATATCAGAATATTATTTTCTGTGGTATTTTGATATTAACTCTACATTTCTAGATGTAACTGGGAGATTACAAGATTCAAAAAAGATTCAATAAGGGGAGCAATTCAGTAAAGTTTTGTTCTGGAAGGCCATATTTGTTTCAAGACTGGGACTGGATTCTATAGGCTATTAAAGAAAGCCTTTAACTGAAAGAAATAATATTTGAGAATTCCACTATATACTTAGTTTATGATGTTACTCCTAGGGCAGACAGTAAAAAAAACCAGAATTGCTCTTGTCTGCCTGAAATGGTAGATATAAAACAGAAAATTGGTTTAGAAATTCTTCCAGGAAACTTACTCACTTGGTACATTCAACGTTTCTAGTCCTGGTCAACTTATAAGTATTTAAAAAATGCCTTTGAAGTTTTCTTCTTCCTGTCCCAGTCAAAACAGGAAGTGAAAAATGTACAGAGGAGAAATACAATGTTTACTCTTTTTGTCTTCGTTTATATTAAACATCAGCAACAAATGGATTTTCCATGAAGAAAACCAAAATATTGAATCAGTTGTTATGCATTTGCTCAATGCTGTACAGAACTTCTCTTTTCCAGGGGCTGACAGTTCTCCATTGCCACTCTATGACATTTTTCTTTGAGAGGTTTATTGCTCTGTAAATGCTGGGTCTGTACTAGACTGCTTTATCTGAGGTGAGATGATCAGCAGAGGTGTTAACTCATCCTCCTTATGTATGCAGAGAGAGACCTGGCAATGCTCCTGGGGGTAGGGCCCACATGCACACCTCACTTTATGATGGAGGGAGAATTACCCACCCAGCATTTTCCATGCAACCCTACATTTTTGTGCCATTTATTATTTTATCTACTCACTGTGTCCAAAGGGCTGATGCAAATAAATGATTGTTTCCATCACCTGTCTATGATAGATATAAAAGTAGCTTTCAGGAGAATTTAGGTCCTCTGATCTGAAGGCTATCCCTAATCTAGGAAACTTTTGGTAGCAGCTTTCTTTTTATTGCAGTCCAAACAAAGTTCATTCTGTCAAATTCTGATTTCACCCACAATCAGATGTTTGGGTGTCATGTCCTATTTCTTGCTTGTGATAGATAAAGCAGAATGTGGCATGATACAGTTGCCTGAAGATAGGTGTCTAGTGCCATTTGGCACTCTCTAGGATATCAGAGGTAACTATAAGAGACTGGCATCTAGGGCACAGAGCTTGTTGGAGGCCCTTGCACTTCTGCAGAGGCAGCTGGAGTCCAGGTAGGACATCCCCTGGACCCTATGTGGATATGATCCATTTGTCTCAGAAGAATTTTCTCTAACACTTGGATTTGGCAAGACACAATTAACAATTTCATTGGAGTTCTTCAGTGACATTCCAGGAAGCCTAATTGTTGCTGAATTGCAGGGATAGGGACAGTCAGGTTATACTATTTAATGGCTGTGAACCATTTCAGCTTACACAAACCCACTCTGTTGCCTTTTACTGTTTGATAATTAATAGATTTTAGAACTTCGACCTAAACTTATAGTTATGTACATGAAGTGCCTATAAAATCAATAGCTGCTTGTGTATGCAACCAGATGCTTTACTAATTTAGCCTTCATTATGCTTCTCTGTGGCAGGTAACAAGCATTAATATTCCCAGACAGCATACAGGGAATCTGAAATGAAGTTAGATTTATTCAGTTACTCAAGGCTATGCTGCAGGTATAGGGTCCGAGGTTAGCATTTCTTGCTTTGGTATTTTCTGATTCTATATAACCMTAAGGATTATATACATCCCCAAACCTTCCAAGACTGTCTCCAAATATGATCTAAATGTGATTAATCAATACACACAGTATTATAAAAATTCCTGGGGAGTTTGGGATGAAAGTTGTGTTTCCTCTGGTGCAAAGCCAAGGACAGTCTTAAAAATCTTTCAGAGTTAGGGCACTGTAGGGGCAAATAATGGTCCTTTGCAGGAGACATGGCATAGTGTGTACATATCTGCATGTTCTTCTTTTGCCTTTGGTGGAATGATCTAAGCATCTTAAGCCAGTTTTTACATTCTTAACAACAATAATCCGTTCCAGGGGACAGCAAGTGGTACATGTGGGTGACATGGTATCTGCTAATTGGAATTCAAGCATACACTAACACTGTAACATTGTTAGATTCCTTTTTATCAGAACATGGGATAAAATCAGTCTAGTGCTACTCATTCCTTATCAAGTGGTAAGGAATCTTTTATAATTGATGATCCAAAATATACACAACAAATTTTTAGATTAGATCAGTGTGTTACTATAAGCCCAGAACAGAGCACGCTGGCTTAAATCCTGAAGGCTTGTACACTGAAAAAGAAATTGTTTGGCACTTCTGTTGCAGTTTCCAGTAGGTTTGGTGTTTGGCATATATAATTTATCAGTTTTGCAAAATAAGAAAAATAATTCATTGCTATCAAGGCTCTAAAAATGGGATGTTTAAGTGTTTCATTGAACATCTGGTTTTAGAGTATTTCCTTTCTATAACTTCAAAAAATAACATCTGTCGTTTCAGAAGAAATAAAATGCTGCAAATCCTAGATGCAAGTAACAGGTGAAAATTGATTCCACTTGGTATGAAAATTGAAATACTGAAGAATAAAAATAAATTATGTGTTGGAATATTCAAATTTTAATAAATTATCTTTTCCATTCCAAGAGTGATACTGCTTATATTTGTATCCTGTAATCAGCCTCAGGAGTTTGAGCTGGCAAAGAAATTTCTTTTTTAGCCTGTAGCTATGTGCTTTCTTGTTTTCTTTCATCCAACTGTTTTATTTATCCCCTTTTGCTCCCATCTTTTATTCTTTTATGCATACTCACACTTTCTGATCCCCTGCCTTGTATTTCATTTTCTCAGTTCTTATCCCAGCAGATTTCTTTTCAAAATAAAGGCATAGCTCTGAGAAAATGGCTTGAGAAGTAGGATCCCTGGGGAGATGGCCTCAGGAAATGAAATAGCTCAGCTTAAACATAACAATGAGTTGGTCACAGGATTGGGATGAATGTGGTTAAGTGTGCTGGTTCTGTTTTGTTTGTTTCTTGAATAGCGGTTCTAATTTCCCTGGACTAAATAATCATACTTTAAGCATATCTAAAAGTAAAAAAGAATTTTTTAAATGGAGTAATAGCAGAAAGATATTTGAACTTTAGTTTAATTAAAGTTTTTATTTCACTTGATAATACAGATCTATTTACTGGTCATTTTGGTTAAATTTCAACAAACTTTGCATACAAAAAAATCCAATCCTAGGTTATTAAAGCAACATACATTATCAGAAAGATTATGGATGACAGCTGGGCTGGTTGATGATAGCTGAGGAAAAACAAGTTTTCCTAGCTGGAAAGATTATTACTGAAGGGCTCACAGTGGTGAGATGGCAAAATCAAATACAGATTGTGCCTTTAGCTGTTGGCGTTGTAATTTGCGTGACTGTGAAATCTACATATGTAACCTGATAGTTGTTTTTCATTGCACCTTTTTCCTCACTCTGTATATAAAAGACAAAATGTATTTTGCTTTCCCTGCATCACACCAAATAATTGTCAGGTGTTGTTTTTGTCCATTTAGTCATTGCTTGATGTAAGATATGATCCAAATGGAACAATGGCATGATTTTATACAAACTGTGCTGGCTCATCTGCACTAGTTCTTAATAATTGTTAAGATTAAAAAAAAATATTCTTTAGCTTATTTACCAGCCACCTGTAATAAATGATTGCAAAGCATAATTTGTTTTCCAGAATCTAATGTATAAAACTGAGTTTTATACATTATATACTTTTATGTTAATGTAGAAAACTGAGTTTTAAACTATTATAGAGCCACTAATAGCCAAATTCTGTGGTATAACTTCAGAGACTTGGATAGGACTGCACAGGCTATAAATTAGGAAGGAATCTGACTTTAGTGGCTTCATACTATAGTCTATCAGGACACCGTGGAAACAAGAGCTATTTCTATTAGCATAGTAATGAAGAATTTTTTCCAAAGATAGTGAATGAAATCAACACACTAATTAGATTTTATGCATAATACTTAATGGTCAACATTAGTCAAAAGAGATAAGGAAAACTTCCATTTAATGCATGCCAATATTCTTGTTTATATTGGACAAAGAAAAAGAACAAGAAGATAACATAAGCCACTGTAAGAGGAGCATTTCTCAGAATTAAATCATGTGCATCTCATCTTTTCACTTACATTATGCAGATCTGGAAAGGAAAAAAACTACTATAGAGGAGAAAAGAAATAATTCTCAGCATAGCATGGTATTCATCACATGATTCAGATAAGGTCATGCACATGATTGTAGAGGTAGAACATACATGTACATCAGCTGTGATACACATACATTCACATAAGAATCATAATATTTTGTATCTAATCTTACACACATACATAGTTTTATTGTTAGTTTGTTCACAGCCCTTCTTCAAAAGGTAATGAAAAAACTGAAGCCCAGTGACTTTGTTTCCAATGCTCTAACAGTGTATTTTATGCCCTCTGGCATATTTGCTGAAACTCAGTTGCCCTGAGATGTGGCCATGAGGCTGGTGTGACCAGTGGCACTGATTTAACAGAATTTGATTTGTAGCCACTTTTGTTCAGACCGTCAGGCAAAGAGTCCAATAGTAAGAATATGTAGCTAGAGAACATTAATATTCTTGCATCTTTATATGAACCAATATAAAAGATTTTCTTTGTTTTAATGTAAAGTGCTCATGTTTACAAAGAAATCTTTCACATTTTTTTGTACTAAACTCTGTTTCATAAGAACTACTACACAGGGTTTCTGTATTCATCGAAGCAAGGTTGATTAATTCTGTTCTGTAACATCTCGAATGCGTCTCTAGAATTACCAAAGAGCGTATCTTATTACTTTCTATAAGATATGTATGAATACTTTCACTATCATTTCTTCTTTTCTACTTTTATATTCCTTTTCTCACCTGTATCTTTCTTCCCCTTTATATATCTAGTACCATTAATAGTTCTTTATTTCTCATGTACTTATCATGACTCAATTACAGATGTAGATTTTCCTTCCTGCTTGCAAAATTATTGTATAATTTTGTATTCAGTTAAAGGATTTTCAGATAAATCTATGGTATTGTTTTTAACATAATAAAATTCATAAAAATGATTTATAGCAGTTCACTTTATTTGATGCAGAATGAAAAAAAATATTTGTTTCTTTCATATGAGGTAGCCAGAAGAGGTTGAAAAGGAAGTATTCTTATAACAGCAAAATTTTCTCTGATTATACAGCTGTAGAAAGAAAAGGTAATTGACATTTACTCACTCTCATATAGAGACAAAATGACTACTTTCATCATATCTCTTTTGCACAGTATTTAAACTATAAGTGGAAATAGCTTTTGACAAATTGCAAGTAACTCAGCAAATATATTAATAGTAATTTATGTGAATCATGTATAATATAATTTATGCCAAGACTGCTGAAATTTTATCAGATCATCACTCTCTGAAAGTACAGAATAATATATTGACCTCCTCAAGTAAAAAACTTTAAATATAGCTTATCTGGCACTTTACTTTCTCATTATGAAATAAGCAGCTGCATTAACCGCTTACCAAAGATTCATAATATATTGCTGTTCTACTTTATTCAGCTCTTGAGTAGAAATGATTCCAAAATACAACCTTAGATGTAAACAATCTCACACTGTTCATAACTCTGTTGTGTAAACAGACTTTCACCTATATAAATAGATAAAAACAACACCAAATACTCTCACATTATGGGGAGTTGAACACTGTGGATTTCAATCCAAGCRTTGTACCTTCAGTGTGCTCCTTAATGAAGGTGAATTGACTGAATTCCATAAATATTTTTCTCTTTGTATGTGCTTTTTGTGGTTGTCTAAGACTTCCATAGCAGAGTCAACATCTTCACAGAGAAAAGTGTCACAGCTACAGAAAAACTGCTTTATGTATGTAATATTCTAATTAATCTAATATTTAAAAGCTGGTGGAAAGTTTTGAAAGCTTTTTGTTCCAAAAATAGAAACAATCCAAATATTTCTCTGGAAAAAAATTGTTCATGATTTTCCACCTTTTTCACATATATGTAAAATGAATTCTGTCCCCATTGAATTCCCCTTTCAACACCATAACACTATGTTTCAATGATAGCGTATTAGGTTCGGCATTTCATAGTTTTTATGCTATGGGAAATAGTGAATAACCATTCCTATTCATTTTATCCACAACTTTTATGATTCCAGAGGTCTCCATCATATTCACTCTTTTATTTATTCCTTTGCGAAACTGAAGAGCACCAAACAGTTTCAGTCTCCTCTTGCTCAGAAGCCACTCCACAGTTCTGATAATCTTCATTGCCCCACACAGACTGTAACTGGTGACTCCTCCCCAGAGCTCAGGTGAGCACTACTGCCTTTGTACCCAGTGGGCAAGCTAACACGTTGCCTTCACTGCAATCACAAAGCTTCTATGTACCTGCATCCTTGATAACAGAATCCCCTGTTACTATCGCTTGCTTATTGGACAGGTTACTATCTGCAATAGGGTATTTTTGGCACTGGAATGTACAAGATCATGATTTGGGAGACAGAAAGGAAAGAGTAGTAGAGAAACTCTCCCAGCAACAGCATCACTTCCACCTTTCTTTTTTTTTTTTTCCCCTTTTCTTTTTTACTTACATGGTCTGTTTACCTGGAGGTAAGACTGCCCTATGACTTGTTTCTACAGCTTGTATAGTATCTTGATTTTGTCCAGGTTACCCTGTCTGATCTTAAGAGACAAATAATATGTAAATAAGTAACAAAGCTTTTTTCTCTATAGATTTTTTTTTAAAAATACTGTTATTGCAAATGCTTAGAAAAATAGTGTTTGCAATGATATTTGTTGTCCCCTCTCTCAGAGTTATTGTGTGAGATGTGTCCCTTAAATTCAGGTCAATACAGATTTAGGTTAGACTGTGAAAAGAGTTTGCTAATTAAAATATGTAGATTCCACCAGGGACCAGTGTGTTCTGTGGACACAAAACATAATGTTCGAATAGAGAAGACTGCGATCTCAAAAGATTTTTCATTGACTTTTCTCCTGCAGTCTTCCATCCTTTCCCCTTCCCCTGCCCCACAGTAGTGGCTGAACTAATAAATTAAAAACCTAGGGTCTGGGGTAAAAGATTGTTTATTTCACTTCAAAATGTAGTCACTTTACAAAACAAAACCAAACCAAAACAATAAGATACAGTGAGATTGTGATTCCTTAAAACAAATACAAAAAAAGTTTTACAACTCCAGGAAAGTTCCAAACAGCGATTTTCACTTGTTTGCTCAAAAGTGACCCCTTCTACAACATCTGTAATGACTAGGCCAGTGCCATACTTTGTAGGAATAAAATCACATATCACGTGAGTCATGATTATCTCATTGTGGATCAAAGCCATGTTTTAATGTGGCAGAGAGCACTGAAATAATTCTCAATTGCAGCATGTGCTGCCAGTATCTCTAAAACAATTTTTATCAACTTCACCACTTCAGAAAAGAGCTGAGATTCAGTTTGGCTGAATAAACAGAGATATTCTGAACAGACTTCAGTGCTCTTTCTGTAATATGACAGTTAGCTTGAAGCAGATGAAGCTAAATAATCAGTCAATTGTGGCTGAAATTGGAACTATAGACCAAAACATGTCATGAACATGTATTTCTCTTACGTTTGGTGGTGTTTTGAATGTTTCTCAATATTTTCAATCAAATTGCAGCCTTTCTTTCAAGATCTGAATTGAATATTGGGCACTGTAAAATTAATCATTTTGAAATACATGTATATAATGGATTCCTTTACTGAACTTGAATGGCTTGAATTGGTGTTATCACCTGTCCCTATCTGCAATATTAACTTCTTTTTCTTTTTTTTTTTTTTTTTTTTTTTTTTTTTTTTTTTTTTTTTTTTTTTTTTTTTTTTTTTTTTTGGAATCCTTTATATTTTATTTATCTTCAATTTTCAGCTTCTTAGGTAGATTTTTTCAGCTGCTTAGGTGGATTTTTTCACAGAGAAGGTGCAAGCTTTCATCTGATTGATAGATTGAATGAAGCAGCATTTTCATAAAAGATTGGACTTCTGTTGATGAAACTTGCCCTTGAAAAATTGCTATATAAATCATTCAAAAACTTAAACTGTTCCATTTGAACTGCCATGCCATCAATTAAAGGGACCATTTCAGTCTTTTGCTGTTGCAATAAATGTTTATTGTCCTCTTTGCAAGATAATTCTCTGAAACTGAAACAAATCTTATCGAACAAAAAACTCCACTTGTTGGAGACAAGATACTGGTGCTTGTTGACTTACTACTTACATTCTTTGTATCTTGGAATATAATAGGATTTTTCATGTTAATTTTACATTTTATGAATAACTAGGTGTCCTTTAGAAAAGTATTACCTCTAAAATAGCAACATAATAATGTGTATATTAAACTGTAATGTGTCTTATTGCATTCAGTTTGCTGTATCCCTACCCTACTAGTGACATTTTCATTCTTTGTTTACGAGTGTTGTTGATTCACAGCTCTAAACCTGTTACTACACTTTTAATTGTTGGCTTTAATACCTCTGGCTTATTGTACACTCCTCATGATCTCTTCACCAAGTTCTGCATCATCATCCACTTGCCACAGACATAAAATACGGTTGCTGTTTTTTTTGAAGTTTTTTGTCCAGTTGACCATAACTTCTGGAAAGTGGTTTAAATTTTTTCAGAATTACATCTGTAATTTTAAGAGCCAATGTTTCTATGATATCTTTTTAGAAAACCTCTCTCCTGAATTTTTCGTTTTTCCAGCAACTTTGAAATATTGGGATCAAGTTCTGACAGCAAGCCAAGTTATTGAATAAAGCAACTGTCATCCTCTGTGCTTAACAATGTCTTTAGCCCATTTGGCTTAGTGGTATCACAGAGGAGTCCTTGTCTGGCAAGACAATACATGTTACTGTTTTCATTAGGACTCTTCTGTGTGTTCTTTCTTCTAAGAATATTGAAAACATTTTTGTGTCCAACATTTCCTGTGCACTTTTGAAGAACAGGAACAACTCATGGTGACATTAGCAAGCTCTACATCATTCAAATTTGTTTCAAGACCTTTTTTAAAAAATAAGACAGGACAATCTAAGTCATTCCCAGACAGCCTGACACAGCTGTGATCACTGAGCTGCCATAAGAGATGGGCAGTCAGATAGGCAAATCATCACTAAGAAGCCTAGTGCTCCTCTTACCTAACTCTGTGCTTAAAACATTCCATCCCTTGAAATTCACAACTTTTTTCTTTCTCTTCCCACATGTAGTCAATGTGGCTGTGAACACTTTCGGAAATGTAAGGTGTGTGGGCTTTCCTCTCTGATGATTTAGTTCAAGAATCTAAAACTCAAGATAGTGACAGCCCATGGTCAGTAAGGGTTCCCTGGAAGAAGACCCAAAGTAAAAGGAAAACTCAAGTAAGGTTACCAAAATAAGCTGCACAGTCTGAAACAGTCAGAAAGCAGTACAGTCATGTCAGGAGACCTCTTTCCTATTCATCCTGCACTGAGCTTCCATGGATGGCATTATGAGGTGTGTTGCCTGATGAGAAAACAAAAGTTAATCTTGAATCCTCCCCTGCAACATGGTTGGGTGCCGTGTTGTTCTTAATGATTTGTTTCTTCATGKCTCATACATTATCAAAAGGATTATCTAGCACCAGATAGGTTTTATGATCAAAGAATTCACTCAGCCTTTGCCTCCCGGCTGCCCATCAAGTTCCGGGATGTTTCAGTGGAGTTCAGCCAAATGCTACTGGTTTTCAGCCTGTTCCCTCTCTCCCTAATCTTGATGCAAAAGTCAATGTACGGCTTAAAGAAGAAGTATCAATGTTCTGCCTTGCAGCTGGAGTTCCACATTCTGTATATTGATGGCAAACAGAAAAGTTGCTGGATGGGGGACTCAGTTTCAAATATTTCTGTGGAGGGGAATGAACTAAATCAACAGTGTATAATTTATTTCTTATACCTACACTCTCCAGAATCTCAGCCCTCTAAAACGTTGGTCTCATCCATGTATCATCCATGGATTTTCTTATGCATTCTCCAGACTGGTACCTGTTAAGGAAAAATATATCGTGCCGGCTCTGGCAGGCTGAGTGAGGCGAGACTGATGTAGCTCCATGCCCCAGGTCCCATCAGCAGTGAGGCTGAGCATGTACTCCCAGTAGGCACATGGACACAGAGCACACATACACAAAAATATTCGTGGCAGTCCATACAGATCAACAGAGACAGACAGACACACAGAGCACTCACATGAACACAGACAGCACCAATGGCCTCATCCTGCTCCCCTATCTGGCTGAGCAAGGTGGAGGTGCATAGTAAGACTATAAATAGACACACGTACAATATTGATCCCTCCAGCAGCCAGGCTCAGACACTCAGGCTGCCCAGCAGCTGCCCCTTGATCCCAGCCTCCCCAGTTGCTGTCAGATGGATATACAAGCCTCAAAGCCATAGCCCCACTCCAGTTGCTGGTATGGACCCCTCACTCACAGTCACATTCACACTCACATACACACCCCCAAAGCTGTCCAGGACTCCCCTGGTCCCCAGAAGTCAATTCCCCCATTGTCTCACTCTTAAAGACACCACCCCGCCCTGGCTCCTCAGCCACTTCACCCACTCCCCGGCRAGTCCGGCTTCATCTTCACTAGTGCTCACATGCTCACTTGCACGCCCACATAAGATCCAGTTGCTGGCAGCCGGGCCTCTGAGCCCTCGTCCCAGTCGTGTGGCTGGCATTGGGTTTCACTCACTCAGGTTTCTCCAGTTGCCGCCACCCAGGCACATGGGCCCTCCAACCTGTGGGCTGACTCCAGCTGCTGGCACCCAGACCCCCATACAGACACACTCAGTAGAGAGAGTGAGAGCCCCTCACCCAGGGAAGAGTTAGAGGAATTTAATACGAAGATAGGATAGATAGCATGCCAGACAATTATACCAGTCAGCCAACTATTTATACATGATGTCCACTTTTATCTCCTTAACCCTATTTTCCCACACTTGTTCCTCTCAAATCACCTAAATCCATCCCTTTCCCCGACATTGGTCCCTCCCCTAAACATCCCATAAGAAGTCTTGTGCAATCCCCAAATGCTCTTCCCCTGATTTCCAGCTGGTCAGCTCCCAACATATATTGGTGCCTGGGGTTGCTCCTGCCCAGGTGCAGGACTTTGCGCTTCCCTTTGTGGAAATGCATGAGGCTCCTATCAGCCCATTTCTTCAGCCTCCTCCCAGTTTCCTGCTCCAGACATAAATTCCAAAAGGTTACTCTTTTTATAAGATGAACTGCTTTATAGCCCACTATGTGAACATTTTTTGTGATGAGAAGTCCAGGGCCAGTCAGCCTGAAATGTCTTGGCACAGGGCAGAGCTTGAAAATGGGAGTAGTAAGAAATAGGTGCAAGGCCAATGAGAATAAGGGGTAGCAATTTTTGAGTCAAGCCTGTTCAGTCACGTCCATAAGATCTATGGGGTCTGAAATAGAGATCAAGCTAAAACCTCCCTCCTTGTCCTCCTCTGCTTCATGAATTCTCCAGGAATTATAGGTAGAGAACACATGCATGAGTTTAGAAGAATGGGGAGAGGTACGTAGATAGTAATACCAGTGTAGCATTAGACTCCTAAACGCAGTGTTATACGTGGATTTTAGGTCATTAGCAAACAATAGGACTTGAATTCATAGAGAAGGACTTTCAGGAATTTAGGTACATAGGGATACAAACAAACAAACAAACAAAAAAGAAACAAACCTTAAAAAAAAACAAACCATGTAACAAGATTAAAAAGAAATAATGCTACCTAAATGGTTTGCCTATCTAGTAATCACCAAAATCCATGACAGTTAAGTATGATTTCCAGAAAGGTAATGTGGGTGACTGAAAAAAAGTTTTAAACTGAATTTAGGCACTGAGATCCTTAAAAGTAATATAAAAGGACCTTGCTGCAGGAGAACTCACCAGAAATGTAAGTTTATTCAGTGCCAAGTGTGGATCCTAAAAGTTCTCTTAGGTACACTAATATTCCCCAGTGACTGTATATGCAATGTATATAATTCACTTACTTTCTTACTTTCTGTTTTCATAGGTCCAGATGTATATTTCTATTTTTATAAACTTGCAGGTATTTAAAGTGCTTTTTTGAGTTCTACTTTACATTCTTTCTTTTGTAAATCCTACTACAGTGATCAAAAACTTTATGCTTGAAGATACCTTTAGAAATCTGTCTCTAGTTGTATAAATCACTTCTGATAACAGAATTCTGTCTAGATCACCAAAGTGCCTTAAAATATTTTGGCAGAGGTCTTCAGAACAGTCTAAACAAGTCAGTCAGAGTTGAGTGTCTGATAAAATCCTAGTAGCTTTTAGATGTTAAAACTCAGGTTTGTATTTTATTTATCCACTTCTGTGGTGGCTCCTTATCTGACCTTATTGCCATCACATTGTTTACAAAATCTGATGCCATTCTACAAGCACATTTTTATCCATGAACAACTTGCAGAAGCAACATGGAAACATAAATGTGTTTTGGTTTATTTTTCTTTAAACGTGAGTGTCCCCTCTGGGAGCTGCAAACAAGCATTCAAGTGCTACTGTAACACTATATTTGCAGAGCAAGTTACTCTATCTGGAAGCCAATTGCTCTGAAGTAAACATTGTTCTTTAGAAAAGAACAGGAAGGAAAAAAAAGGTGAGATTCTGCTATAGCAACCTGAAGGAAAAATAGCTTTTTTTAGTATAAACCTTCCTGATAACACCAAAAATGTGAAAGTTTGAGTGCCATGCTACAGATTCTATTTTTTGATAAGTAAGACATTGCACTTTTGGCAGTGAGGTTTCAGTGGCAGAACACTAAGGCTTTGATTTGGACCCCTGCTTTTCTCTACAACTTTAATCTGTGTACACTGTAAGAGTTTCTTTCACAGCAGCAGACCTGAGATTGATGTCACCGCCCATTATTATAGAAGAGAACATTTGATACTGAAGGTTCCCGGAGCTCCCATCAGCTTTCTATGGTATGTCTGCTCTCTTGACGTTTAACGTCCCTTAAGCCTGATACAGTCCGATAACTTTAACACATCATGTGCTTTTTTGGGGAATAAAGAATTTTGTTATCTCTGCTTCTCCATTAAGATTGTCACTATCTACATTCATGGTGCTTGATTTAGCCACCCCCTTTGTAATTAAATATAGCTGTATAAAAAGTAGAAATGAAGGATCAGCATAAYGTCATACACAGGTAAATACATCCTGCTGGAAAATGCTGAATGCAGATAGATTAAAAAACAATGGATGAAAACATGCTTCTCTGAATATTGCATCCACTTGTGTGAGTCTGACCCCTTTCCTGTTGATGGCTCAGGGCACGTCACTTCAAGAGCAGACTTAGATCAGACCCTACATTCCATCTGATCTGCAATTCTTTTTGCCTTGGTGGTAAGCACCAGATGTTTCTGAGGAGATGTTAAAGCAGGCTACCCACAGAGACTGTTTCTTTCTAATCCCMGACACCTAGTGCTTGGTTTTTGCTCTGAAACAGAAAGAATTGTCACTTGGGCATCCCAGTATCTGGCTTTTTCACAGCTTTTGGAAGCCTTGAGGGCTTTGGACAGCTGACTGATCCGTCCCAAAAGATGCCAGACAGCAGCTTGGGTCTTGGCTAGTAGTGAGACACTCATGTATAAAGGCTGCTTAAAGTACAGTCACTACTGCAACAAGTGTGACAGTAAGCCGAGTTTGGCGAAACCAAAAAGAAAATAAAAGGACCATAAATTTGATACTGGCAGAAACTATAACTGGAATAGCTAAGAGCATTGCAGGTAAGTTCAAAATGATGAGCCTCTCTAACACTGTTCCTTCTAAGTAATATGTCAAATGCTGTAAGACAGAAGTGGGGTAGGTAACATCTGTCCCATTCTTTGCAAACAAGGAAAAAGCTCAAGAGAAATTCTGCAGTGTACCTAAACCTGCTAACCCCCAAAGAGCAAAGGGAAATAAATATACAGTTCCTCATTGTTGTTTTATTTGGTCTGCTGCTATAAAGGAGTATATCGGCATAAAAACATGTTAGAAAATGTGTTGCCTAATTGGCTTTTGAAAAACTTCATGTCCATTCTGCTAACATATATTCTGGAGCAAAAATCCAAAATAATTACATAGAATTATTATTATTATTATTAATAATAATAAAGGTATCTCTTGCCAAGTAGTTATTTTAATAGTAGCTAGAAGGAGAAAAAGGTGTATTTTGCTGATATAACGTGATGTTCCAGATCCAATGTAGTTAAAGGCGATCAAGATGAAGACAAAGAATCTTGTATCAGCTGAAACTTTCTTGATTTTATATTTAAATTTTGTGTGACTTTCTATATTGTTTTATAACTCAAGTGCAGACTCATGCCTAGTAGAGTTTTCTGTGTTCATAGTAATACACCGTGACAGATAACATGCTGTATAGGTGTCCTGGTTTCAGCTGGGATAGAGTTAATTTTTTTTTCCTAGTAGTTGGTATAGTGCTATGTTTTGGATTTAGTATGAGAAGAATGTTGATAACACACTGATGTTTTTAGTTGTTGCTAAGTAGCCTACTAGTCAAGGACTTTTCAGCTTCCCAAGCTCTGCCAGGTGCACAAGAAGCTGGGAGGGAGCATAGTCAGGACAGCTAGCCCAACTGGCCAATGGGGTATTCCATACCATGTGAYGTCATGCTCAGTATATAAAGCTGGGGGAAGAAGAAGGAAGGGGGGGATGTTCGGAGTGATGGCGTTTGTCTTCCCAAGTAACCGTTACGCGTGATGGAGCCCTGCTTTCCTAGCGATGGCCGAACACCTGCCTGCCGATGGGAAGTAGTGAATGAATTCCTTGTTTTGCTTTGCTTGCGTGCGCGGCTTTTGCTTTCTCTATTAAACTGTCTTTATCTCAACCCATGAGTTTTCTCACTTTTACCCTTCCGATTCTCTCCCCCATCCCACCGTGGGGGGAGTGAGCGAGCGGCTGCGTGGTGCTTAGTTGCTGGCTGGGGTTAAACCACGACAATAGGATAATCTAATCTAATTGTTTGCTTCTGTTCTTGAACCAACAGTTAGAAGCACTTCAGGCACCATTTTAATGTCCTTACCACGTTGTACATTGTACTGACAGCAAAGTAATGCGTCAGTGTTGCACAATGTAATACTGAGGTGCTGAATACTGTAAAATGCCTATAAATATATAAATAAATAATGTATAAATAAAGTAAATAAGAATAACTGAGTTGTTGGCCCAAGCAAAAGGTTTAAACTACAGCTATTCTTCAATCCAAATCCTGGCAATCTTGTATTCCTAACCCCACACAGAGTATAGTAAATTAATATATATACCAAAATCTCTCTCTCACCAACTTCCTTTCAGTGTTGGCATTTAAATGCATGTCTAGACAAACACACAAATATTGTTTTCAGTACTAATTTATAAGGAAGTTTTTAAAACTAAACTTTAAAAAAACCTTACTGTAGAGGTAGGCATAATTTTACTATATTAATTTTCTGCAGGAAAGCATGCAGGTTACAAAGTTACAGCATTTTTTATTCTAACATGCCAGTATAGAATGTGGAATGTAATAATCATTTTGGTTGTGCTTTGAGAGTTCAGCATGACCTTATGGGTCACTGAATTCATTTCACTAACTCATCACAAACTACAATGACAGCAAAGTCACCTACTGTGCCACCTTCATCCAAAGTAAATAGCATGGAGAATTTAAACAGGTGTTTTTGCTCCCTGCAATGCTTCAGAAAATCAAGTTATTATTGGCCTTTTTAAGAATTTCGAGAGTATCTTTACAGTTCATCATTCACATACACTTAGACTGTTATTGTTTAATGACGACTACTTTATATGTGCCTAAGAAGAGGACATATTACCTGGTATCTAGAAATAGACACTTCATAAGACAATGTTTCTTTATGTCTCACCAATTTAGGGATTTCAGCAAACAGCTCACTGAGAAATTAATGTGAATACAGTAAAACTGAATAGCAGAAAAAGAAATGATTCTGTTTTCCTTCAGCAAGACTACTCACATGCTTTAAAAAAGAATTTCTTTATATTGCCTTTTCTTTTGAACTCCATGAAAACTTGTATTTATAGAAAATAAGAATAAAAGTAATGCAATGGACTTTAATGAGTCATGTGATGTCAACAAATGCAACTACATGTTTGCAAATCATTATTGCTACTGCTCTCTAATCCTTTCTGTCTAAAGGTAGAGGTTCAGTTTGAAAGGGTAGACCATAGAGCTCTTGCTAGTAAACACAAATTACGGTTTCAAATCCACAGCTGGCCCAGTCTGTCTTTGTCTTTACTTTTGCTTTGTGAATATCAAATGGAGGCACTAAGAATTTTCAGAATGTACTGCTGATGTAGGTCACTTCATCTTTTGGATGCCTTGGATAAGATTTTCCAAAGGTTTGTAGCTTTAGGCTTTTACTGATCCTACCTCAAATTCTTTATATTCAGAATTTCAAAGAATTTACCCCAAAACTGAGACTTTCAATTCTTCATTCTCCAGTGTGTTCATTTGCACTTTACAGAGACAGAATGCTGGGAGGGATGCTGTCTTATCAGACAGGCACAATGGTTTTTTTTTCTTATTCATCAATGCTGCATTTTCTTTAGGTAAGAAAAGATAACAGCAATGAGCACTAATTTTTTGTGTGCCTCTGGGGCTGCACTGGACTGCTGAAAACATGAGGTAAGATCACTGGCTGCAATGAGAGACTACATTTACTTTAGATATATGCATAAGAGGCTCAGGAGAGAGGACACTATTTACATTCTGCCATCTTAATGTGTTTCCATCTTTTTTCACCTTCTCTTTCTCCTTGCTCCTGTAATGATTTTTTTTTCCCCACCCCCCTATTAAAAGGTGCAGGATGTATAACAGCTTCAATGACATTACTAATACATGTTTATACAGTAATGAAGGGACTATAGCAATGTCTTTGAGGTGRCTGGACTTTTTGTCTGTACATTGAAACACCACATCAGAGAGGAATTTACCTCATGTATTTCGCCTGGCAACAGTCTCTAATTAATGCCCCCTTCACCCCCCACCCCCAACCTACAATTCTCTCAAAAATACATCTTCTCCGTGCATGAATGCTTTCACAGGGCTTTTGGTTTCACTGAACTCTATTGAGAAGTTAGCTATCACAAAATCATTTAATAGCCCTTTGTGTGCCATTATTTCCACCTGCTAATTTATGGTTCTTTCTCATGCATGTCTGCATTCTTGGAACTATCCTCTGGATACAGCTTCCTGCCTTGAATGAAGAGGAGATTTTGGTTTGCCCTTTTTTCTCTGTGTGCGTGTATGCATGTGTGTGTGTGTGTGTGTGAAGTAAGCCACTCACTTGAGAGGATTCATGTGCCTTTATCAAGGACACCTGACGTATACTGAAAATATAACTTAGCAGTTATATTTTTTTTCTAACATACTTACCAATCATCTTAGTCAGCATTAGTTGTTAAGTACTTAGTGTTCAGGATGTACTCTTTTCTGTGCTAGAATAAGTTTAGAACAAACACCTGATTTATAATTCTATTGTATCACAACATTTCCCTGGCTCTGCACCCAGTTACATGAGAGTGTTTAACCCTTTTATTCCAATTGCATTATTTCTAAACTTGGACAGACTTGGTTTGTTTGTCAATTCTATACGTATACTATATTATAGGAATGCTTATGTTTTCTCTCACCCTTTAACCCTCTTTCCTTTTTCCAAATCCTATAGCTATAGCAAGCATACTGGTTTTCTACATTAATTTAGTTTTTTGAGGGGGATGGTTCTTCTACATTCTTCTGATAGTGTTGGGCTACAGGATGACTGGATCTCAATTTATTTGTCCATGTTAAGAGAAGGTACTTGCAGGTGCAAGGTTTTAAGTAAGTATTTGTAACACAGGTCTATATTGCATGCATGTAATGAAAACATAAATAAAAATTAACATCCTTCTTGAGAATAACAAGTAGTAAAAGAATAATTCTGTAGCATTTGATGTTTGAATGATTGGATATGGCATGGATTAGTGAATAATACTGGGGTTCACCAGCTGATTAATATTTGTCTTGAAACTACTTTCTCTTGCTGCGATAAAATAAAGAAAGGTGAATTTATTTATTACTAAAGACTGCTAGAAAGTAAAATTCATCTAAGGAAGACTTAATGAGTTTCTGTAGTGAAGCAACCTGCATTATCTCTAACTATAGGGAGGTCTCAAGGAATTAGAAAAGTATTATAATAGTAYCATAATTTGATTTAACATATTCTTCACAGAGTTATAGCAAAATAATTTTTAAAATTTGTGAACACAAGAGGCATTTAGAGTTGGAAACACACTCTATATTTCTTCTCAAATAATGTAAGTGATCAGGTCTAAGTTTCTGTCCACGGGTCAAAACCCACTTCTGAATATAGGGATCCATATATGTATTTTCCAAATGGTCAAGATGTTATGCCTTTAGCATATTTTAACAACTCAGTTTTTACATTTTCTTTGTTTTAAAATTTTGGGACAAAATGTAACAGATGTGGAGAAAGCAACAGCAGCATCACCTTCCCTTGAAGACTAAGTTAAGAAGAGAAATGAGTAGAACCTCAGCTTCCAGGTCATGAGAAAGCCAAACCTGACACTCTGCCAGACTAGGTATTTAACTGCCCAAACTAGGGCAACTGGGCATGTGCAGAAGTGCAACTCCAGTCCTGAAGATATTGGACAGTTAAAAAATGAGACAAGGATGTAGCCTAGGCACCATTAAAGGTTCTGCGGCAGCTAAGTGGAAATTTCTAGATTGCAATTTTCACTGTATGTCCCAAGTCCTTTACTGGATCTTGCCATCAGTAATTTTTAAAAAGTTGCTTCTACTGATAAAAATAATCTTTTATAAATTGCTCACATGTTCTGCACTTATTTCAATTTTGTTCTTTTTAGGGACGCTTGAGCATTTCATACTTGGAAGGATGGGTATGGGTGGTATTCTTCCTTCTGCTGAATCTTGGTGATATTATGATGTATCCTATGTTCAGACAAAAATGTTGAGATTGGTTGTGTTTCCATTTTTTCCAAAATCAGTATCATTCTATGAGATACATAAGAAATGGTTGAACCTCTTAGACCTGCCCTAGGCAACTGTCATACCTGCCGTCTTTCCGGATCTCTTGTACCCTGCATGCATTTACAAGTTAAAGAACAGGTTATAGAATAAGTTCATTACCTTCTTGCAAATCATTGTACAAGACACTGATGATTTCAGTAATTGAATGGAATATTCAAAGCAGCATGCATCCTGTCCTATCCAGCAAAGACATACTGAGGCAAATCAGCAGCTTTGTTACCTCTACTGACTTTCACCATGTTTTCCTTCCATTTCACTGATTTTATTCTGAAGTTATAAAACACTGGTTCACATTGTGAACAGCCTCTGTTCCCCAGCAAAGTATGATGCAGTGACAAGAACATATCTTTTTCCTATATAATCTGCCACAGGCCTATTGTGGCCTCTCTTCATGCATTGGACATTCTACTTTAAAAAGAATATTTTTTTTTCCGCAAATTGTAAAGTGTTACCTTTTATAAATGAAAAATAGAATCCTCGTAACAGCTAATGTAAGGTTTAGAGCAAAGATACATGAGGAAATTCTTGTTTTATTAGTTCCTCCCTTTTTATATGTTTTTTCTTTCAATTTCATTTTTCTAGTTTGCTGATCTTTTTACCTTTTCTATTTTTCTTCCTATCACCTGATCCAATTTAGCAGTGTCTTAAGGTCTACTCTGTGTGGTAAATAAAAGGTAGCTACATTACATGAGTTTTCACTGTCAGTACTTCAGATTTAAGGCTGGATATTGACAGGGTATAGTGCATTGTTTCAGATCTACTCTTAAACAAAGGGTTATATCCCTCCTCTGCCTCTGCAATAGACTGTGAAAAATATATGTCTTAATTCAAGCAGCTATAAAGCATTCTGCCATCTACTCCTTCAATGGTTTTGGGACCTCTTCTCTGTTTTCCATACTATTACTTTTTATTTTATAACCTTCTTTCTGAAGGTCCTAAGTTTTTCATTTCTACTGATAAAATTGGGAAATACTTGTTATAATTTATTATATTATAATCACAGTATCTATATGTATATATAAAAAATTTGATAAAGGCTATAAAATCTCTTAGAACTGAACCTCTAGTGGCTTCTGTATGTTCCAGGAAAATTTATTACTGTCAGAATGGCATTTTAATGTAAGAATTAGGAGAAAATAACAGTGACCATATAAAAAATATTTTTTAATCCTCATAGATTCTTCCTCTTCTAATTATGATGTAGTTGAGGCGGAGAAGATAAGGAATACTGCAGATGATAAATAGAAGAATTCTTTGCTACTCTTTGCTGTTACAGGGTAACATCATAAAGTGTTTAAAATCTTTATACTGTCTTTCACTCAGCTTTGCCTCTGAAATCTATATTGTTTCTTCTTTTATTGGCTAACCATTCTGCCCTGAAACCAAAGCCTTCCAAGTGGCTTGACTGAGCTCTGAACCTATTCTTGTTAGACACTTACAACATAATATTCATAATGTAGTGCATGCTATATAACTTTTCCAGAACTATCCAGTCATGCATGTCTATTTATAATAATAACAAGATGTCTGGTATTATGCATACCAGTGAAGAAGAATTCCTTATGAAATAGTTTCCTTCAAAGCTTTTTTTTCTTTGGTTTGGTTTTGGTTTTGTTAAAGAAATATATTTGATATTTATTACCTTCAGAATGGATGCATACACTGGCACCTAGGCATAAGTCAGCTGTTAACTGAGGAATGATAGGAAAGAAACCACTTTGGCTTTTCACTGTAGAACTACCCACTGTCTGCATGCCTCTACGTTCTGTGCTACAAGGTGAAGAGATGGACCCATAGTCTGTCACATTTTGGCGATTTCTGTGTTCTTCCTTTTGGCACTATTACCTTTCACAGACTGTATTTCTTGGTCAGCTCTTTTCCGCTCTCCTCTTCTGATCTCTTTAGATAACTTAATTACATATATCATCATACCTGAATAAGCCTGACACCTCCATTCCAAGTGACAATACATTTCTATCAGAAAGTATAGTATGTCACAGATGAGAACAGATAAATTTAAATATGTTTTAGTTTACTCAGGCTGCATTTGCAAATGCAAGTAATACTGCAGTACTACAAAGGAGCTCGAAATACCTTTTCAATTTGGCTCTGCAATACACTGAGTTATTATATAAATCTGTCCCTGCAGCTTGGACACGGTGGAGAAATGGGGATCTATGAGTGTCTCCGCCCTGAGATAAACATCTGGTATCAAATGGCAATCATGTTGTTTCCTGTTCTGAGCACAGCATCCCAAATTTAACACGCAAAGTAATGGACCTCATACTATGGCTCCTGTTGAACCTAAAACAATTCTTCTAAAGCTCCTTTCATCCCACCTGCAGCCCTACAATGTAGAAATGAACAGAAACTGTTCTAGAGTAAAAATAGTGTAAAAGTGGGAGAAATTACTGCAAATACACAGGTTATCGTGTCAGAAAAGAGATAAAGGAAGTTTGGTTTCCTGTAGTCTGGGTCTTTCATTTATGGTGCTATGTAGATTCTTTTACAGCTCAAAAGAAAGGAGTTAATTTTGCAGCCCCTCTGTCAATAGAGGTATTAGCAAGGTCTTCTTTGTACAGAAACTGTAGAAACCTCTGGGGATGTAGGATGTATCAAATTTTGTTGAAGTTACTCAGTGCTGTAGTGGGTTCACCCCAGCCAGCACTCACTACCCTGCCCTCAGTGCAAAGGGGAAGAGAATAAGAAGAGCAAAAGTGAGAAAACTCATGGGTCAAGATAACGATAGTTTAATAAGTGAAGGAAAGAGAAAAAAACAAGTGAGGCAAAGGCAACTGCCTCTCACAAGCAGACTAATGCCCAGCCAGTCTCTGAGCAATGGCCACCTTGGAAGACAACCCCCGCAACACTTTTCTTCCCCTACCCCCATTTTTTTATTGCTGAGCATGATTTTATATGGTGTGGAATATCTCTTTGGCCAATTTGAGTCAGTTGTTCTGGCTGTGTCCCCTCCCAAGTTCTTGCCCATCCCCAGCCTACTTGCTGGGGGGTGTACAGAGGGGAAAGCAGAATGGTAAAAAAAAGAGAAAGCCTTGAGGCTGTGCAGATACTGTTTGGCAAAACCCAAAACATTGGTGTGTTATCAACATTGTTTTAGCCAAAAATCCAAAATATGTCAACTTTCTTCTTCTATGAAGAAAGTTAACTCCATCCTGGGCAGACCCAGAACAAAGGGGTACAGAATTTGTTATAAATGTGCATGTGATTATGTAAGCTTTATTTAAGATATTTATGTAAGATTTATTTAAGCTTCTATAGGTACGTTGGGGATAAAAGCAAGATGAGGGAAAACATGGGCCCTCTCCGGAAGGAAATGGGAGACCTGGTTACCCTGGATACGGAGAAGGTGGAGGTACTCAATGACTTTTTTTGCCTCGGTCTTCACTGGCAAGTGCTCGAGCCTCACCGCCCAAGCTGCAGAAGGCAAAGGCAGGGACTGGGAGAATGAAGAGCCACCCGCTGTAGGAGAAGATCAGGTTCGAGACCATCTAAGGAGCCTGAAAGTGCACAAGTCCATGGGACCCGATGAGATCCATCCGCGGGTCCTGAGGGAACTGGCGGATGTAGTTGCTAAGCCACTATCCATCGTATTTGAGAAGTCGTGGCAGTCCGCTGAAGTTCCCACTGACTGGAAAAGGGGAAACATAACCCCTATTTTTAAAAAGGGAAAAAAGGAAGACCTGGGGAACTACAGGCCAGCCAGTCTCACCTCTGTGCCTGGGAAGATCATGGAACAGATCCTCCTGGAAGCTATGCTAGGGCACATGGAGGACAGGGAGGTGATTCGAGACAGCCAGCATGGCTTCACCAAGGGCAAGTCCTGCCTGACCAACCTAGTGGCCTTCTATGATGGAGTGACTACCTCAGTGGACATGGGAAGGGCTACAGATGTCATCTATCTGGTCCCTCACAACATCCTTCTCTCTAAACTGGATTTGATGGGTGGACTGTCTGGTGGATGAGGAATTGGTTGGATGGTCACATCCAGAGGGTGGTGGTCAACAGCTCAATGTCCAGATGAAGGTCAGTGATGAATGGCGTCCCGCAGGGGTCCGTATTGGGACCAGAACTGTTTAATATCTTCATCAATGCCATAGACAGTGGGATCGAGGACACCCTCAGCAAGTTTGCAGACGACACCAAGCTGAGTGGTGCAGTTGACACACCTGAGGGACGGGATGCCACCCAGAAGGACTTGGACGAGCTGGAGAAGTGGGCCCATGTGAACTTCATGAGGTTCAACAAGGCCAAGTGCAAGGTTCTGCACCTGGATCAGGGCAACCCCCGGTATCAAGGCAGGCTGGGGGATGAAGGGATTGAGAGCAGCCCTGCTGAGAAGGACTTGGGGGTACTGGTGCATGAAAAGCTGGACATGAGCCAGCAATGTGCGCTTGCAGCCCAGGCGGCCAGCCGTATCCTGGGCTGCATCAAAAGAAGCGTGGCCAGCAGGTCGAGGGAGATGATTCTGCCCCTCTACTCTGCTCTGGTGAGACCCCACCTGGAGTACTGCGTCCAGCTCTGGAGCCCTCMGCAYAAGAMAGACAYGGACCTGTTGGAGTGGGTCCAGAGGAGGGCCACGAAAATGATCAGGGGGCTGGAACACCTCTCCTATGAAGAAAGGCTGAGAGAGTTGGGGTTGTTCAGCCTGGGGAAAAGAAGGCTCCGGGGAGACCTTATTGCAGCCTATCGGTACTTAAAGGGGGCTTATAAAAAAGATGGCAGCAAACTTTTTAGCAGGGCCTGTTGCAAGAGGACAAGGGGTAATGGCTTTAAACTAAAAGAGGGTAGATTTAGACTAGATATAGGAAAGAAATTTTTTACAATGAGGGTGGTGGAACACTGGCATAGGTTGCCCAGAGGGGTGGTAGATGCCCTGTCCCTGGAAACATTCAAGGTCAGGTTGGACAAGGCTCTGAGCAACCTGGTCTAGTTGAAGATGTCCCTGCCCATGGCAGGGGGGTTGGACTAGATGACCTTTAAAGGTCCCTTCCAACCCAAACTGTTCTATGATTCTATGAATCTATGATTTATTGTTTTCCAGGACAGCCAACCTAATGAAGATATTATCTACATGAGCCTTGATACGGTTCCTGTGGAAACCTGTGCTTGTCCTCAGTGGGACCTTAAGATTCTATTACATCAGTAGCATCAAGTTGAATATGGAATTTAAAAAGTATCAAAAGAGTAAAAAAAAAAAAGGTCACTCTTCCCACCTTATGTTTTTTCCTATTTTGTTTTTATGGGTTTTACTTGCTTGGGTTTTTTCCACTCAAATTTGATCTTCTTTTCATAGCAGTAATAACAACATTTAGAAAAGTTTGGTCCACAGTACTTTGGCATAGATTGTTCACAGATGTTTTGCTGGTAATTTTTGTCTTTTTATGAAATGGCTTACAAGTGAAAAATTGTCACAACATTATATATGATGACAGTCCTGCTAGCATATTGAAAACCAGAGGAACTTCAAATTAAGTCTATGGCAAACCTGTCTGGACTTTTTCCTCCTTCAAAATATAATAAGAATGTTAGTTAACTACTAAAAAAAACAGCATTGCACTCACATTATGTTTACTACAGCAAACACATCCCAGAAGTTGAGGAAAACTGCCATTTTTCAACAAGAGTTCTTATAAAGCAGCAGCATTTGTTGCATTCCTCAAGACTTGGGAAATTCAGTAAACTTTGTGAGAGAAACAGGATATTCCAGATTAGAATTCTGACATGAACGTGCTGGTATCTCCAGTTTCATTACAAAAAAAAAAAAAACCAAGCAAAACAAATAAACAAAATCCCAACATATAAATAAGAAATCCAATATTTCAAAGTGTTAACAAACAACGGAAGATAAGAAATTGCTCCAGTTAAGAGCACTGTGATTCCTCATGCAGTTAACTTACCTGTCCAGTTACATTTTCGGCTTTGCTCTGGTGAGAACTAAATCAACACTACTGGGTTATTGAGATTCATCATCTAGGTGGTGAATAGGTTTTTAAAGGTTCATATTTTTTATACAGAGAAGGTGGTATTGTGGAAAATCACTCACATCTTGATCTGCTAATTATCCTATGACTTGTTCTTTAACATCCTACTATTTGTTTTGTCTTTGCAAACAAAAAATGGGAATTTTCCAAAAGATTAGGAACATTTCCAGTACAAGAGCAAAGCTTAGGTAATCATACCTGTTTGTAGCTTTTTGGAGGTCTTTAGGACCTGGAAGAAAAACAGAAAGCTGATATCAAACACTGAATAACATTTTAAGCTTTTGGAGCGGTATCAAAAATATATGGTCAAATGGATTTGACTATCATTCCATCTGCTAGTGAATATTTTAAGTGAAACATTCACAGTTATCAGAATTCCTAGTAAAACTAATTTCTAATTTTAAATGAATGCATACAAGAATGGAACAGAAAACTGCATTTCTGCTTATGCTGGCTGATTAGAATTTCTAGTTTCTGCATCTATATATCTGCAGGTATATCCATTTAAATTAACATTTTTTGGCACAGGCTTTGCTTTATCATTATTTCTCATTTTATAAATAGATACAAGTTATTATGCCAGAGTACTAGCACTATCCAATCTGATCTTCATCCATTCCAAAAACATTTTATTAGAGCAAGGTGCAAGTCAAAGGACATAATCCATGTATTAAAGGTATGTGCTAGCACAATACTACAAGGTAAATTGTTATTGATTCGCCTTCTTTAGGGAAACAGTTTTTGACAGTTCTGAGGATAGACATAAAGAGATGCAGCTCTAAATACAAAGCGTAAAGTTGACAAGATTTACATTTAAATTAAAAAAGTGGCTGCTGGAAATCAATAATAATAATAATGGGATTTAGCTTTGGAAACATCATGACATTAAAAAAAATTTATTCAGATTTACAGTGGTTGCCCTTTAGGTATAGGGAGAAATCAAGGACAAAATTGATTTTTTTTACTTTCCTGTTTCCATTAAATAAGCTCAGATAATACCTGTATGTTAAGTATAGTTATTTTAAAGTACTTCATATATGCAATATATGCCAAAGTGTATGATTACATGTCTTTATCTTTCTCTGAACTTCATTTATGTTGAACAGTCTCACCTGTGTTGTCACTAATGTAATCTATATCTCACATTTTGTTGGTAAAATGACAATTTTATGTTGTGTCCAATTACTATGTTAAAAAATGCTCCAGTGAACAGTCAGTAGTTAAGCAGGCAATGAAGTTGAAAATGTAGCTATGTAGAATTCTACTCAGAATCTATCTATCTCAGACTAGCATTTTCCCACCTGATTTCTGTTCTGTATGTGAATTATTATGTGCATGAGTATAATGTCTCTCATATCCTGTGGATATAGCACAAAGCATGGTAGTAAGAGACAACAGGAGGCTACACAGCTGTGGGAAAGCAATGAAGGCTAGTACAGAATATGTGGACACCTTCTGCAAACAGACTGAGGAACCTTTAGGTGTTGAATTAAAAAGATATTTATGAACATTTATAGAATATATAGATGTAAACCTCTGTTAGTAGAAATTCAATAAACTGACAGCTGTGTAGCTCACTATCTTTCCCTCCTCAACTTTTGACCACAAATTGAATCAAAAAGATTCATGCTTTGTTGAGTTGATAAAAGTTCAGATTAGAGATTCATATTTTCATTTGGCTCTTGGATGATAAGCTGAAGCGCCAATGTGATTCTTGCATTCCTCTCAGAAACTATGGAAGTAAAAACATTTCTAGACCTAAAGAGTTTCTCCCTCTCTGTCTCTCCCAAGTCTCTGAAGATGGAAGATGGATAATTTTGCTTTAGAGTCCCTCTTCCCTCCCCAGTATATTCTGGAGAAAGAATAATCACATAACTCAACATTCAATGTGGAAAAAGACAAAGTTTTTTTTAGGTCTTGTTTCCAGTGTCTGTCTGGTGATCCTATGGAATACCCTTGTGACTAAGGTCCTACATTGGGATTAAGGAAGCTTCAGGTATGTTTTTTCTTCCACAAGACAAATGTATTTTTATGGAAAATAAATTTATTTTAATTCTATACATTTATTTTATTAGCTTCTCAGTATCTCAGTTTGCAACCTACACTGGAAATATTATTTACTTTTTCCAGGTAAACATTGTGCAAACTTGTTCATTAATGTTTACAAAGGCTTCAGCTATGGGCTTTTTGGAGGCTTTAGAGTAATTTATTTAACAGATAGGCAGACATACCATAGTAGTTTGGCACCTCTAAGTTTCTGAGTCTGTTAAGATATGATGTTCAATTTTGAAGACACTTGGAAAAGTTACCAGGTCTTCCTAGAATGTCATTTTTGCATAAATGAATTCATGTTTTGGAAAGGCTAAGCAACCTATCTGGAAAAGATTTCCTGTGGGAAATAGGAGAATGGTACACTTTAGTGGGTTGAGTAGCCGGGGAGCAAATGGAGAATAGGAACGAGAAGAGGGACAACAAGTACCGGGATTAAACTCAGCAATGTTTATGTAATTTTCTGAATAGTTTGACCTGAATCTGAGAGTAGAGGCTTTGCTAGAGGTTTTTTTTCCATCTCTAGAGTCTCTTTCTCTCTGTCTCTCAGTAACAAAGTATTTTCTGTATCAGAAAGTCTTTGGGTTTTTATGCCTATGTTTACAGTTGAGCCACTGTTTCAATGTGTGTATGCATCATGTGTTGTAAAAGAGTGCTCACACTAGGTCTAGTCAAACTCTGGTGTGGGTACCAGAAGCAAAGCAGAAGAAATTTGTAGTTAATGTGGGATTTCTTCCCTACTCTATAATGCATAGTATAGCTGTAGCATAAATCTGCCAACTGAACAAAATACATGTATATACTGGGATCTAGTGTCCCTGTTAATTCTTGTGTAAATCTGATAACAAGGATGTCATCAGTTTCTCTGTATCTGATTTAGTAACTACCATTAACTGCCAAAAAGGTATGGCTAAATAAAATAATAAAATCTTGTTCTTTTACAGTAATTTTTGCCAATAATTCTCAGAGTTCTTTAAAAAAAAAAAAGGTTTCATTATCCTCATTTTAAACTGGGACACAGAGAGGGGAAAAGTATCTTGTTTGAGGGAATTGACAGTTGAGGTCTGATGACTCTTGCTGCAGTATATGAAAAAAATTACTACTCATTGCTGCCTACTTTGTTCTTGTCTATAGATTATCATGTCTCCAGCAGTCATCAGAGCGGAAAGGGTGCCCATGGACTATACTAAGCCAAAGGACTTTACCCTAAGCTATTAATTAATGAAGATGATAGACTTCTTTACTAATGTGTGGGTATACCAACTGCTTTGCTGAAGGGAAATAACTTCTAGTGAAAGGAAAAGAAGACAATAGAAGGAAGCATCTGCTTTGTCTGCAGAGTGATACCTAGACTTTTTCCAGAATTGCCTGTCAATGTCCTACATTGCCTGGTTACTGAGTCAGGAAAAGGATGTGAGTCCCCTACTACATTATCCAGTATAACATACTTCCTCAGTTACTGAGATTTAAACACAGTATAATAAAGCATTAAACTGGTTTCCCATATTAGAAAAATACTTTAGACAGTCTGGGGCAGAATCTGACCTTCTAGTTTTGAAGTTCCTCTTTGTCGCAAACCTTCCCCTGTGGGGAAGACACCTCTGTGTCTGAGGTTTGTTCTCATATTTACCCTGAAAGGCACTCTTTCATTTTAAGTTCTGAATATAACAACTTCCTTAGCACCAGGAAGTGGATAAAACTTCAATCCAGTTCTAACTTTTTACACATACCTGCATTATAGTTTTCCTTTATATTTCCCCTTTGTGTCTTAATGGCTTGACCATTCGTTAGAATTAACTTTTTTGAGGAATAAAGTCTTTGGATATACTTTCATAATATGTCTATTGTATTAATTTTAATTTTAGCTACACAGTACCAACAAATGATATATCAAAATCACAATGAAAAATTCAGAAGTGGAGCTTGTGAAACATGCTATCAGGTTTCATCAGAGGCTTGAATATGATCTTAATTGGCACAGCTTTAATATCATTAAGAGTTTTGCATATTCTTCAGCTAGTGTTCATGCAGATGAGAACAAATATCAATATCCATCTGTAAAGTGAGTGCAGCACATATGGTATCACAGAACCTTAAAATAGGTCAGGTATGGTTTATAAAATATGATTCAAACCACTGTATTGTGCAATAGCATAAGCAGGCTAAGGGATTTGCTCACCTTGATTTGCCTTCTAATTAAAGACAGGCCTGTGTGAAAACCTTGGAACTGGATACCTCCTTTTGCAAAAAAGTGTGAATGCAAATTTGAGCTTCTCAGGAACGCACCTATCTGTATTAAACCTAGATCTAAATAATTTCAAAGGTTGTGAGAATTTGGCTGTATTACATCTATGCATATTTTGCTTTGCATTGTGTCCACAGACAATTAAATGAAAGTAGTGGTTTATAGACTGAGTCACAGCACATCTATGTGAATCTAAGTATGTATATATATAAGACAAAAAATACACAAATTACTATATTTTCATAGCTGTGTTACTGACTTCTAAAACTTGGCTTTAAGAACTAAAAAAAGGTTCATTTCTTTGACGAGAGCAGATGGAAGAGTCCCATATGAGTAGAGAGAGCTTGGCAAGTTTCAAGAATTTGTTAACTTCGGTAGTTTTCATTTGGAATCACAAGATAGCAGTTGTGTCAAAACTATACTTGCTATCTAGCTTTTTACCACAACCTCTTTTCCATGCTGCAGTTGTAACCTTTTTAGTGGAAACAGGGAAAGTTTGTGAAAAGAGGAAGCAAAAAATTTGAAAGAAACTACAGTGCACATTAGGTTTTCATTTTCTAAATTAATATAAGGAAAAAGAAGGAAAAAAAAAAAAAACAAAACAAAACTCGTATAACTCTGTGGAATAGAAAGATTAAAGGTCTTGTTTTCATATACAGATTTTGAAAGTTGGAAAAGATTTGTCCAAAGATTGACATGCTAAGAAAGAAGAAATGGGTTTCTATTGACATCTTATTTCACAGAATATTGATCAAATTGAGTAGTGTATTGTACTATAGGAAGAACACATCTTATAGCTTGGAAAACAAAAGTTTAAGCAAGAACTATGGATCACTAATGGTCTGTTTCAGTTTCGGACCAGTTCATGCCTTTGCTTTTGCAAAGAAGTTTCATGCCTGTCCTTTTCTGCCATAATGCATCATTCAAATAAAAGAAAAATGAGTGGTGTTTCTGTTTTGTTTTGTTTTGTTTTGTTTTGTTTTGTTTTTATGATGTTAACCTCATTGACAAGTATGTTGGTTTAATGGAAACCTCCCACCCACATAAAATATTTGAGTTGAGTGTAGAGACAAAACCTTAGCTGTAAAGTAAAACTATGTGAATAAAAGTAAGCGACTGCTTCGCAAAATGTCTTTTTCTTTTCTAAGAGAAAAAAAAGATAAAATATGAACTGTATTCTGAACATAATAAGACAAGTGGATGTTCAATACGCGATTTAGGAATTTCATAGAAGATTCATCACGTTCCCTTTCTGCTTTTGGGTATAATGGGAGATTTCAGAAATGACATAGGATCAAGAACTAAGCTGAAGGGTATTATCATATAAAGTTTTGGAGAATTACACATTCACAATTCCTTCAACACATGCTATACAGAGCCGTTCTGTACAACAGAGAGTGATCTTAAGAACAAGTTATGATTAAATGTCTAGTTAAGTAAATCCATATATAAGCTAAAGATGTATCTACACTAAAGTGAAGAAGTAGCTCTAGTACTGTATACAAGGTAATTCTGAACTAAGCCAGCTATGACAACACCAGTTTGCTTTCAGGAGTGTAGAGCTCAGAGCCAAGTATGGCAAGAGGGTATAGAAATGACTTAAAGAAGGTATCCTCCAGTACATGGGAAAGTTGGTGGGAGCTAACCCTATACAGATAATGGATGATTTTTCACCCTTTTTCCTTAAACTTTCATCCCTTAGCCAATTAAAGGAGTTCAAATAGAACTATGTAAAAGCAATATAAACAGACAGAAAACAAAGCCTGGAAAGTTTAAATTTTTTAAATATGTCTTGCATAGAATTTCATCCTTTAAAAATATCTCCTTTAACCTATTGCTTGTATATCAAGCCTCATTTGAAGTCTGTCTCTAAGCTATGTATGTTATAGATCCCTGGATTTAACTGAAAACGCGGCACATTTATTTTACATTTCCTTTTCAAAGTATGGTTTTGAGATAGTGGACTTATGCACAAAGTATAAATGTAAGATAATAAATTCATCCCTGATGTAGTGTCATTGATTTCAGGAGTAATTCTGGCCCAGTTATTTGGAAATATATTTTGCAGAGGTTTCATTATCTCATAGTAATTTTTCATTTCACTAGGGAAACCAAAGACATGCAAAAGTACCAGGAAAAGGAATCAGAAACAATTACAAGCACTCGTGATAGTAATTTCTTCTGTACCCAAAGAGAATTTAAAGCCTATTATTTAGCTTTCTTACAGAAAAGACAGAAAGAAGATGCAATAAAGTGAATAATACATCAAATGCTAAGATACAAAAGATTTATCATAAGAATTTTTTCTATCCTTTCTAAAATAATAAAGTTGAGTCATCAGTAGATTAGAGTATTTATTTGGCAAAGGCTAAATGTATTGCATTTATCCGAATCACTCCATGGAACTCACTGATACTGTGGAAACAAATATGTAAGGTTATTCAGAAAAGGTCTGAACAATATTCTCCTATGGAAAAAAAAAAAAAATCATTTCAAGGCCAGAATCAATTCAGTATCTATCATTATGTCAAGCTGGTTTGTCCCTCTGTGACTTGCGAAGACATTACTCAGGATTCAAACGTATCAAGGTCTTCCACCATCCAAGATTAGGCAGTGGGAGCTGTTGCTCTGTTTATAATGGGACAATGTAGGTTTTCTTCTTGACTTGGATGTTTCAGAAAACCTGACTAAAAAGTTTCTGATCTCTTAAGCCAAAGCTTGGGCTCTAATCTATAGCTACTTGAGAAAAAATGGAGAAATATTGGAAAAAATGTTATTAAAGATTGACCTTTCCTGCATGTGAAGAGAAGCTCCTTGGAGTGCCTTTCATACAATTGGGAGCTGCAGTCACATGGTGTTATTAAAACTTATGTATTAGGGCATAAATTGCTCACTAGCTAGAACCAGGAAAAAATGTCTTTGCTAAATCTGGGGGGGAGGGGATGGAATATGAGAAATATGTACTGTGCAGTTTTTTTACTGGGTATATTTTCATTCAATTTGTTGTTTGAAACCAGTCACAGTTCCAAGCCCACCTTTGTCAAGGTAATAGTAGATTAGAGTTCATAAATGTCAAGTGGTCTCTTCATTTCAGCTTGCAGCAGGACAAGTGTATACTCAGGGACTGCTTTCTTTGTTCATTTTGGTAATAAAAAAGGTTTCTGCAGTAGCTGAAGGATTTATAAGTCCCTTACTCTGTCCTTTTTTTCTCCTCTTTTTTTTTTTTCTTGCAGTATCATGTTACCTGTAATTCATTAACGAGTAGACCTTCTGCAAAATCTGTGTTTTAACAATCATCTGTTTCTACAATCTCAGACTGACTTTGCTGCAGTGTGCTAGAGTGCAGAAAAGTGAACTGTCAGCAGTAACTGATTTATAAGAGTGATTTACCTTCTGGAGAGTGTAATTATGTTCATAGTTAAGAATTAATCAGGTGAGAGAATTATAGAATAATCACACTCTTGACTTTGGAAGGACAAACTAAATGGAGATTGTTCCACCAAGTCATCTCAGCAGATGGAGATCTCTTTACTCTTTAACAGCTGGAAGACCAGGTTTCCAGCATAGTTGTCTTTATTCTTAAAAAGAGAGAAAATGAGCAATCTTGCAGTGGTTACTGTTCAGCTCACATAGGTGAAAATACATGAGAAAGGTGGAGCAAGAATAAAATACACTAGCAATCATGAAATTAAAATAAATCAGATAAAATTCTAGCTGAGATTTTTTTAATTTGCCATTATGACATTGTGTACGGTTCTGTGAATATAAGAAAGGTTTCTCTCTGTCTCTGCTGACTAAAAGACTTTTCTTTTTCTTCTTAATAATGAGTGTGATGTCTTTCACATTTCAGCCTTCTTAGTATGTGTCCTTTACCAGTTATGTTTTCTTAAACTTCATGGCAGTTGGATCTTCATTTGAAGATGCCACGCTGTCTGAAAGTCTAAAGGCTAAAAGTTGAGATTTTCCAGATAGTTTCTCAGGCACTCTACAGGATTTTTTCCTGAAGTGTATTTTGCTTTACATTTTGTCTGAGCTCACTGCTACCCTTTATAGGTAAAATCTTATTCCAGGCACTGCAAATCAGATAAGTCACGTGCAATCATATGTAGCATGTAGGGGATATTGAATTTGTGAGGCACTTTCTGCACAGTGAAAAGTCTCCTTTAGTTCCAACGGACCTTGATTAAAGGTTCATCACCTCCAATGAAGTAGAGGTGATCATTTCACTTATTACCTGTGAGGCTGGAATATTTCAGGAAGTGTGCTGTCAAACAAGTGTTAGTTACGGCCGTTATAAAGATGTCCCAGGTTCTCCAAATTATACTTATACCTGGTACATCAAGGCATAATCTCCTTTCCTAGCCTAATAGGAAACATGGTCTTGAGCAAACTAACTGTACAGAAAAATGGTCATGAGCAGATTCTACCGGAATTTCCTCCACTTTAAGCAGCCACAGTTCCTTGTGTAGCGACAACGTGTAGTCCCTAGCAGCTAAAGTCACAATTTACTTTTTACTTCAAAAATAATATGAGATAGTGAGCTCTGTAGGAGGACACACTATCTTCTTCTGTTTTTTTGCAGACCCAATAAGGTATCAAATGGGTCTGAGTCTGGAGCAGCCATTAGAACCACTGCAATATCAATGGTAGATACATGTCTTCTTTCCCAAAGGAAATTGTTTTATGATGAAAAAGCTGTGAACCCTCTTGCATTCAGACAGGAGAGAGAAAAGATCCAGAAATTCAACACGTTGTTTTCACGTGAGCAGAATTTCTGACAGGAAAGCTGAAAACTCACTCTCTAAATCAAACATGCTGTAGTGTGTGGGCTGAGCTTCATTTGGCTTCCCTGCCACATTATGCCTCCTTATCCCTGCAGCAGGTTTTTTTTAACAGTGTTTGAAAAGTCACCTTTGGGACTAGACAAATTATCCTTCCTGTTATGTCATGTTCTCAAGGAGACTATGCTATGGCATTAATTTTAGTAAGAAAAAGAGACCGTAATGTCCACATTGGCAAATGAATAGTCCAGTATTTATTTACATATCTCCCAAGTGTTTCTCAAAGGACCCATTCAAGATGAAATTCTCTCTGTCCCAAAGGAGACAAAGGTGTTTTGTGCCCCATTTGCCCAATGAGGGAGCTGCGTATTAAGGTAGTAGTCTGCATATCATTATGCATAATTATAACTATAATTACAGCCCTTTATTTCCCTGTCTCTCTGAGTTGCCACCTGCAATAATCTAGATCACTCATATTTAGCATAAATGTAGTCATTTTTCGAGCATAGACAGTAGCATTTTTTTTCTGAAAAACAAAGCTGTATGGAAACCAATGACCACACAGATCTTTTATTTTCCAAGCCTTTACAAGCTTTCTTTAGAATACTGTGATTTGGCAGCCACTATATAAGCAGGTACTATCTTAGCTATATTCAAAGCAGAAAATGTAAATATTAATTCCAAGAACATCAGACTTCAAAGTGTTGGGACCTACAGAAGTCCCCAGAAAAACATATGACTAAGTCATCAATAAGTTATAGAATAACAATAATTTCAGCCTTACAGATACAAAATTTTATGCTGTTCAGCATGTCCATCTAGCTTCAGATTCCTTCCTAAAATGCAAATATGTATTTTGTTCATATTTCTGAGGACCCTTACTGACAACTCTTATATCATATTTTGTGAATGAGTTCCTGAAACTTACCCACACAAGGTACTAAGGATTCAACTCGAGATATAGTTCAAACCTTATCTAACATTAGTCCATAAACTACAGAACAAGTTTTATTTCTCACATGTGCTATGCAGTACATGTCCATGGATAGGTCCTGCAAATAGACGTGATCTTAAGTCTACTTTCTTCCTAGTTCTAAGCACARGTATCCTTCCTCCTGCAACAGCAATGACTCGTGGCCTCCCATATAGCTTGTCCTGTTTCTTCACCAACAGTGTTTCCCTCTTCACATCAGAGAATAGCTGGCACTGATGTGTAGAATCCCCTAAACAAACACTGTTTTGGGGATCAGGGCAAAGTCTTTTGCACTGCTATGTGGTCAGCAATCAGTTATTTAGAGAAAAATACTACTATGAAATATAGGCTTTAAAGAGCACCCCACTTTTCATGATTGRTGACTGTTGCTTATCTGAGTCCACTTAAGGTCTCAGACAATGTACTCATGGAAAAAGATCCACTAGAAGTCAGTAGGGATGGAATTAATGACCAACAGTTTACATTTATCTTTTATTTTTATGTTAAATTTTATAGGATCATTAGAAATAAGAATGTACAATTTTTGTATTAAATTCAGAGGATTTTTTTGCACAACATTAAAGCTTGGTAATAATACTGAAAGCTTAGGGCAGGACATTTCTAGCTTTTGAATATTTCTGATACTTCTCTGTCTCTATCTCATTCTAATTGTAATAATTAATACTTAGTACATGTTCACTGCTTTATATTATATATGCAGAATGCTGTGCAAAGAGCAGTTAATGATTCTTCACAACTCCCTATTTACATAGTTAAGTTCAAATTTTAAAAATCAAGAAATCATTTGCATTTGGGAGATACTGTGATAGGTTTTCGCTATAGAGCATATTACCACAGGGAATTTTACTAGAAGTAATGGGAATTTGAAAAGTCCCTTTCTGACGCTGCAGAGTCTCACTGTGTGAGGAAAAGGAAGGGAAGATATGAAAGTAATGTACTAGCAGTGGCTGACCCTGCTAACAAGGGATCACACAGGATTTTCCACATCTGGAAAATTCTATGGGAAACATTTGTTTCTATCAGACTCCTCTTTTCTTACTATGTATAACCATAGCAGAAAATCAGAACATAAAGTTAATAATACTTCCTTGGTTCTCACAGCAATAACAATACTCTGTCATTGTGAAGTAGCATAGAGAAAGGAGAGAGAAGATGAGACATATAAGTGGTCAGAGAATGGCAGCCCTGCAAAACTTCAGCAGCTGCGTAGAAATCAAGATACTTTATGCTGTTAAAGCCTTTGCCTTGTCCCTCCTACAGGGAAAGCTCACTGGATGTGCCTGTTTCTTTTTATGTAGGAAAGAGACCCACATAGTGTTATCCCTATGGTTTTTAATTTCCTATTTCAGATGGCTTTATTAATCTCTCAGCTGGTCACCTACAGATGCTAACTGTGCTCCCTAAACCAGCTCTGCTGGACTCTGGAAACTCACTTTCTATTCTGCTATTTTCACAAAAAAATAAAGGGGGGGCAGTGAGCAAGGGGAAAGGAAAAGAAAAAAGAAAGGTTGTGTACCTCCGGCTTTAGTAAATACCTGAAGAAAGAAGTGAGATATTTTCAAGCATTTTTTTTTTCCTTTCCTAGAATAAAAAGGTACAAAGTGTCTCACTCCTAAGGACAAAGTCCAGTAGAAAATCAGCATAAAAAGATAGTTCTGTAGAGAACTATACAGCTGATTATGTGCTGAACAAGAAGCCCTAGTTTTTCTAGTTTTTTTCCCTGTGTTCACACTGGGACATCAGTAATTTTGAGGAAATCCAGACTTGCAGTCTTGTCTAGTGCTTGTCCTTGCTACTTAAGGATTGTTGTGGCATTACGTCTTTTTTGTTTGTTTTCCAAGGTCTTATGGTCCTAAGAAAACTTGTGTCAAAATGATGATGTTCGATAGATTATGCAGAATGCTTATCCAAGCCAAGAATCAGTGTACACTTGTGTCTATTTAAACTGGCTTGTCAGTCTGCAAGTGGACAGAATGAAAAGTGAAAAACTAACAAATTGACATGGCTGTAGAGTGTTAAGTGCTCATTGCTGTGCATGGCTTATGCGAGTTTTTCTTCAAGTCTTGAATTCTGAAATGGTTGATCAGCCATGCTTTTTTCTGTCATTAAGGAAATAGACCACCCTACTTCTAGCCATTGGAAAAGATAAACTTTAATAAGAAATTAATTTATGCATCAGAATTTGGCAAATTCATTTGGCTAAAAATCACAGTAAAGATCCATTATGTAAGGCAGCAGAGAACTCCAACCACCCTGATGAGGTCATTCCCACTGAGGTCAGAGTAAAGTTTCGTTTCCAAGGGAAGTTTGTATTTCTTTTGCTTATGCAAAATGCATGGAGAAAGATAGTTTATATCCATTTCATAATGTTATGACCCTTCTGATGAAAGACCTTGTGAATATCATAATGAATCCCAGAGGATATAGGTAGTGACTATCATTCTTATATATTATTTATAACATAATATGAAGCAAGTTGGGATAGATTGTACTTTGTCGGACATACATTGTTAAGTCCCACAGACTTTTCTGTACATATAATAAAGTTTCAGTGGTATAATTTTTAATGTAGAGGATATTCATAAAAACTAAAAGACATACTACTGGTTCAGTCTTTTATCTTCAAGCAGCTTTGTATCAATACCAGAAACTAAGCTGCATAACAGATATCATCCATCTATTTATTTTCAATCTGTTCCATGGACCATACTATTGTTACTGTAATATCCAATGCTATCATATTTCTTACTAGTCTAGATATAGGTTACTGCTAGAACAGAGCAAAACACACAAAGTAGACTTATGGAACACAGTAGATATTTTCTACTTCACATTATTATGACAGGGCTCTATGTTTAAGCTTTATTTAACATATTAGTCTATATGTTAAAGGAATTTGAACTTGAGCTCAACTTCCAGTTCTTAGGAGAGAGCTTCGATCCCACCCACCCACTTATGTTGGTCTATTGGGGAGGGGGGAAGAAGAGGAGAGGGGAGGAGAGGAGAGGAGAGGAGAGGAGAGGAGAGAAGAGAAGAGAAGAGAAGAGAGAAAAGAAAAGAAAAGAAAAGAAAAGAAAAGAAAAGAAAAGAAAAGAAAAGAAAAGAAAAGAAAAGAAAAGAAAAGAAAAGAAAAGAAAAAGAAAAGAAAAGAAAAGAAAGAAAGGAAAAGAAAAGAAAGGAAAAGAAAAAAGAAAGAGAAGAGAAGAGAAGAGAAGAGAAGAGAAGAGAAGAGAAGAGAAGAAGTATTTACATAAAGAGGTAAGGACAATTTTTCCTTTTGCACAGAAATATCTCAGTCATTTGGAGTAGTGGTTTTATCATCCACACTCTAGTCTTTCGCATATGTCCAATAGAGGAGGAGTTAAGGCTAATATGACGGAGGCTTCTTTTGCTTAGAAAGCCACTTATCTATCTCTGACTTCTGTGGCAAGTTAGACAATGGATATGTGGTAGAAAGCCAAATAAAGCCTTTTCTGTTAAGAAGCCTCAGGCTTGCTTTCAGTGAAAAGCTGATCTCCATTTTTTTCATGTTTCTTTGTTATATTTCCAAGAGAGATGGAAGAAATATGGAACATCATTTACAACAAGACTCTGACAGCACTATGCCCAGTACATGTGAAGAGTGAATTGCAGTCACTCAGAAGAATGATTGTGAGTAAAATCATGACTCACTTTAAGGTCACAGCAAATTTCAATGAAAAGAAGAACCAGAGTATATTAACTTCAGCTATTTACAAACTGCATGTTGAGCAAAGATAAGGACATAAGTTAAACAGTAACTGAGAGAGTAACTAAGACTAGTATTTTCTTTAACCCAAACACATTTCTCTTTTCCCTGACCTGTGCAGGTAGCCTTAGAAGATGGACTCTATTTTCGTTAATCCAGCTAACACCATCACAAAGCAATAGTTATTGTTTATTCTGTTGGCTCTGTTGGAATTTTAAATAAGACACTGCATACAAATCTTTTGTCATACATAAAAATATTTCAATATAAGAACAGAACAGGTGACTGAACTGATAGTCGTTATCAGGTCTGACTAACCACCTACAAGGATTAAGAACACCGGTGTATTTATACCTGTTTTGTGTGGTGTTTAGCAATGTATGAAGTCTATGTCAGTTGCATCTGACGCATAGCAATGCCTTGTGCTTCTCCTGAGATCTTTTCCTAAACCACAAGTAGAATTGCCGTAGGCCTCACAACAATCATATACCTGTAACTCATTTCTAAAAATACCTGTTGCCCACCATACTCCCTCCTGGAATATCTAAATCCTGAATACCTGTAAAAGGCTAAACATTTTATATGTAATATCTTGGTACTGAAACAGAGACACCCATACAACAAGAGTCAAAATATTTCTTTACTTCACAGGCATGTAGTAGTGAGCATATTTACTGTGTTTTGATCATGCTTTTGGGGTTCTGGTTAGGTGGTACCTTCCAAAAGGAGGGAACCATAACTGCTTGACATATGTTTAAATGCAATTAGAGTTCGATGTGTAACTCTTTACCCTTTTTTGAAAACGCAGGTCATAAGTATGAAATTAAATGTATTTTTAAATGGCCAGTCCAAACTCTAGAGTATCACAAAATGTTCCCGTACTTTTAAATCATTCTTACTATATAGTCTAAGCTCTATAATAATTAATCAATCAAAACATTTAATTACCGATGTATTGGTATGATTTGTAATCCTACTGCAGAAGTTGTCATTATGTCATTTTTTAAATCTGTTTTGTGACTTAAGGTAAGAATCAATATAAAAATATTTTCATGTGTTTAATTCCCACTAAAATCCCAGGAATCAAATCAATATAAGGACTTTCCTGACTCTGAACATCTGCTGTGCAGATTCCTAAGCAACTGTATAAAATCCCACGTCTGTAAATTCAGTTATTAGTTTCCTAATCCTAAATTTAAACGTAGAATCATAGAATGGTTTGGGGTGGAAGGGACCTTAAAGATCATCTAGTTCCAGTCCCCTTGCCATGGGCAGGGATACCTTCTACTAGATCAGGTTGCTCAAAGCCCCACCAACCTGGCATTGAACACTTCCAGGGAGGGGGCATCCACAATTTCTCTGAGCAACCTGTTCCAGTGTCTCACCACCCTCACAGCAAAGAATTTCTTCCTAATATCTAATCTAAATCTACCCTCTTTCAGTTTAAAACCGTTACCCCTCATCCTATCACTACACTCCCTGATAAAGAGTCCCTCCCCGTCCTTCCTGTCGGCCCCCTTTAAATACTGGAAGGCTGCTCTAAGTTCTCCCTGGTGTACACCTTACATGGTGTAATGACATGGAAGTCTGGTTGGATGTTCTCCCCATTAGAATGTTACTTAGTTTTTTCTTAATCAACTCTGGATCTTAAAAAGATAAAAAAATGCAGAAATGTTGAAATGAACAAGTACTGAACCGTTATGATTGAAAATGAGATGGTTGGCTTTTATAATCCTTGCTTCTCATTTGTCCCTTGATCCTTCTTTTCCCATGTTCTGAAACATTGTGTTGTGTGCACTGACAGCTTAATATGCAACCTTCCTGAAAGGTCTTTAAGCTGACTTCCATACATAGGCCATTCCCTGTGTTTCAGAAGTACAGCAGCATGACAGAAATTTTATTAACTGGGCTTGACGCTGCAGGATATTTTACCTTTATTTCTGGCAGCTCTTCTACCCAGCTTTTCTTGGGCATTACCTGTAGCATTTGAAATTCAAATCTACTGGGTGGACTTTGCCACATGGACATCATTACCTTTTGAATTTTTTTTATTTCTCAGGGAGTAGAAATAATGGGTGAAAAAATGTATTGTTTACTCCAATAAATTTACATATAACTTTTTCTGGTTTTATTTTTAAAAATTAAAAATAAGAAATTAAATTCTTAATGTTAACTAAAACTCACTGGAATAAAAATTGTGTTTACTTTGCTTGAATTTAGTAGTCATCTTTATGCCATAAAATAAAAATTTAGAATTACATATGTTTATTTTTAAAATAAGCAAAATTAAATTAAAAAATATTGGATGCCTCTCTACCTCAAGGAATGTGACACTAGCAGTCATATAAGTACTGCTGATATTAACTCTGTGACAAACTGTCAGGTACAGTTGGCACTCATTGCCAGAAAATAATCCTTATGAATTTCATATTTTTATTTGAACACAGATGTATGTTTTGTATAACTGTACTTTTCTGCATGCTGATATAAATAAACAGTCATTTTAATGAAACATTTAAAGAGTAATATCATTTTAGAATGTTTAAAAATCCAACAACAAGAACAGACTCTGAAAGCCTGAGGTTGCTCTATGCAATAACTATTGAAGGTGCCTGTGCTAATCTCAGTAATTAAAAGTGACATTCAAGGGATGCCCATAAGTATCTGTGCATCCATTTTATAGATCAAGAGAAAGAGCTATGAAACTTCTCACTACAGGAAATGAAATGTGCCTTTTTGGGCCAGAAAGTAATGCAAGCATGGCACAGCACTTTCATGGGCTACCTGGAGAATGATGTGAATACTTTGGAGTATGTAGACTCCAAAATTTTCAGGGGTATTATAAAATACTATGTTTTTTCTGTCATAAATGATATATAAAATTCTATTTACACTCAGTTTTTAATCTAAGAGCAAAGATAGTTTGGAGCATTTTCAAGCACACACAAAACTGATTTTTTTAACTGAAGAGATACTTTTGGGCTGGGAGAAATTTTTTTGCCAGAAAACAAGGAAGGATAAAAGGAAAGAATGGGAGCTATGCAGAAAGCCCTGGAGGTTTAGTTTTGCTGGTTTTGCTGCTGCAGAAGACATGGGCTGCTAAGACCCATGCATCCTGATGAGGTTTGCCTAGGTGGTGACCAGTCTCACTTTCCTTTTTTCCTTAAACAAATGAATGAGCAGAATGTTGGACCTGGGAGGTCCCAGGAACTGTCACCCAGAAGCTGCCTACATTACCAATGAACAGAAGCATTTCTAGAAACTGGATTGCATTTGACAAAAAGGGGATTATTTCAATATGAAAAGAAAGTAACTGTAGAACTGGTTGTCTGGTGATATTTCATGTCTGATTACTGCAGATGTTCAGTAGGTTCCCTCTTTCTTTATTGCTTGCTTGATCAGTTCTTGGTACTTAACCTTTCTTACTCTGTGCTACTACACTGTCACTGTTAGGTGACGCCAAAAGTAACACTAAATTTATGGCAATATTAGGTGAAGTAGCAGCAGAGTATTTGAAAGTTTTTTGAAACAAGGTAGGTTATTTGTTGTTCTTAAGGAAATCCACCTGCTCTTGAAAAATAACATTGAAATTGAGTATAATGCTTATATCAGCTGTGTCTTTTAAAAAAAATCCTTTTCAGAAAACAACTTGGGGAAGAGAAAAACTTGAAAAAACTTCTTTACATAAATTGTAGATAATTTCCAAAAGATGAAAAATGACTCTTTGCTCTAAAGTGAGATCTAATGTTTTCAAGATCATCATGTTTTTGAAGACACATAACAATGTTGATGGACTGACTTAGAGCAGTTAGTAGAGTTCAATGACAGTTTGTAGCACTAGCCTTCTGCATTGTGTATTGGCTGGCTTTTGATAAAAAATAGCAAGAACTGTATGAATTTAGAGACTTGATAGATTCTGCCTCTGATAGAAGTTGAATCTTCCAAGGACACAGCAAAATATATAGGTTTATTAAATTTTGTTCAGTCCAGCTACGCTGTATTTCATATGTTCTAAAGCAGTATTTTATATTAAAATCTTTAACTTTTTTCTTAATGGGAAATCAGTTTCCCAGAAAAACATAATGATTTGGCCAAATACAGGTAACACATTAAGTCACTGATTTTAAATAATTATGCTGAGACATATACATACTAGAGGAGTAAAATTACTTCCTTTTTTCCCCAAACAGAAATAGCACATTTCTTTAATCCTTATGTAGGGAATATTATGTTCTCTTTCTTGTCATTTCAAAGAAATCCCTTTCATCTCTCATGTGCAGATTAGGCAAAGGAAAGGGTGAATTCACTGAGCAGGCATCAAAATCTTGTTATTATTAAGATGATAGCATTAGCAAGATCTGAATAGAAAAACTCGTAAACAAAATGTAAGTACAGCAAACTGCTTGCATTTCATATGATGAAATGCTACCAGGAAAGCTTAGAAAATTCGTAAAAGTAATGTAATAAGCATTCCTCATAGTTAATGGGAAGAAATTTAAAGACATTGGATTTCTTGTTTCAATCTTCCTGATGGGACAGAAAGTCATTTTCATGAGCTGCTATGTAATTTTGGCATGTTTTTTTATAATCCAAAAATAGAGTGAAAAAATTTAGGAAGCATGTATGGTCGGAGGGTTGCAATGTAGGATAATGGATTTAAATAGATGTCTCCCGCAGGGAATATTGTTCATGCTGACTTCTGTATTGTGCATATTGTTTTCACACATTCATCAGGAAGGGATATGTGAGCACTCAGGGCCAACAGAACCTTATCAATATCCCTGTTTTCAGGCAATCTCTAACATGAAAAGGAACTGGGAAATTTTAACATAATCTTACTATATGTTTGCAAGAGCAAACACTAAAAAATCAGGAAGCCAGTGTTTCCATTCTTGCTAATGTCAAATTGAGTATTACTTTCAGCATAAGAAACACTACAAGATTGGTCCCTTTAACTCATGATATTGTGATTTTTTGATATCTTAGTTCAAATTCAATAATTCTGTATGTCATGAGTAGTTTCATTTTCTTCAAAGAATGGGTTACTTTTCAGACTGAGTAATAGCATCAGGAGACTTATGATTTAAAAGGTACGGGAGAACAGCCTTTTACTACATAAATATTATTGAAATGTTATTGTTGAAATCATCAAATTAATTACAAAAATGCAGAAGTTAAAAAACTTCTGCTTGTGCAAGGTACTGACAAAAGCAAACTACTAGCTATGCCTTGCTCCTCAAAGAAATGGACAGAACACACAAACCCCTTAAGCAATGTAATGTTAAAAACATACATTTTACTTTTCTTCTGGGTAAGACATATCACCTGGAAAGGCAGAAAAAGGACTCAAAATGATCATTTCAGTGTAATTCAAGAAAATATGGCAAACGTATGATACAAAAGCTGGAGCTGTAATATTATAGCCCTTCACAAGATCTAAAAGGAAGTTATGAGGGAAGTACATTTCTACTTAGATCTTAATCTAAGGTTAAGTAAAACTAAGACATCAAATAGAAAGGAAACTAAAGAAGAAGATGTAAAGTTTAGATATGTGGCCCTAAGACTTAATTTACTTTAGGCTCTACAGAACAGGAGTTTTAAAATCAATTTGAAATATCTTTGCCTGAGTACCACAATAGGACCGAACAATTATTTTGATACACTCCTGTTTTGGTAGAAAGGAATAGAAATTAATTTAACCTCTAGTGTATATAATTTTGAGATCCTACTTTCACATACCGTAAACTCAATTCATGTTCACTGCTGCTTTTCTATTTCAGATTGTTTATGGAAACATACTGCAGCGAAAAAAAAAGAAAGCCATGAAAAAAACAAACCAAGAAAATAAATTATTACCAGGCTGGAGCACAGTAATAGAGTAAGAAGATTGTCACAGAGTTCATTTAATGTCTTATTTATGACTTATAGTTGTTTTCTTAACTTGCCTGCAAGGCACATGAAGAAATACAAGTCAGAAAGCTGTTATAATATACATAAATATTTATTCAAATGCATTAATTTTTCTGTCTGATAACTACCACTACAACAGACTTGAAAAGGTTTTTAGTTTGAAAAGTTGCATGTTCCTGGATTTTAGTAGTATTTTTTCTCCTTTCCTCTTCAGTCTTACCAAAATAATTCATTTTGGAAAATGGCTGATGAACGTTTTTCAAAAAATATGCACATGGAACAACTTTATGAAATTGTAAGTTGAAAAGCATTGTACTGCTGGAATATGCCTGTATTTCTTGACTCTCGTGTCTAAGGGCAACAGTTTTCATGCAAAACAAACAAACCAAAAGGTTTCAGGCTGTTCCCGCTGGATTTTATTGTGCTTTACTTGGAAAAAAATGAGGAATGCCTACTTTGAGATGTACAAGAATATGACACACAAGGAAAACCTTCCACTCATTTTGTTCTAAAATGCCATGTAAGTAGATTTAGCTATATAAACTCAGAACTCTTCATAGAGAAAAATTTTTCATAGACCATCCTGGGCACATAGGCATCCTCAAGATGTCAACATGAAAAGTTAATTCTGTTACCCATCCAAAATTAGTTACTTTCACAGTAGTGTTTCCAGTGATAAATCTCTGGTCTTACATATCATCAGCTCCCAGGAAAAATAACCCACTGAGATAGAAATAAGAGTACTCAATTCTTTTTTTTAATTAATTAGATTATTTATAGTTTATTTAGTATATTTAAAGGTTTAAATATAGTAGATATAGCTCATGGGCTAGCTCTTACTTCCTCCTCAACTTGATCAGGCATGGCAAGTCCTTAGTCTCCAAAAGAACTGATTTTGGCCCCATTGGCTGAGAAATCATTACTGATGATAAAGATCAAGATCGCTTATTCACAAAATCTTTTAAATAACTTTTGTAAGGAGAATTGTTAATTTCATTGTTTTCATCAGGCAAAAATATGTGACATATTTACATGGCTCACTGCATACATTTAGATTTGTCATTTATTTAAAAAAAAATTTGTTTCTATCCATAAGGGCCAATAGGTAACTCATTCCACATAAAGCATATTACGTGAAATATAACAACGTGGCATTATCTACTTTGGTCTGTAGAAGGCCTTACAAAATGGTACATTCACAAAATGCTGAATTATTATTTTACTGTGTTTATTCCAAGAAGGGACTAGATGAGTTAATGACATTTCATTATAAGTATTAATTAATTGTATTAACTCTGCTGCAGATCAGTTTAGCGATAAGGTTTTCACCAGTGGTGCTATAAAATTTAATATAGGATGGAAAAGGGCAGTTTCCTAAAGAAGAGGCAAAGTTCCCAAAGGAGAGAGAAAAGGAGAGGTTGAGAGAATAAGGAGCAGAAATGGTAAGCTAACAATGAGCACATTCACTTATTAATGATGCTGAGTGTAACCATAGGGTACTGAGGAAATAATAATGACTAAATATTTAGTTGCTACAGTTACTATCCTTGATCTTTCTGTGAACCTCCCAAAGTGACAGCAGTGAGCACTGCTGTGGATCAAGGCCAATTTTTCACTTTTGCCCATGGACCATAATTAAAATAGATTAATGAATAAGGAAATGCCTGCAGAAAGAGATCAGTCTTGCAAAATTTCCCGAAGGTTGTTAGATTTTTTTGAAGACTAAACTGTAGTTTAACTCTGCCCACTTACTGTAGATTCTTCCCCTTACAGCATATTTTTTCACTGCAAAGAAGCCAGCTGAGCATGCATTCCAGTGAGATACAGAGACACTATTACTCATACTCATAGTTTGGCTTATAATAGCCTTGATTATATGAGCATCATTGTTTTCAGTGGCATAAAAGGATCTTGTCGCTGTGCTTGCATAATGCAAACTGTTTCCTTTTAGGAACCCATGGAAACAAAACTGTAGATGGAAAGGATTATTATGAATTTTAGCTCTGCCCCGAAGGGTTCTTTCTGTACTTTTTCTGAGAAGGTATTTTTCTTGTGGTTTCTACCTACCATTGGTTATATAATTTCAGCTGGATTTCATTGCCTCTGCCTGAATTACCATGAAAGACCACCATATACTTTTAATGAGAGGGTGTTTTTTCACCCCAGGTACACTTGTACCTCATATCTGAAACTGAATTAGTGGGATAAAATAAAGAAACAAAATAAATTTTTCACATCTTTCATCAATACGACATGTTACTGTCCAAAAGAGAAAGAAGGACAGACAGGCAGAAACAGCAAATTACAACCCAAGAGTAACACTGAGTACACAGACGATGCTTCTTTATTTTTTGCAGTGACATCAGCTTCTATCACTTCTTGCCAATTCTGTCTCTACTTGATTGGAAGCAGACAATGCATTCTGATTCTTACTAATTCCTGGCTTCTTCATGTAAAGTTTTGATTTCTGGTTCATTTTTACATCCTTGTTGAAAAACTTTTATGTTTGTATATGTGCATGTTTTGTTTTTCAACAAGTATCTGACACCTCTCTGACTGCATAATTTCTTTGTATTCTGATTTGTTCTGTTATAAAGGAGATATCATGAGAATATATATATATATAATTTGAGTGTTTCATAAACGAACACTATAGAGGACCGTATCTTGAACTTGAATCTGAATAGCGCCATGGGCATTTATGACCTAATAAGCACCCCCTAGGAACTGGCTTTTATGTATGTTGATCCTTCCCAAAGGAAATAATGAAGAAGACAAGGTCATTTTATATATCACAGCCTTAGGTTTCCCTACAACGTGTTTATTATGAAGGCATATGGAAGGAGGGTTTTCTTTCGTCTCTGTGTTCCTCTGTTTCTGAGGTTAATTAAATTATACAAGTAACTAGCAGTCTCTCCAGTGCAATAGTCCCAAATGGAGATCAATGGTGAATGAGGCATTCTCATCAAATTCTTTCACTGGCTGCTTCCACCACTACAAACACTTTTATTGAGAGAATTCTCAACTAGTTAGTTTTCTGACTATTTTGCCCTGACAGATCAATGGAAGGAACAATAGCCTGAAGGAGAGTAAGGCCTACCAATTACTGATTTACATTACTTACTGTGAATGGACAGCTGTATGGGAGACGTAATTTAATACCAGCACATAATATATTCTGAGCTAGATAAGATATCTGGGGTTATGGGTTCATTATGACATGCTCAAAAAATAGCACAGTGCTGACCAGCCATGAAAACCAAAGCAAGTCATTGTGAGCACGCTGGTGATAAGCACTAGTACTATCGTTATTGGATAAAAGGCCATTATTTCCTAATAGAAACATGGGTTTTGAAGGCCATAGTCTAACACAAAATCTCAAAGGGAGCATGCAAAAGGCATGGGGTCCTCCATGGGATGCAGGGGGGACAACCTGCTTCACCATGGTCTTCTCTGTGGGCTGCAGGGAAATCTCTGCTCCAGTGCTTGGAGCTCCTCCTCCCCTTCCTTCCTCACTGACCTTGGTGTCTGCAGGGCTGTTTCTCTCACATTTTTCTCACTCCTCTCTCTCACAGCTGCTGTGCAGCATTTTTTAACCTTTCTTAACTATTTTATGACAGAGGCAACACCAGCATCACTGATGGGCTCAGCTTTGGCCAGCAGTGGGTCTGTTTTGGAGCCAGCTGGAACTGGCTGTGTCCAGCACAGGGGCAGCCCTTAGTCTTTTCTCATGGAGGCCACCCTCTTACCAAACCTTGCCAAGTAAACCCAATACGGTAGTATAGAAAACTGGCTGTGTAGGTCTTACAATATTATTCTTGTCTAAATTTATCTATTAAAGCCAGATTTTATGCAACTTAAGTCCATCAGAGTTTTGTCAAGAGCTTTAACTGGAAGAAAAATAAGATGTTCTAACTGCCTTTGTTACCAGAAAGGTCCTATGCATTCATATTTCATTATAAATAGCTAAAAAAAGACTTAAAATATTTCTACATGCTTTTAAGGAAAAAATGTTTTACCTAGGATCTTACCAACAGAATACCTGGATCATGTTATTACAGAGAGAGTAGACATGGATTTGCAAAGCATCAATATTATAGGACACAAACAATCATTTAAGAAGAGAGCAGATGCCCCAATCCAGCTGGAATTCATTTGGAGTTCTTGTCCTGACACATAATTACATAAATTTCTGTCTAGTTATCAAGGTACCTATATTGAACAATGCAATGAATGATTGGGAACCTGAAGGTGGTTCTAAGCTTCACTGACTGCATGAGCCATGAAGGATGACTCTAAGGTTGAAGAGTGTTGGAGACCACTGAGGGTCTGATGCTGGTGCCTGAAATATGGTGCTGTCATTTATGCTTCTGCTCAAAGCCATTCAGGCAAGAAGTGAGATGACCAAATAATAGGACTCAGTAGGTGGAAATTACCTGTGCATTTCTATTGTAGAACATCAAAGTTTGTCTTGCGACATGGGAAATCTTAATAAGGCAAAGCATACTGTGACTCTGACTGTTACCAAGAAATATGATTTACAGCTTTGTAGGGAATTTATGAAACTACCTGAACTCTCTGAACTAGCCTGTTCTTATCTGAATACATTGTAGGCTTAGTCTTGGGAAAGCAGCTGCCAGATGAGTTCAGGAAATTCACCAAGATGGGGATTAGAATTGATAAATGACTGTATATATGCATACAGGATTTAACAAGGTATGGGGGAGGGAAGGAGAAAAGCAAAACTATAGCTGCTCCTTGTGTGGGGGTATATTGTGAGCACAGTGGACTACAGTTCATTTCAGCAGCAGGGATTGTATTTAATATTCTCTTTCTGGCATAGAACAGAAACAGGTGTCTGCACTGACCTCTCTGTATTCTTGGCCAGAAGGTATTTACATGCTTTTGAAACACAACGGAGATGTTAAAATTTTACTTTTGTGTCTGAGATGGTGCAGTGGTGTAACGTGTCTAAATAAAGCCTCCTCTCTGAATCAGTCTTAGTGCATTTCCAGTGTTGCTAAGAGTGTTGGAGAAGAAGTACTTAATTAAGTATCTCATGCTAACCAATTGTGTCAAGTTCAGCAGTTTTGTCCCTTGTGGCCCTCCTCGAAAAGAGGAATGTATCAGTAGATGCCTGAGGAGAAAGAAAGAAAATAATAATAAAAAAGAAGTAATACATGATGTTTAATTTGGCTAAGATGCAAGGCATATAAAAAAAAAAAAATGAACTTATGAGTGGAAGAAACGACCAGAAAAAGTGGGGGTATTTATACAGCTGTCAAGGTACGCCCACCATTTGTTTAAAGGATTTGTAACCTTTATAGATCTTGTTGGTTCTCTAAATCCTTTTGGCTACCCAAGCCACAGCTGTTGCTTAGATAGCTTTTGCTTTTTCTTTTTTTTTTTCTCCCTTCAAGTTTGATTATTGCTATGCACTGTTCATGAGAGAATACTTTTAAAACATTGGGAAATCTCATGCTAATGCATAATTCTTCAGCCCACTTCTAAGACTGTTTCCCTCCAACCAATTTTCCGTTTTGTTCTACCAGCTGTCCCATGTAACAAATACATCCTAAAGGAAGTTTAAGGTGTTGGGTTTTATTTGAACAAAAAATGTCAAGAATGACAACCAAGCAGCTAGTTCATTTCACTGCAGGCACTAGCAGCTGGAAGGCGGGGGGAAAAACAGAAGCATTTCTACAGCAAACTATGATCATGTGATATAGAAACAGTCCCATATGGGAGTAATCATCAAAATTTACTTGAAAAATCTGAACAGTGCATTCATGTTATTTTCACATTTGTTGTCCAAAGTGTTGTATTAATCAGAATTTTCACTGATTGAGAAATGTTCACAGAAAGATTTTGAGCCTGATTTCAAGAGCTAATCATTTTAAGACAGAACAGAAGCATGCCCCTATGGTCTTTATGTACATTCACAACCAAACTATTTATCTGGCATTTCAAAACTGAACACTCTCAATACATTGTTCAGAAATGAACTGACTATGGCAGATGTTTTGATAAGAATACTCAGGGTGATTCCAACTGAAAAGTTGTAAGCTGCTTGCAGAACCGTTGGGGACTGAAAGGGAAAAATCCAATATATGTTTACTGTCTGCATTTATACTTTGTACACAAGTACTCTCAAAGCCAAATTCTCTGACCAATTTTTACAGCTGTAAGGGTGCCTTTAGGGTCACTGGTGACATTCCACCTGTTATATATCAAAGGCTGAAAACTCAACTGCATTTGGCTTGTTGATCTCCCTCCTGGACATCTACACGTGCACTGTTGACTCTGTGGATGGAGTTCTGTAAGTCTGTCTTACAGAAGGTCCACCACAGAAAATCACAGAACCTGGTCCAAATAAAAAGTTCGCCTGTCCCTTCCCGTCCCCACCCTCCCCAAGCTGCCACGGATGGCATACTTTTTCTAAAAGTCCATAGCAGAGCAAGATGAGCAGGCTTCTCAATATAAGATGACAGGCAAATTGTCTTAGGGTTCACAGCAACCTGGAGACTGCTATCTGGATCATGACCTGTACCAAGACTGCCTGTCCTTCTCTTTGTCTGTAAAGGAGAGAAAGAGAGAAAGTGAAATGTTTCGCCACAGCTACAGCAAGGTGAGCTACAAACACCTTGCGACAAGCAACAGATAACTAACTCGGAGACCACAACACCTGCAGCAATACTGAAAAAAAGAAAAGAGGCCTTACCCAAGGAAAGCAACATCCTCAGCGTAATAAGGGAGAGGGCTGAAAAGAGAACTGTCTTCCCGACTGGGTTATAAGGCAGGTATTTCACAGGAAGGCAGGAAGGTTGCTTCCATGCAGCATGTAGCAGTTCACAGCTTCCTTCACTTTTATTGGCTTGGAAGAAAATTAAAGGCATAAAGATGGAGATTTCCAGTCTTTTTTAACAGGGACTGCATGCCTTTAATACTGTACTTAAAAAAAAAGTGCTAATGAGTCCATGTTATTGAATATGTGGAAGAACAGTCCGGGATCTGAATTTAAGGTTTATCTGAAAAACAGTGGAAGACTTTTGCTTATATTGATGCCAAATCACCTCTTAGCAGATTAGAGGAACTAAGTCAGAACACAGCTTGTTTTTGTGTTCTTTATCTCTCTCTGGATACTTTGCTTAATGCTCCAGCCTGCATGTGCATATAGTCTTACTAGACTCCAACAGATGGCCCGTATCAAAATTTTTCTTGAAAGAACTGTGACTAATGTGAGCTGGCCCCATTAATCAAGTGTGGTCTGTATGGAAATATTCCCTAGCTGTGAACTGAGTAATTTCAAAAGGTCTGAGTTAGAAAGGACAAGCTTTGTATATGCAAATGTTCTTTTTTTGTGTGTGTGTSCGTCTGTGAGGCAGACAGTATTGAAAGTGTGTATGTTTTGGGCTTGTTCTTAAGGTGTGTTCTGTAGTCACAGTTTCTTTATATAAGACCTATGAATTTTACTAACTCGTGTTAGTGGATGTTTTTTGGTTTAGGGCTTTTCAAAACAAAGAGTTTTGGTTTAGTTGGGTTTCTCTTTTTTAAAAATCTTTCTGCTCTCTTAATTTCATACTCTTTGGGAAGACTCTTAACTCTAAAGGTCTCCCATTGGCAAATGGGGACATAAATACCACTTGGGGAAGGAGAAGTTTGTTCAGTCTATGTCTGGTTTATTGCACCCCTAAAAAAATAAAATACAGTAAAATAAAATAAAGCAAAACAAAACAAACTAAAATAAAGTAAAATAAAATTTTATAAAAAAAGAAAAAAAGAGGCTAGAACCCCAGAGAAAATGATGTCGAAGTGAGAAATTCAGAAGGGCTCTGTAGCTCATGTTTACTGTTTATGTGCACAAAGGAATATGACTGAAGCATGGGAATAGATAAGAGGTTTATATATGAAGTGAAGATGAAATATGTATCTTGTCTTTAATGATCTTTTTATTGGACAGATGCAGACAGTAAAATAGTATAAGATCTCATTCTACAGTTATATATTGATTATGCTGTCTGTGTAGTTGGGAGAAGAGTAAAAATGACCTTGATTGTGAAGAATCCTTATCCCTGTTTTTCCTAGGTGGAAAAAGAGCTGTGTAGGGAGATTTTATTAAAGAATGGATGCAGAAAACTGCAATTAGGGCTGAACAATGAAACCAGGATACTGTACTGATGTTGTGGGAACAGGCTGTAGAGTCTGCTTCAGGAGAGCAGGGAAAATGAAAGAGAAAGGAGGGGGAAAGAAAACGAGTTTAGGACTTACAATTGGAGCAGCAGAAATTTTCACGGTGGGACTGTGTGGATGAAGTGTATAAGGGTTATAGATGAGGAAATGGTATTCTGCATTCCCTCCTGGAGGCAGTGATTAGTGAACTCTACAACCGTCACCGGTCATGTAGTAGCTACTCCGCTTGGAACGGTATCCTGCTGTAGGTGCACAAACTGGATGGTGCAGGGCAGGCCATCCTGATCTTGATAGCGTTGTTCATGTTAGCTTTGATCCACTTTTTAAAGCAATGTCAGGAGACCTTAAGCTATATGGATAACCAGAAGGGGATAAGAATGTATTGAAATCCCATAATGCTTTCTTGACAATGTCACCTCTAGTGGACTCGCTAATGCTAAACAGTTGTACTAAAACTAGTGTGAGTCTGGCAGAGAGATGCCCACCTACACATAGGCTGAAATGACAGCCTAGAAATGAGATTTCTTCTGTTTCAGATCCTGTGCTGGGCTGTTGTAAGAGACCATGAAGGTGAATTTCAACTTCAAAAGTCGTGGTTCTCCAGTAGGTGACTGTGATGCAATTTCAGAACCATTGTGAGACAGCGGGCATAAATTTAACATGTCTGCAACATCAGTGTCAAACCCTCACCATAGACAAGAATGTCTTGGCCATTTATGATTAATGAAGCTTTCATGCTTCTGCTTAGGCCCTATACCATGGTTTCAGCTGAGGCTGAGGCTTACACCATTCAGGAGAGTATGACTTGTGAGATGAAATGTCCTACTGCAGTTAATTATGGTCTCTAAGTGGGTATGGCTATCCTGACACCCTAATCGCTGTCAGATTTGCTGCTCTATCTCTTGTCATTCCCCAACTGCATAAGTAATAACTTGGAAAAATGGGAGATAATGAAAAATTAATACAGGCATTGAAGGATAGAGGTGGTGTGTAGTAGTGTGGGGTGCAGTAAGGCACAGCACAGCTGTCAGAAGACCTTGTATGTCCTGCAGCAAGACAAGTGAGATAGTTAGGTTCCACACTTGAAGGCAGACTGTCTGGCATGCTGCATTACTTTGACTTTGCAGGATACTTCATTCTGCATTCTCCTATGAAAACAGTCTCAATAGCACTTTACCACATTTAACATAACATTTTAGCACACTGTAAAAGTAGTCCATGAATTTCACTCTGCTACCATTACATTGACAATAGCTCGCTCCACAAATAACCCCACTGAAATACAGTGAGCTGTTTGCTCAGCTCTGTTGAGGACATTATTATTAGCAACATACAACAAGGCCAAAACACAGCACTTGTTTTAAGCTCTGTTTCATTTTCAGTCATCAGTTATGAAGACACAATATCCCTATGGGTGTCTGTTTGAAAAATGAACACTTTTCTACTTAGCGAATTTAGCTTATACTGCATTGCTGTGAAGACCACTAATGATAAGATTTAATGGATACTAAAAAGATTGCTTAAAGATCCTACAACTGTTGTTAGCCAAGTTAGATTGAACTAATGTTGAGGGATGAAGTTGCTAAGATAGTAAAGAAAGAAGGATATTACTAAGTTATGATCACACTGAGGATGCTGGGGGAGAGGGTGGAGTATGGAGTGACAAATCTGACCCCGTTGCCCAAACACTGGAAAATGTATTTGCATTCTGTTCAGTGGTTTGGATTGTTGCAGAGATACTGTATAGGTCAATTGAATTAAATTAATATCCAGGTCCAGACTCCTGGTGTTTGAAGTTTCTGATCCTCAGGAATGCCTCCACCACTGAAAAAATAATAAAAAAAATTACCAGGAATATAAAAAAACCCCAAACTAATAACTTGTAACATTGCAAAAATTGATGAAGTGGTAAATAACAGTAGGTACAAGTCCACTAAACTGATCACTCTGAGTTGCTTGGTAGAAGATATTAATCTGAACTATGTTCATTTTTATATAGCCAAATTCAAGTTCACATAGCTTAAAAGAAAAAAAAAAAAAGAAAAAGAAAGGCTTAGGTCACACTTCATTAGAAGGGAAACAGTATCCTACAGTGACAATGAAAAGGAACATAGTACCATTGAGGTAGCTGTGCTTAAAAGGGATATTGTTTGACTGTATTTAAGCATGGCAATTCAGTCATGCTAGAGATGTTGTTGCTGAGGAATTTTTGATGAGGTCATTGCTGTATACTGTTTTATTATATACCTTTGGGGGGAAAAAAAAAAATCAAAAAGAATTGCCGAAATGCTAGTCAAGGCGTGAAAAACCTGCCTTATTATGATATTTTTCTTGGGAAAGAAGGTAAGGAGCTATTTTAATGAGATTTTCAAAACACCTGGCTGGAAAAGAGTTTATCTGACAGTAAACAGCTTTATAATCTAATAAGAAAAAAGGGCATAATGGAAGGAAAAGTGAAAATGATAATGATAATAATAATAAGATACATACTAATAACTTAATAATTTAGTAAATTACCTAGTAAAGATGTGGTATTTTTCCCAGTCATTTTAAGTCAATATCAAGATTTTATAATTTTCTAAAAATATTTCATATCCTTTGGTGCTTATTGCTTTACTATGAGTGACTGAGTCAGCAGAAGAACATAAGATGGTCTGAGCAGTGTAATGGTATCTGGCAAACTTGCAGAGGAGGTTGGAAAAGAAACAAGAAAAAATTGGGTCTGTTCAAATACATCGTCCTTCAGCTTCATGCAATGAATCACGAAGAACTATTAAAATGAATAGAACTGTTACTGTTAACATCAGCTGAAGATCTACTTCCTGAAATCTAATAAAAGGCTAGATTAAAACTGAAAGCAAAAGAGCTGTATAAGCTGTATGCTCATACAGAAAACATTATGTCAATGGACTTCGAACTCTGTACTACAACCTCAAGCCATCACATAGTTTTCTTTCAATGTTAACATTTAAATGTGTCAGAGTGCAACAGCTGAGTTTTCATCTGAAAATGAGGTGGGAAGGTAGATTTGTTGTCACAGAGCATCATGTTATTGCAGGTTATTGACATGATCAGTCCCATGACTTCCTCCCAATGGACCTCTGCCTCTTGAGACAGTGAGAGGTTAAAGGCAGTTATGAGTTCTTACCCTTGATCCAAGACATGGACCTGTTGGAGCGGGTCCGGAGGAGGGCCACAAAAATGATCAGAGGGCTGGAACACCTCTCCTATGAAGAAAGGCTGAGAGAGTTGGCGTTGTTCAGCCTGGAGAAGAGAAGGCTCCGGGAATACCTGATTGCAGACTTTCAATACTTAAAGGGTGCTTATAAGAAAGATGGGGACAAACTTTTTAGCAGGGCCTGTTGCGATAGGACAAAGAGTAATGGTTTTAAACTAAAAGAGGGCAGATTTAGACTAGATATAAGGAAGAAATTTTTTACAATGAGGGTGGTGAAACACTGGCACAGATTGCCGAGACAGGTGGTAGATGCCCCGTGCCTGGAAACATTCAAGGCCAAGTTGGATGGGGCTCTGAGCAACTTGATCTAGTTGAAGACGTCCCTGCTCATTGCAGGGGGGGGTTGGACTAGATGACCTTTAAAGGTCCCTTCCAACCCAAACTATTTTATGATCTTATGATTCTATGATTGATTCTATGATCCTGACTATTGGTCAGTGGGTCTTCCAGCTCTTTGCTGGTATCAAGTGGATGATGTGCAGTCTCAGCATATTCCTGTCTCACTATGACCAACTCCTTGTTCCTAGTTCCAGCATCTTTTTTTTTTTCCACAAAATGTCTATCTCCAGTCTTTTTGCCCAGTTGGATCCAATTCACTTTTCATGTTCCTGATGTAAGCTAATTTTCTCTCATACCATAACTTTCCTGTCCGTGCTCTAGATACACAGCTATCACCTTTAATTTCTCAATAACACATGACCATGTTTTCTCTAACACACAGGTTCCCTGTCCTGGTCTGCCCACCCAAAGCGAGTGACCTAGACTTCAAATCCAAAATCATTTCCCTCTTACTGTTGTTTTCCCCTCCCCTTTAATAAGGGGTCTCTTCCTTCCTTGTTCCATATCTGGTTTCTCTCTGAATTGGACCTAGGTCTCAGATTTAGTCCCAAGTTTCTTACCCTGCTCATCCAAACCTATTCCTGTTTCAGATGTAGCTTTGGTTTTCTTCTCACCTTTCTGGTGTGCTACAGCTTCTCTTTCCCACCACAAATCCCTTTTTCCTAGTCTATTCCATTTTGATTTTCCTCTTCCTCAGCCCCTTCTGTTTTATAATAAGGTCCATGTTGAGACACTGAGCAAATGAGAACTCAGATCTCTGCTGCCGTCTGCTGTGTTACTCGTATGCAAACCAATTTGTCTGAATTGAGTTCAGGTATTTCCGTACCACTGTCATTTGCATAACTGCTATTTAAACTCATTCTTTGAGTCTTAGTTTGTTCCTGTCTTGTTTAAACAACACATTGTTGAAGCTCCTATTCCTCAGAACAGGCAATAAATATCACTACATGTCCCAATTTTGCCTGTCTTTCCTCCTTGTTTTCCTAATTTCTCTCTCCATGCTGTCAAAGATGTAGGCTTTAATTTAATGCCAAATGTAATGAAAAAAAAGAAACATAAAAAAGTGCTGAAAACTCTTCTGGAATTTCATTGGCTTGCCTCAGAATCAGTGAAGCTGAGCACAACACACACATGATAGAGGATCAGATTGTGGGATGTGGCTTCTTGTTCGGCATGTTGACTCCTGGCTCCTCTGCATCCTTTATAATCTCATGCTTTATGATTTGCAGATCAGCCTGTATATTTTCCCTTCCTTTCTCTCCTCCTTTCTCTTTTATGCTCATGAAAGCTGTGGGGTTTTTTGGTTTGTTTTGTTCATGGAGACAAGCAAATGTTTTCACTCAGTCATGAGGCTAGAAAAAGGCAAATCTCAGAGGTTTAGCTTCTTTGTGAGAGATTTTTTTTCAAGCAGCTCTACATCTAATTTTCTTTGTATACTATTGTCTGAGATTCTCAAGGTAGTGCTTATTGGCAGTGACCCGCCAGACATCCTGGGTCTTAAGGATGAATGAATAAATAACTTTGCTGAATGCTGCTGAATATGTGATAATGCAATTAGTATTCTTGCCAACTGAATTGAAAATGAGATGTTGTGTCTCCAGGGACCATTGTACCTCTTTGTAAAAGCCTTTTTTTTTTTTTTTTCCCTTTTAAATGTGTCAGATACATATAAGCTAAGCAAAAATGTCCATTATACATTAAAATAGCTTTATACTGTAGATTAGGTGTCCACTTCTGATTTGGCAGTTAAAATTCCATTAGCATATCACTGCTTAAGACAAAACAGATGAGAATATGTTTTATTTGTTACTTTTTTGTACAATTAAAATTATTACTGATAATTAAATACATAATTTTACATTCAGACAAATATATATTGGATGAAGTGGAACAAAGTGTAGGTTACACTACATATTAACATTATCCTGAGACAAAGGCAAGCAATAACTGCTTTGGATCAAATCAGTTAATTTCCAAGATCTGCTGAAGACAGTAGGGTGTTTGTAGAGTGGCAAGAAATCAGATGATACTAATCATCTTAATATATAATACTTAGAATGTGAATATTAATCAGCCTTGAACAGATTGGTTGCATACAGGTGCACAGGAAATAGTGCAGAGGATTGTTGCCCACTATTTTTTAGTAAAAATTAGGGGAAGATTTTCCTCAAAAATGGACAAGAAGGCTGATATTCTCCTTGGAAAATCTCACAAGGGATGAGCATGACTTACAGGCTGTATATCACTTCCACTGCAACTGCTATAGACAATGACTTTAAACCCAGAAAGAAGTGAATAAATCAGATATCTGTGCTCATTAGGAGGGATGAGGGGGAAGCTGATACATAAACTGAAGCTATTTGTAACAATGATGATTCCCTTTAGCTGAAAAAAATAACACAGGTGGTTCTCTACTTCAACCTTCCTGACAATATTGTGAAGTATTTTGTGGTTCAGAATGAAGATGGGGAAAAAGAAAAGCAAAGAAAAAAAATAAAAGAAACCTAACGGTACAGGAATACTCCTTGCTAGAGCTGTAGAATGCCAGAAAGGCATCCACCCAAAGTAGACACTCAGTGAAGTTGCCCCACAACATATGCAGTTCCTGGGGAGCTGGTGATCTTGTTTAACCTTACTGCATAGTATAGAGAACTAATGCAGCAGATCAGTGACTAGCCCAGACAGCAGTACYGGTACTGACTGAAATTAGTTTATTATATTTTACTACAGACAGCCAGAATCAGAAGAGGAATAAGGGTAATATTATTTACATTATAAAACCTTCCCACTCCTGAAAAGCCCACTCTTATGGAAAGTCTTACAGGTGCTGTCTGACTCCACGTTGTCTGAACCAAGCCACATCGTGCTGTTAAGGGCAGATAAGGTTTTCAGAGTAATTGTGTAGCTATTTGGTGCATGGATGGTGGAATAAGTCTGAGCGATAGGGAAATCATATTAAAGAGTTCATTGTATGAACTACAGAATCCTGGTTCAGAGGAGGAGAAGCAGGACTGGATTCTCAAGAGCTGCCCAGCAACATTTTTCTCTTACCTATTTCTCTTACTATTTTTCCCCTGTTGATGTAAATGCAAACTCTCTGTCCCATCTCCAGCCCTCAGGACTCTGTTATTCGCTGCGTGGCAATGTTCTCCAGGACTGAGTGATATGTAAGCTTGCCTTATCCCAGAAATGTACTCTTTCACTATAAGGTAAAGGTGAAGACGCACTTCAGGATGAGATGAGGATGTAACTGTGTGCCTTATACCAAAGTTTAGCCTTTTCCAACCCCACCAGTGTTTTGTGGCTATGTTTTCCAGCCTGAGCGTATAGTACTAATAGCTAAGAAATATTTCTGCCTTTCATTTGTTTTGATAGATGGTACTTTTGAATTTGTCAGTTAATGAGTGTTAAAAATTGTAGCATTTCATGTTTTCTGGAAACAGTCAGGAATAAGAAAAGATACTCCCCACCTGTTACCTTTCTTAAAAAAGCTTTATTTTATCTTCTTTCTGACAAATCCTTCTGTCCCTTTGAAACTAAGGTGATACCAAATGCAGGCATAGAGAAGCACAATATAAAGCATGATGTGGAAAATTATAGGATGACAAGGAGCTCTACAGACCTCTATAGAGTACATTCTACAGAATATAATATGATATATAAAATGATCACCATATCCTCACCACTTCCAGGTTCTCATTCTTTTCTCAGGTGATTTTTCTCTTGGTATCACAAAGAGAACTTCCGATGCTGAGCAACTGAATGGTTAATATATTCATGGCATCTATCCAATGTATGTATTAGGATAGCTGTAAAGATAGCAGGTGTTCATCTGAAAATAATTTTAAGGGGAATAACGACTCCAAACAGTTTCAAAGCTTCTCAGTTTCTCAAATCTTTTCTTTCTGTTGTTTATTTTTTCTCTTTAAACATAAGAGTATTCGCTCTGGGTGATTTCTTTTCCCTTTTCTTTTCTTGTCTTTTCTTCTCTTTTTTTTTTTTTTCTTTTCTTCTTTTCCTTTGCTGTAGTGAAGTAGACATAACCAACTTTTTAGAGAGAGATGTCCTGCTGATCAAGTTTTGATTCTGAATAGCTCACAGATTTCCTGACACCCATAAATATTCAAGCTTAGTGGTTATTTGTGCTCGCTGGTATCTATAAATATACTGCAGATTTTGATTATTTTATGATGGAAGTTTATTTTATTTTATTTTTGCCTTCACAGTTGGCTTTGGGTTTTTTTTTCTGCTTTATAGACCCTTGTCTTTTTATTAGTTCTGTGTTCCCTGTTGATTTTATGTTTTATATTCCTGCTGTCACCACCAGCATCTCACTGTAAACAAGAATGTTGTATCTCAGTGGGTTATTTTCTGTTAATAACCTGTGATACAGTATATAAATAAACCAGAGAGGAGTTCACAGGTGCAATTTATTAGAGTTATTGCAATGTGACTTCAGTAACGTGCTCAAGTTCTTTAAAAACTTTGGTGTGTTCTGATTTGAAGATGACAGCTATATCTTGCAGTTCAGGAGAGAAAAATAAATATCAGTGTAATGAAATATATCCAAGTCCAACTCAATAATAATTGCAATTTCTCAGTGTCAACACTTAGAGACCTATGTGTACCTCAGGATAATTCAAACAAAAGTAAACCTGTAAGGTAACATATTATCCAGGTTAGACTGTAAGAATGAAACCAAGCCAAATGGCAAACCACACAAAATACTCTCTCCTCTCTATACTTACATCACAGTTAAGTACATGATAGCATATTCTAATCCTAGTATGCCCCTGTTAAACTTCACATTATACAATCATATTTCAGACATGTTATACCTATGGAGCAGAGCTGTGAAAAACAAGAAAAACATAATTCAGAGGTTGTTTGACTCTCTCGAAGTTGTAGCGAAGTCCCCAAATCACTCAAATTTTTGAGCATACTTTTTAAAAATCTGATTAAGGTGAAAACCAAAATTTTGTCAGCAATAATGTATCTGCTTGTGCACAGAGAATAGAGCTGTCAGCTCTGAAATGTCTGTGAAGGCTACTGTGCTTTTCATGATTCATTGCTGTTCATAAGAAATTAAAGCACAGAGAATCCAGTGCTTGATGTGAGTCAGATTAAAGAAAAAAAATAGAGTGCTCAGAGCAGCTAAAAAGCAGTGTTCACCCTACCCTTCCTCATCCTTGTAAGCTGATATGTTGGCTCAAATAAAAGCTGTTCTGCCATTCAGAATGTTTTGGAATCACTTAACATTTTCAGAATTCAGTCCTAAAAGAATATTTTGGAACTGTTTTAACTCAATACTATGATTTATATATGTTCACTATACTTCATGTTCTTTTCTAAGATTAAATTATAATTCATTATTTCTCTAGACATCGGCATCACTCCACAGAGAGTGCAGGTGGTATCACGCAAATGTGACCAGAACTTTTGACCAGGCATACAGCTAAAAGAGAAGCTTTCCATTTAAGGAAGGGAGATAGTCTGTCTTGCACCTCAAATAATGTAGATTGCTGGCATGAAAAATCAAGGTTGTTGGAGCTGTCTGAATTGGAGCTATTTCACACCTGTGGAAGCTGGAGATACCAGAAAACCTTTTTTTGGTGAAACATCAGGYTATCCTGTCTTACCCGACCTATGATTCACAGAATCCATAAGCATGTACCCTTTTTGTCCATGGTAAGGGAGACAACTGACCTAGAAAGGATGAATTTACTTTTGTCAATTTTTATTGTCAGCAGAGTGATTCTGCACAAAGGTCCTTTTACAGAGGTTATCTTTGATTTTAAAGCTCTTTTGCTGACATTAATAATTTCATTCTCATGAATATCTTATTCTCTCAGTGACTACTGACAAATATCTGCTAGTAGATGCTCAGCCAACTATAGGATTCCATGCCTGTCCCAGGCTTGGCATGTTCAGTAAAAACCTGCTGAATGCCTTTGTATATTGCTGGCATATGCATAATCAGATTTTACCTTGCTATACAGGAATGAGTCCTGTGGGATTTATGGACGTTAAGGTTCAAGTTTTTTTAGTAGGCGGCAGGAGCTGAGGGAAGCTAACACCAYGAAGGCAGTGCTTAGGTCCTATCTCAGCTCCTGCCTTGTTAAGTTGCTGGGAACGCTGCCACCGATATTAAAGGGAACAAGATCAGGCTTGTTTCTCCTATGTAGGCGCAATCAGGATTCAATGACAGATGTGACATCTCCAGCAGAGAGAGCCTTCTTTGGCATCAGAGAGAACAGATACTAGTCTTGTACAGTGAAAGTTCCAGACAGTCTTACAAAAAAGGAAAATCTCTTTTAACTTAAGTAACAAATGCATCGTCTGTATTACTACCATGATAGTTCTGGGCAAACAATGTAGAATCCTATTAGGTTTTTTTTTATTATTTGTTTAATCACAGCTGTTTCAAGATCACCTTTAAATCTTACGGAAATATTTATGTATCATCCTTTCATAAGTCTCTGTGGGATTCCTATGAGAAAATCTAATAAAATACAAGAACATAGGCAAATGTAATTTACAATCCCTCAAAAAGGTATGATTTTTTTTTCTCTTTCCAGCTTTCCTTTTGTTAATATTACTCTGCTCCTTAGAGATATAACGATTCTCTTTTCCCATTATTTACACTGTTGATGTTTTTTTCTTTTGTATGATATTGTAGCAAATGCACTACATATGAACTGGAACTCATAACCAGGATATGTCTCAGAAGTAGCTTTAATCCAGGACATTTTTTAAAATAAGGAGGATCCAGCGACAGCAGTTGCCTGTTTCCCCAGAGAATGGCATTTTGCTCTTTAGTACACAGCCATGTTGAAAGCATTTTTCCATCTGTGATAATCCAAACAGCAGAGTAAGAGTTTATTCTTTCTCTGGACAAACAAATAGACCTAAAATTAATCAGATCTTTGTCTCATGTACCTCAGTTTTCATGCAAGGTTCTCATACTTTATACATATGAAGTGCTATGAGGATACATCTGAAATGTCTGGCTGGTAATATTACACACACGAGAACTGGAAACTTGATTTACCTTCACTAGCATTTTCAGTGAGTTTACACCTCATCACAGAATATTATTTGTGACAGCATTTTATTAATTAAAAAAATGAGTCATCAACCTTTTTTTTAATCTCTAGACTGTAATATAAGAAGGAACTATTAGAAACTGCCACCTAAACTGAAGGACCTGAGCAATGAAAAAGGAAGATACTTTTTATTATTATTTATTCCTTAGTGCACAGATGACATCAGACCTACATGATAGCCAGTGCTGAAGCTTCTGGGATCTGTTCTTCCTGAAAGCTGTTCTATCACTTGCAATACTCAAAGGTATATTAGTTCATCATCCCAAGGTGTTATATACTTGTCCTGCTGTCATCCACCACTTGTCTATGATGTCTCTAATGTCTGCATGGTCTGAATGCAAATTAAATAAATGCAAAGCATATGGGAGGGACGAACATTTGTAAGTACTTTTTAAATCCTCCTAGTTTCTTAGGACTACATATTTCTTTGTTGTCAAGGCCTTCTGTGCTATTAAGAGGGAAATAATGGTATGTGAATGACTCMGAATTAATTATTTCCTCACATTAGTAGTATATAGAATGTTGTTTAAATTGCTGATTTTTAGGTCTTTACTCCAAAATGAAAACTCCCCCACAAATTTGGTCAGTCCAAAATTATTTTTTTCCTTTAGGGAGGGAGGAGGAGGGAGGGGATTTTTTTTCCTTGACATTCTGTTCATCCCTTACCTCCTGCTTATTATTCACCTTCAGGTGACGTTAACTAAATTCATTATAGAATGCCCAACTGTAATACCACCAGTCTCCTTCTTATCAGTACTATTACAATTGTCTTGTCAAATGTTTATTCAGATGACTTGTTCTCTTTTACCCTAGTTTCTGGTAAATCTGTTTTAATCTTTGTCTAGTTCATTTTTATTATCATTACATTTCTTACGTAAATGGTAATGGTGCAATTCTTTAGTGTGTGAATATGTTGACTTGCAGTGTGTACTTGATGTTGATCTTAAGAACAGTAGGAATGCTTTCATTGTTTTCAGTGAGGAAAGGGTTGACCTACAGTCTATCAGCTTCTGAAAGATTCTGAAAGAAAAATGTGATGTATAAATATTTGATCCTGTCCATGCTGATAAATGCTTCATATTCTAAAATATGCAGTTGCTGATATAAGCAACATGGAGGTTTAGATTGGATATTAGGAAAAATTTCTTCACTGAAAGGATTGTCAAGCATTGGAACTGGCTGCCCAGGGAAGTGGTTGAGTCACCATCCCTGGAGGTATTTAAAAGATGTGTAGATGTGGTGCTGAGGGACATGGTTTAGTGGTGGACTTGGCAGTGCTAGGTTTACAGTTGGACTTGATCTTAAAGATCTTTTCCAACCTAAACGATTCTATGATTCTATATTTCCTTTAAACAGTACAAACATTTTTGGAGGAAAGATTTTATCAGCCGAAAGCTGCCAGACAGTTTTAATGGAATTCCATTCTTCTGGAATTATTTGAAATGTTTATCAATTTCTTGATTGATAGAGTTTGCCTTATCTGTATTAGTAAATACACATATGCAGGAGTCCGTATGCAGCCACTATATTGTGCCAAGGACTACAAAGGAAGCTATAACATGATGGAGAATATGATGAATATGATGAATGGAGATTCATGTTCTCAACATATTTTGGACACTTGGTAATATACTTTTTCACCACATATGAAGGAAAAAGTCCTTTGCAACTCTTTTCAAAATGACTGACAGGGACAACTAAAGCTTGCTTTTGCTTAATATAGTCCATGGGTTGTTAGTTAATGCACTTAATTATGATGGATAAGACACAGTTTCAAATGGATGTTCTGTGTGATTCAAATGCATTAAGTTATGATGTCATTCTCTCAGCTGAATCTGTTCATTCTGTAAAAATAATTAAACATTTGTTGGAGTGGAGCAAGAGAGTGATTCTGTTTCTAAGTTTTTGAGGCATTCACAATGGAAATTAGATATTAGGGTTGCAGTCTATGTCTGAATCGGGCAAGGATTTAAACTTGGATTTATCACTGTCTGGGCAGTGTTCTAACAAACAGAATGGCTGAAAAAGGGAGGAGAGAAGATTTGGAGCTTTTTTTTTTTTTCAGCTCATATATTTCATCTTGAACTCAAAAAAAGTTTTTGAAAAAAGTTTCACAAAAAAGTCTATGTTTACCAACAAAGGTTTGGTTTTGAAAAATTAATGTTTTCCAATTAGAAAAAAAACTTTATTAGTATATTTTGGACCAGATTACTGGGCCACTTACTTACATCAGTTTTGCAATGAAGTGTAACAACACTTTATTCACCAGAATTTTTCTGAATTTATAGCGGAGAAGGAAAGTCAAGAAAAAAAGTCTGGAATTCTTGGAATGGTCTGGAAGATTAATTGGATAAAAACAGAAGTGGGTTTTTTGATTTTTTTTTAACTGTCAAACTTCAGAAAAGGAAATTATATAGCCAGAAAAAAGACTGGGTTTCTACAGAATATCATAGCTTTGACCAAAGAACTTGTGAAGAAGAACTCATTCTCTGACAAGTGCGTTTAGCCACTCCTTTATGGATATCTATTTCTGAGACAATTTTTTGTCGGCTTAGACACACAGTTGAACTGCATTCTACCCTGCATTTTCTCAGCTGGGCTCAGCTAATATGCACAAACTTACTAAACAGGGGAGTTCTCTCACATACCTGAACTCAAAGGTATAGTTTAAGTATTTCAAAGGAGAAATTGGACTGTCAGGAGAGCTTATGATTCCTCAAATCAATTTCTGATCATATATTTCCATTTCTAATTAAGAGCAACTTCCTTTCTATGCCTCCTTATCATAGACACTGTTATAAGTCATGTTAAATATTAATTCCCTACATTCCCATTCTGGGCAAAATGCTCCAGATACTCAACATTTAAACTTTGTGGAGGTTGAAAATATTACATCAGTAGGCCTTTACTCCCAGTGAAGATGTATGATAATATGTGTATAAAATGTTTAAATAACACAGTTGCTGACTACATGTGCAATTTCATAGAAGACTTAATGGCAATTAAGTGACAAGCTTCTAATCACTTCAGTTTTCTAGCATTTTATGAGAGATAAAAAGACAGAAATAAAAATTAATTAACCTAGTATACTTTTATATTTGTAATTTCTGCAATTTCATATACTATTGAAATTCTACTTATCAGGAGATAAGGAAAATATATATTATATCTGCATATGCATTATGCTGGTTTTGGGTGGATAGCAAAATAACCTTTTAGCAGTAGTGTGAAAAAAGTGTTTATTTTGATATAAACTCAGATTTTCTTAATCTTCTGTACCAACTGGAGCTATTGAATTTTTAAATATATGTAAAGTTAAATGAATTTTACATACCTATTTCAGCTACCTATATTGCACTAACTCCTTGGACTTAACACAGGAATATACCTAAAAATAAAATGAATTTTTTTTCTAGGGATTTCTTAATGCTCTATGCAATTATCTGGTAACCAGAAATAGAAGCTTTGAAAGAGAAAGTATACTGTACATATATAGGCTTGTTTATCCATTTATTTGGCTTTATGTTTTTCATATATTTAGTTAGTATTCAGTTTTGATTTCATGTTAATTGCTTTGCTTTCAAAGTTTCAGGCAGTTACTGGATAATTTCATGTGCAAAGAGGTTAAAGCTAAATAGTGTAGCCAAATAGCAGAGGCCTTCTTTGAGAATGCTGCTGGAGTTTGGCTTCCATGTCATGTACTGGGCCATAACATGTAAAATAGATGTCTCCCTCTGAAAGCTCTGCAGTGAGAGAACATTCTTAAAAATAGGGGGAGGGCAGGTATAGAAATTAAAAACAAAACAAAACAAAACAAAACAAAAAACACCAAAAAAAAAAAAGGTAAGAACTGAGAAGTTACTGAGAGAGACTACAATTCAAAGGTTCTAACTCAATATGAGCTTACCCATTTTAAGGAATTTTTAAATGCCAACAGATCACAGATCAGTGAATAAATTTTGTGAATCTATTCAACATATGAGAAATCCACTCTTGAATTCCAGTCTGGTAACACTGCATTTTAGCAATAGTTGTGGTATAAAAATAGGCTTCAACAGGAATGCATCAGTTCAAACCAATAAGAAGCAATGGTGCTTTCTTTGTGATAAATTGACACTAAAGCAAAATCTTGGCAATCTCCTGTATAATTTAGAGGAGCAGTGATCAAAGGAAGAGGGATACAAAGAACTAGCACTCTCGTATATTCTGTACTGATGCAGAGATATTGTCAGTAATGGTGAATACAGTTACTACCAAGGAGTGCTGGGGAAATGCTTTTAAAACTCACATTTATAAATCTTTGCTGCAAGTTAGAAGGAGGAGAGCAAAAGGAAGCCAGACAATATTCAGATACCTGCTACTATTTATGGTGGTTTAATTATACTGCTACTTTTTCTTGTGTAATGATGTTTTCTCAAAACATTGTTTTTTACACAGCCACTGGATGTGCGGTCAATTTTATTATAATTATCTTGCTATTTTACAAAAAGATTGGATTCTAATTTTCAAAATAATGATGTACTCTGCCTTCATATTAATAATACGAAAAACAATCTCTTTATTCTCAAGCACACACTAAAAGGGGAGGCTATAGGAAGTTTCTGGTTTTGCACTTTGTTGGCAGTGGTCCACTCTCCATCAAAATTTCACCCCGACTCTTGTCATGAAACAGTCAATGCAATGGAAACCTGCTGCACAGAGTATAAAACTGTGTGTGAGCTTCAGATTATTTCTTTCCTGGATGTAGACTAAGCAACACAAACTATTACTGTTCTGGTGTCTCCCTGGGGTCTGAAGATCAGGCATGATAATGGGTAGAAAAGCTGTAACAGCAATGATTGATACAATACTACAAATGGCACTCTCATTTTTTCCTCCCTCTGAGTAATGCAGCAAGCACTTCCAAAGTCCACCCTTCAACTTATTTTCTGGGATGAGGGGAAGAAGATGATATTTTTATTCTTTTATTTGTAATAATGTCAATAATGGCTATTATAACTATTATTAATCAAAAGACCAGATTTGTATTTTACAAGCTTTATTCAAAGTACTTAAGAAGAGTTTTATGTGGAATCCAGAGACTCACATCATTCTTAATTTCCAGAAAACAAATCCTTTGTTTATGATAATGTATCAGAATTAACTTTCCGTGAAATACAAAGCCAGTAGAAATACTGATTATCTTTCATCATTTTGTGTGACTTCATCATAAGTCTCAACACATTTAATGTCTTTCTTAAAGCACTACTATCTTTATTAATTTACATGCAAATATATTTTTTAAAATAAAGACTTTTTATTCTGATCCTTGTAAGTGAAGCTTGAAAATATGACCTCTAATATCCTGAAAAACAGAAAAATATTGCTTGTGAATTATATAATGTTTTTTCAACTCCTATTATGAAAATTGTTTTTTGGTAAGCCTGACATACGCTTTTGAACATTTGTTGTTGACAATACAGAGGTCATAGAGTCCAACATTCACATTTTTTTGAAGGGTGATGAACCATTTGGCAAAACAATTCATTAAATTCCTCTGTGCAAAGGGGCTGTAAGATATGTCTACCCCAGTGATTCAGTGTAAACTTCACTTTGTAACTGATCTCAGGGACACTGGAGACAGAGAAAAAAATAGGCATGGGGATATGTGTTGGACAGAGTTTCCACAGCCCTCTTGCTCCTTTAATCTTTCTACCAGAAAAAAGGGAATATTCAGGCCAAGGAGGGAAGTATTCTAGGATCCCAAAAACTATTCCATCTTCAAAGCACACCTTTTCTGTACTCTTTATCTTTGGTAGGATAAATTGTTTCCTCTTTTTCCCTCCCAAAGAATCTAGCCTGATTCTTCCGCCAGGTGTTAAAGAGAATATATGCTTTCAAAGGAAATGGAAGTACCTAAGAATTTTAATCCAGTAAAAAAAATATTTCATAACTGCAGTAAAAATGTAACTTTAAGAAAGTACCTGTTTTTATCACAAGATTTGGATCGACTCTTAAAATGTGTGAGAAAAATAATGGGTTAAATTAGTTGCTTTTCTTTTTTACCAGCTGCAACAGCAGGTAGCAATCTCACTTTACCTTGAAGGTGTCATTCATTACAAGCTACCTGCTTTCAGTCATGGGGATTTATAATGGTGGAAAATCACCAGGGAACCCCACTACTCATCTCCGAAATAACATAGCATAAAAGCATTGAAATTAATATCCATTTACAAGGTATCCAAATAATATATTTTGCTTGCAGTTGGTTTCCTTACTGGAAGCTGAAGGTAGCCAAACATAAACTCCTYCTAACCTTGGCAAAGGAATTTATACCAGAGGATCTTTAACACTTAGAGCAAGTGTCTCATGATGTTATACTACTTTTAAATTTTCACCTATCCTGCAGTACCTTCTTGCCCATCATTTAAATCATGTCAGACTCTGCCACTACCCCAGATGGCATCTATAATAACCCTGTGTATGAACAATAACTTCCACTGAAGTGGTATGGCTACTCCACAGACAGCTTTAGGGGTTGCACAAGTGTAGAGAAGGATGGACTTCTGTGCTCTATGACTGCAAATGGGATTTATGTAATACATTCAAGAATTTAAAAGAAAGAATGAAATATAAAACTCCCCATAATTTATGAGTGATGTCACTTGTCTTTATTAGTTTTTGACCATGCAGCACTGGTTAAGATCAAGGTAAGTTGTCGACAGCAGCGAGATAGAAAATTAAGAGGTTTGTCATTTGTTAAAATCCTTCCAATGCTACACTTTTTAATGATGAGAACACAGATTAGTCAGGCTTTAAAATGTTTAAGTGTCATGGGTTTTCAAAATTCAGTTTCCTCCCAGCACAGTCCTGACACTCAGGATCCTCTGTTCATTTATTCTATTGGATTATCTCAGAATTTTCATCATTCTGCCATTCGAATGCTTTACAAATACCACTGAATTAAGCTTTAACCTACTGGTGCTCACACAAGTCTGTCACAATTCTTTAGTTTCCTCAGGACTAGCACCAGTAGATTATTGTGAAACAACATTCAAACTCTTTACTTGCATTTCAAATGACAAAATATAATCTGCAGTATCCCTGATTAACTTTCAAGTTTCTGGATGAACCTTAAAAGATACATTATTTATACACATACATTATATGAGTGAGTGAGTGTGAGAGTGTGTGTGTGCATACATATATGTAAGTATGTACACATATATTTTTAATTTTATGAAACTCTTGAGGATTCTAAAATCAAAATCGCAGAGCAGCAGACAGTAGTATAAATACTACTTTAATGAGCCATATTCTGGTAAATATTCTCAGCTTGATGAAACCTAAGTAAGGCAACTATTCTCAATGAAGTCAGTATCAATGAAGTCATCTGAAGAAATGCTCACAAATTTAAGTCAGTATCACAATCAGTCTCAAGACGACTGCCACAAATTTATTTCTTTCAACTAATATCTGTTGCACTGTTATCAAAATCATKATAGTTTTCTAGTTTGCAAATTATTTTCATATGAGTCCAAGAAAATGTGTAAAATTCTTAAGCAAATTATGATTATGTACTGAGTCTGGCTGGGATGGAGTTAATTTTCTTCACAGCAGCTTGTATGGTGCTGGGTTTCTTAGAATTGTGACCAAAGCAATGTTAATAACACACCAATATTTTAGCTGTTGCTGAACAGTGATTGCACAGCATCAATGTCTTTTCTGTTTCTCACTCTGCCCCCCCAGTGAATAGATTGGGGGATACACAAGAGTTTGGGAGGTTACACAACCAGGAAGATGACCCAAACAAACCAAAGAGATATTYCATGCCATATAATGTCATCCTCAGCAATAAAAAGGAAAAAGAGGGGCATTTAGGAGGGTTAGCCATCTTTTGCCTGGGAACTGKCTGGGCATCGGTCTACCCATGGGAGTTGGTGAGTGGTTGCCTTTGCATCACTGGTTTTATTTTCTTTCTTTCTTCTTCCACTTCTGCTTCACTTATTAAATATTTTTTTATCTTGACCCACAAGTTTTCTTGCTTTTACTCTTCTATTCCTCTTCCACTGTCCCACTGGGGGTGGGGGAGTGAATGAGCAGCTGTGTAGTGCTTAGATGCCTAGTGAGGTTAACCCACAACTGGTTAGTTACTAATCAATATTTGTATTTTGGAAATTGCTATTTTTAGAAAAAATCTTTCATGCCTCGTGAATTACGTTAAATGCAATAAGATTTCCTTTCTTTTTTTTTTTAATTCTCAGCATTAGACACTTGACAAATGTTCCAAGTTCACGTTTTTTTTTTTCTTTCTAATCCACGTTGTGTTCAACTCTTAACTAGGTGTGGGCTACAGTCAAAAAGCTGGCCACCTGTTAGGAACAGAGCTAGGAGCTTCCAAAACCAAAAGATGATCCAATACAATCAAAATTTCAGTTCTCTAGTTTTCACTGAAACAGAATCATGGTACCAGATGGTTAAGGTTTATGATACCAGAGCTGGCATGAGGTTTCCCAGCAATGTCACATTCAGCAGCAGAAAAGGTTTCTTATGGATGTAGGTGGAGCAAAGGAACTGGGAAGGGACACAGAAGTTCTGCGGAGATGGACTGGAAAAAATCAATGGAGCTTTGAGATAATGGGAGGACTTGGATTTAAGAGAAAGAAGAGTCCATAGGATTTCAGGCAACTGGGTAAATACTCAGAGGATGACAATAGTTTTCTTTAACAGATCTGATGCTGAGATATGAAAGTCCATTTTCTCTTGCTCCCTATCACATGATGTAAACTGTCATTGCTCCACTAATTTCACAGTAAATATTACTCTCAAAAGGAAGAAGTAGAGCTTCAGTTGTATAATAACTCTGCTGAGGTCAATATATGCACTGAAGGCAGTCATTGTAGAGCTAATCCTTTAAAAAAATACCTGTGTAGAGTTTCAACTTCATCTGATGAAATACAAAGCAAAATGTAAGTATTTCAAACCAGCTTTCTTCAAGAGTAAGCTCAGATTTAGATTACCTCCAAGTATTGCTGTTTTAAAAATCACTTTATGTTTCAGCTCCTCTTCCTTTTCTATCTTGTAGAGGTGTTTGAATTTGTCAGTAATACAGTAGAGATTCTTCTCTTCACTTTAGACAAAGTGACTACTGAACAAACACACAGACCATCAAAACTTCAATGCTCATGCTAGCTTTCCCACCAGTTCATACAGTCATTGTAATCAGATGTTGATGTACATACTCTTAAATCTTTGAAATGGAGATCCCGTATTCATGAGCAATGAAGGGTCTGAGTCTATCCAGATGGCAATAATTCAGAGATTTTGGAGAATATTTCACATTAAAGATCAATTTATAAATCACAAGGTTTGAGCTGAGTTTGGACTCTTGCACTTTTTGCCATAATATATGATGCTTCTGAACTGGAGGTTTATAACTGCACTTCATTTGAAAGTCTTATTAAGCACTAATTTACTTCTAATGATGCAAGCCATTTACACAGGCTTATGCATACATAAGCAGCACACTAAGTATAGGATTTCTTTACAGCACTAAATATCCAAATGTAAAATTTGAATATTTGCAGAGCTACTTTCCTATGTCTGGTATTCCCAGTGTCAGTAAAATAGTAACATTTCCTTAAAAAAACAGAAATATTGCTGGTAATTCCTTTTCCAAAACAAAAATCAAATTGTATTTCTTTTGAATATTAAACATTGTTTCATGATGTTTATGCAAGCAGATAATTATGCAATAATTCCATATTAATTTACAACTATATGTATATATAAATTACTGTCAACATCAGGTGAAGTGAAATATGTACTTCAATGTAAGTACCAGGATAAAGTGGAAGGTTAATTGAATCTATCATTGCAGTCAGAGGTCTCATATCTTAGAGAAGAAACAGAGGAAATACAGATTGGTATCACCATTCTGTTTCATCACTGCACTTTCTGCTCTTCTCCTTTCCTGTCCTTATTCATTTGTGATGACCTGGCTATTAGTCCTTCTTATCTTTTTATACTTTTTTCCCTCCTCTCCCTGACGTTACTGTTACAAGAACTAAAAACCCTTGCTCACAATTTATTTTCCCTTTGTGCTACTTTTTACCAACAGGTAAGGTAAGAAGGMGGCATTTGTTTCTTTTTTTTCCTAGCACTTAAGTCCAGCCTGGCAAGCATGGGAAAATGTTTATAGCTCTTGCATACCAGAAACAAGACTATATTCCATTCTGATTACAGAGGATAATCTTCAAAACAGCTTGCAAAAATTTGACTACTTTTCCATTACTAGACACCCCAGCTTGAGATTCTCTCCTGGATGTGAGGTATCTGGATCTTACTCCATTCATGGTAACAGCAAAGACTGTAAAAGTTCCTCTTGACAGTAATTTTCCTCTTTTTAGTTACAGTCCTTTTTCAGATCCATTCTTCGTACCATAAATGTGAACTTTACTTAAGGCAATAATGCTGCAGATTCTTTCAGTGGGGTAGGGTCAGGACTATAATGCATAAAAGATTTCTGCTGAAGAAAGTTGTCTAATAGAGCTGTGCAACAGCTTCCAATCTTGCTTCCTGATATTTCTGAGCAGCTATTTCAGCTGGTTTTGAATCATTTGATAATGTGGTAAATTTTCATTTTTATGAAATATTTTTAGCTGATTTCCTTATAAAGGACCATATAGAGTTTGATCAGGCCTTGGAAGTGTAAAGTTTATAATTCTCTCGCTTTTCCTCTCCTTCCTCTTCTCCTTTGCCTCTGTTGTTTGTGTAGTCCCCATCCACCCCTCCCGCCCCCTGCCTTCCCGTGATGCCTTTCCTCACCACGTACATGAAAGACTTAGAGATGCAGGGTCTAAATGATAAGACCTGAATCCACCAACAGAAAATTACTTGCTTCAATGTTTAGTTCACCTTTCCTGCTCCAAGCTCTGCACCAGCAGAATGGCATCCAGGGATTGTATTTAGTTTTTCTGTGCATTCATATTGCGTTAGAAGTGTGATCTTGTTTGAGAAGATGAAAAATCCAAAGCTTTTCTCTGGTTAAGTCATTTTTGGAAAGTGGTCATAAAGACATCTAGTCTGTTTTATTTTGAAACTCTAACCATGTAAAACATGTATTCTTTTCAAACATTTGTTAGATCCTTCATTATTTTATAGTATTAGTCCTATATCTGACCATTTTTGCCTAAAATACTTACACAGACCATACACACACAATTAGATTTTGGACACTAAGGGACTGGAGCAGACATACAACATAATGAATAAGACCATTACAAGTCCTATAAGCCCTGGTTTTTAGGGGATTCTTTAGGACTTCTAGTTTTACAGGGAACTGTGAAGAGAAAACTATGGAGGTTTGGGATTATTTTGAAAGTCCAATGGATCAGCAACCCAAATAGACAGATGAGGAGTGTTCCAATTTCTTACAAACTTTCTTAGGTACAGATGAGTTTTATGAGGAAAATATCCTCTGTTGTTCAAAGGATTTTAAGAATAGGTTAAACAAACTGCTGCCAGGATAACAAATCCCTTAAGGTAGCAAATGGTTTAGACAGCTTCTCAAGTTTCTTTGTAGTCGAGTTTCCTTTAATTCAGTTGTCCTTTGGTTCAAATTGTATATGGTCATCAGAACAGTAACTAATATATACCCTAAAGTAAATTATTAGCAGATTGAATGCTAGTTCTGCCAGTATCTTCCCCAGTATCCAGTGATAGCAACTTAAAGGAAACTTAATAGATAATCACTACTGACCAAAACCTAAATTTTCACGATTGTGAACCTTAAATTCCTAGCTGATGAACTTGTGCATACTTCTGACTTGAATGTCAGCCAATATAATTTTGCAGTGAATCATCAATGTCATCGGAAAATATAAGCTATTCAGAAGCAGTGGGCCACAGAAACCATAATGAATAAATATTGGTTTAGTGACAATTTACCTATGTGAACTTACAAGAAAAATGGGGCAGTTCTACAGACACATACAGACCCATGCTTGAAACAATTGTCTGTGGATTTCTTTACTTTCTTTGCAAGTGCAAAGGGGAGGTTATTTTTATTGAGTAGCTTGTAAGGGGTAAAATATGATGGCAGCCCTCCCTCCAGGTCTTCATGAGTCAGGCAGTCTCAAGTCCTTTTTTGATATCAGGCTGTGAGTGATGATGCTTCAGTTGATGGATGACTTTACATTGATCAAAAAGGACTTTCCTGCCTTGGTTGTCCACACAGAAGAGAAAACATCAGTAACTGAGAGAACACAAGTCATCCAGAACCCATCAATGCTATAGGAAGGAATATACTCAACCTAAAAAGTAGACACACCAAAGAAAGCAAAAATGTATTGGAACTGCACAGCTTAGGTAACAAAGCGTATCATTTTTGAGAGAGGAAAATAACTAACGAGTGACACATCCTCATTTTTACTGTATCACAGAGGCTGGCATTCAGAGAGCATTTAAAGGTCCTGATAATTCAAAAATAAATACTCTCTGTGAAGGCTTCTGTTATGTTGGCATATAAAGGCATTTATACCATTCAGTGCAACCCAAAGCATTTTGGGAAGTACTGTATAAATTACATATCTGTGGATGGAGTGACTTTTGCAGTCACACAAAGCCACTAATATTATATATGCTTTGAATTATTTCTCATTCAAGCATGACCACTAGCCCTTTGCCACTTAATGTATGACATGAGTTTTATATCTCCTCTCAATAACAGGACCTCCAGTTATGCAGCATCTTCTGGTAATGAAATTTACCATCTACTTTAGTCTGAATCTAAATTATACTTCTGAAAATTTAACCTACAGGAGTTTGGTCTGGAGCTGTTCAGCTGCACCACATCTATAAATAGTTCAAATATATCTAAAATCAATGGAACAAAAGTCTGAATGTGTTTGAATATTGCAATTCTAATAGTACAGCTGGTGAAACTCAGAGTTTTTGGGATTCAGTCCAAAGCCTATGGAGGCTAGTGGAAAGACTCTGAAATGTCTCAAAAGTCTAATCCCATTGTCCTGATTTCTACTGTAAATCTATAAGCTGCTCATGATCCACTCAGAATTCATTACAGGTTGACTTGAAATCTGGCCTCCACTTGCATGAACCCTGTTCAGAAAACTTAACCTGAGTTTTCAGTTAAACAGGCAGGGAATCTGAATGTATGTTGCTGTATATACTTGTTTTGTCCCTCTATATGGGTCTACATAACCATCAGGGCCAGAGCGCAGCCCCCAGAGCACAACTGAGGCAGCCAACAGATGTAACAGTTTGCAAAGCAGTTTCTGGGCTCTGCTTCCTTGACATGTTCTGGGGTTTCTGGGCACTTCGTCAGAGACCTGGGAACTCCTGGGAACCCCCAGAGGAACGTGAGGTTGCCTGCTGCTGCCAGATAAGGCTAAGGATAAGGTAAGGCTAGTTCTAGCAGATCCTGACAAACTCTGTCAGCTGTCCTTCATCAAATGGCACCTGCAACCTTTGTTCTAGCTTAACCCTAATTAGGGAGGGTCAAGTCCTTCCTTTTAACCTGTGCTAGGAAGAGGCCTATATAAGAGCTAGGCCTAGCACACAGCCAACAGATGTAACAGTTGTACAGTAGGATGTGAGGAACAGGCCTGCAGACTTTGTCTAACCCATACATCCTTAGGTATGGTGGGCAGAAGGCTCCTGCCCCACCTCATGACTTCCAGTTATGGAATAGGTTCACTGTCCTTGTAGCTGACAGGTTCACTGCCCTTGACAGCTGGGAGTGCTGTCACCTGGAGCATCTTTGGTGGCTAAACCTGAGCCACTCAGGACCATTAGGAAGAAACAGTGAGTGGTAGCGGTAGGTGACTCCCTGCTGCAGTTGATGGAGGCTCACATCTGCTGACCTGACTTGTCATCTAGGGAGGTCTGCTGCTTGCCAGAGGCTTACATTCGGGATGTTGTGTCTGGCCCAATGACTGCTACCGCCAGCTGCCCTTCTGTGTAGGCACCAATGATATTGCTGAGGTGACCTGGGAAATATTAAGCGTGATGACAAGGCTCTGGGTGCAATAGTGAAGGGCATGAGGGGGCCAGGTGGTATTCTTGTCAGTCATGATAGGGAAGGGCCTGAGTAAGACTCAATGGATCCTGCAGGTTAACAACTGATTACACAGCTGGTGTTGGCAGTAGGGTTTCAGTTTCTGTGGCCATTGGAACCTCTTTGAGGGCCATCAGCTGCTTGGATCCATTTGACTAAGTGGTGCAAAAGTATCTTTCTCAACAGGCTGGCCAACCTGATATGGAGAGCTTTAAACTAGAAATGATGAGGAACAAACAAGGAAGGAAGTTGGGGATAGGGTAGGCAAGCCAAGGGTCTGGGTTGATGCAAACAGAACGGACATAGCAATCAACAAAACAAGAGTGGAAATGGAATCCCTGTGAGTGTTGGCATGTAAAGAAGGAAACGCTCACAGAAGAGCATTATAGGGAAAGCTCTAAAGCCTGTATAAGGGAATTGGCATGCTTGGGTACCCTTCCAAAGTGCCTCTACACTAATGCATGCAGCCTGGGGAACAGACAAGAGGATTCAGAAGTATGCAGTTACAGGGCTATGACCTCAATGGGATGACAGATGTGTGGTGGGATGGCTCAGATATCTAGACTACTGCAGTGGAGGGATACAGGTCTTTTAGGAAGTACAGGCAGGAGAGGTGAGGAGGGGAGTTGTCTTTTGTGGTGAGGACAGCTGGAATGCATGGAGCTCTGCCTTGGGATGGGTCAGGAGCCAGTTGAGAGCTTATGGGTCATGATTAGCAGGCATGCCAACATGGTTGCCATTGTAGTAGATATCTTCTACAGATCTTCTTATTAGGAAGAAGTAGATGAAGCCTTCTTCAAACAACAGGAAGAAGTCTCATGGTCACAGACCCTGGTCCTCATGGGTGACTTCAACCACTCCGATATCTGCTGGAAGGACAATGCAGAAGGATACAAGCAATCTAGGAGATTTCTTGAGTGCATTGGTGGCAATACAAAAGTGGGAGAAGTGATACACTGGAGGGTTGATCCACCATCCAGAGGGATCTTGACAGACTTGAGAGAGAGGCAGACGGGAACCTCATGAAGCTCAACAAAGGGAAAGGCAAAGTCCTGCCTCTCGGAAGGAATAACCTCAGGGATCTCTACATAATGGGGGCCAATCAGCTGGACAGCAGCTTTGCAGAAAAGGACCTGGGGTCCTGGTGGACAACAAGCTGACTGTGAGCCAGTAATGCACCCTCACAGCAAAAAAGGCCAACAGCATCCTAGGCCGTGTTAGGAGTAGCGCTGCCAGCAGATTGAGGGAGGTGATCCTTCCCCTCTCCTCAGCACTGTTGAGGTCACATCTGCAGTACTGTGTCCAGTTCTGGGCTCCCCAGTACAATAGAGACACAGAGCTGCTGAAGGGAGTCCAGCAAAGGACCACTAAGATGGCTAAGGGTCTGGAGCATCTCTTGTATGAGGAAAGACTGAGAAAGCTGGGACCAATTAAGCTGGAGAAGAGAAGGATTGGGGGGAACTCATCAATGTGTACAAATACCTGATGGGAGCGAATGAAGATGCAGGAGCCAGACTTTTCTCAGTCGTGCCCAATGACAGGGCAAGAAGCAATGGGTACAAATTAGAATACAGGAAATTCTATCTGAACACAAGAAAACATGTTTTTACTGTGATAGTGGTTGAACACTGGCACAGGTTGCCCAGAGGGATTGTGGAGTCTCCATCTGCGGAGGCATTCAAAACCTGAATGGACACAATCCTGGATAACCTGCTCTGGCTGACCATGCTTTGCACAATGTGGTTGGACTAGATGATGTCTAGAGGTCCCCTTCAACATCAACTGGTCTGTGGTTCTTCACAGCTTTTTCTGACTAATATGCTACAGATCCAGTTCAGTAGGAACCAAAGTGATTCTGTCTTCTAGTTTGTCTCTGTGCCACTGATCAACCCAGTCAGTGGGAGACGTTTCCAAACTGATTCCTGTGGATTCATCTTTGAGTTCCAATGATGAATTCTTACTAGGTGCTTACTAGATTCAGCAGGATGAGTTTCATGTTCCTGCCTCTGGCAGGAATACAAACTAAAGCTAAGTATTCTCAGTTTGTGATTTACAGTGAAGTCTCATGAGAGTGTGCATGTAATTACTCAAATAAATGGTAGGGGTTCAGGACACTTCCCAATGACAATATAATTATATTTATATGATAATACACCATTTTTCTGTCCTTGACTCTCAAAATAAATAAAAATAATATTTGCTTAGGTAATGTTTATTGGTACTTAATGATTGAAGGACTACCTGTATAAAAAAATAGAAAGGTGTTATTAAAAAATAAAATGTAATGGCACAGTGAATTAAAGATGGACTATAAATGAAAAATTAGAAAGAAGAGAGATCTTCACTCCACACTCAAGTATGCACATTACTTTGTGTTACCCCACAACATTTAACTGTAACCATTTAATGTGTACAGATAACATTCTTTTACCAGTTAGATGTGCACAAGTGTCTCAGGAATTCTGATGAAGAGTTATCTGTTCTACCTACTTAATGATTTTTTTAAAAAATTATCATTTTATAACCTATATGAAGCTCACTGTCTTGACTTTGTTTTATGCATTCATTTTCTCTTTACGCAGGGAGGATGTCTTTATAGGTAAGTGAACTTCCATTTCACCTTCTAAGAAGACTTAAAAGATTACTTAGCAACAATGTTGCTGGCTCATATGACAACAGTAACAATTTTTCTGCTAGATCATATGCTCTAACATGCAGGCATTAGGAATCCACGTAACAGCTAAATCTATTTGAATGAAGACTTATGCTCTCTGCCATACAAAATGGTAAAAGCAATCCTCAACATCCCAAAAATSTCATTTCCACAGCTTCAGAAGTAAATGTATGGAGAACACAATCAAAAAGATTGATGTGCTTCATTCTGCTGTCAGAGATTGAAGTAGATGGAAACTCCAGGAAGAACTTCAATATCTTCATCTTAAAGGAAGGAAGGAGGAAACATTTGGATCCTTAGATGTAGCTGGAATCCTTAATCCTTTCCCAGCTGTTGCTGAAATGAAGACTCTCTAGGGAGAATCAAGATATGGAAGGATATGTCTGTCTGAGGACATTTAACACAACTGTACTGCCTGTGAAAATTGATGTATAGAAGAGGAGAAGGACCTAATAAGAGCCATGATTGCCACAAATCTACAGTGAGAATGAATAACTACACAGTAATATTCAGCAAAATATAAGCACAGCTGTTTAAAAATTGGCATTTCCCAGCTTCATCATACCAACAGATGTCAGATTTCATTAGGCAGCAGCTTGAAAGCCCTGAACAATCAGAGGTTGAAATATCAAGGGTGTACATTATTACCTGTCTTGCACGCTTTGACTGCCAAGCATTTCCAATGCAAGCTATCACAAGTAGCTGAATGAGCTAACCTTCACTATATTTTCTTGAGAATTAAACAAAATTACACTAAAGGAGGGCTTGTAAAAAGAATTTCAAGTTTTAAAGTGATTTAGAACCCGAACCTCCCTGAAGGGGCTTCTTTCCCTTGGAAGGAAACCTTGTTGAAAGTAAAGCTCCATGCACCACCTGGGTCAGGGCTTTGACTCTGTTCTTTGAGCTGGGACCCAGAATCAAACAGCCTGACCTCTTGAACTTTAAACAAGATAATCAACAATAGATCATTTGGTCCAGTCAAGCTTTTTTTTTTTTTTTTTTTTTTAAATTCAGGGCTTTTCTCATTCTGCACCTTATGTTGCTTGCTTTCAGTCAGTAACTGTAAATCTGTTGGCTTTTGATCTGATGTCATATACTTTTTTATGAATCTATGTTGCATGCAATAAAATTGAAGCTATTTAATGAGTCTGGTAAAGTTGAAATTTATAGGTAAAAAAACCCAAACCCAAATATAAAGTACCTTTGTCAAATAAGGATCACTGTTCACATATATAATATCAGGAAAATTTTGATTTAAAAATGCTTCCCTTTTCATTAATGACACACGCTTACAGCATACATAAAGCATTATTTCCATTTTTCTCATTTTCAGCATTCCCTTTACTTCCATAATACTTGAAATAATTTGTCTTTCTCCCACATCTGTTCTAAAAAATGTACCACTTCATTAAACTTATCCAACAACAGTGATCCAAATTTTAAGAATTATGATAATCCTGCTTTGTCTCTGTGGACAGAAGCATTTCCTATTCAAAATCAATCATGAATTCAGTGTGAAGATCTAGTTTTCTTTCACTCCTTCCCCCACACCTGCCCAAATTCCTTCTTTCCTTGAGAAGCTGTAATCAACCTGAAGATCCTAACCTGCAAAGAGGAGGAAAGGAATGAATCCTCAGCACAATGTTCCTTCACTTAAAGGTGTTTCCCAGGTGACCTAAAGGGGTTTCTTTTTGTTTGTTTGTTTGTTTGTTTGTTTGTTTTTTATTGAGGGGTAAGTTGGAGATCATATAATGATAATTTATTTTGCATCTGTTCTCAGGACTTTCATATGAGATATCCAAGTGTCATATAAACAAAAATTAATGAAACAACTCAAAGTCATTGCTGTAGTGTACACATTTTATGGAGGGATAAAATCTGAAGAACAAAACTTAAATTCTCATTTCTAGATCTCATACCTTAGCTTTACAAAAAACCAAGATTTTATAAGACAGAAGACTTTCAGGTGCCATGAGGATGAAGGAGTAGTTGATTACAAGTGCTGAGGAATGTTGTTTTGGATTTCTAAAGAAATGTTTATAAATTTCTTTTTGAACATGGACCCTGCTCTACCTATTAGATTACTCTAGTTTCTGCTGTTTTCAGCATAACTTTTTCAAGGTAATTCATATTTGACTTTTTTATTCTGTTCAGCTGCTTTTCCTTGGTTGTGTTGCTTATACAATGTTTTATTAGTGACATTGCCTACTTTTGGCTGTTATTGGGATGTTGCACATTCCAGACCATGATTTCAGTAAAAGAATAAGTAGGAGGATGAAATGGACTGTAAAGGCAAAAAGAAACCCGCAGGTAATTTGGTGAAACTCCTGGATGGATTAACAGTGTATGTTTGTTATTTAACTGTTATGTGTTTCTCAGTGTAGAGAAGAACTACCTATCCTCTGGTTAATTCACTATGTTCTTCCTTCCCGTGGTCTATTCTGTCTAATTTCTGAATTTATCATTTACTGATTTTGCCACAAATATAATTGTAAATATGCATAGATAAAAATTAAATCTTCTCTTCCTCGTTGGCTCTTTCCTTTCAGTAGACAAGAGAGGGAGAGAAGGCAGGGAGGGGAAGACACCCTCAAACATCACAGGATGGAAATTCAAATGATAGATAGAAAAAAGAAAAATATGAAGAAAGAGGATACCTGTCGTATCTTTTAATTACTTTGTTTATATTTTCATGTGACCAGTAACTTTGTAATTTACTCTCCATGCCTTTTACTTGAATTGAATCAGTGATAGCAGCAAAGCTAAAAGAGTTGCATTCTTATCAAGAATACGACGATAACAGAGAATTAGAAGAGTATAACAGAATACAAGACTGATAAAGTAGAAGACTGTGAGTTTGGAAATAGTAGTGCTTTCTCTCATTACAAATGGGGTGCTGTCTACAATAACTTCCAAGGAACTAGTATTTTGTAGAATTTGTGCAAATTAGCATACTCAATTTCCAACATGCTTGTTAATTTTTTTTACAGTGGAGGCATAAAGAATAGAGATGAGAAATTGCCTAATTGGGGCGGGGTGGGGAAAGGAGGGATTTGTCTAGGAAAGGTCTGTTAATAAGCCTGGTAGGGGTATGCATCATTTACAAGCCTGCCCTAAAAAAAGTATGGTACTAAAGATACTAGGGGTGATGACAGTGTGAGAAGTGTCAGATGATAAAATGGAGATAAAAACAGATAGCAAAACTAATTACAACCAGCAAATCTGCAGTGGCTATACTGCCTCTTGCAGGAGTTCACTGAGGCTACAAGCTATTCTTTTTAAACTCTCAATGCATTTAGTGTACCATAGAATTTAATGGGCATGTTAAAACTAATGTGAAAATAAAACCTAATTTTTTTTGTTTTCCTAAATGGGTGTTTTCTCTTCTCCTGAGCACCAGCTAAAGGAGCATAAGTAGAGGACAGATAGATAAAAAAGACACCTGCAAAGTCACTAAAATGAAGTTCTATGTATTGCAGTCTCTTGGTAGTTCAAGAAAAATCTGTTTTCCACTGTGCTTCATTTAAAACAGGTAATCTGAAAATGTTGCATATTGAATGAGCTACATTGCATGGATTGATTAAATAAAAAAATGATGTGTAATAAAAAAGCAAAGGTATTTTTTTGACAGGCATATACATATGAGAAACCATATGAGATTACCTAACGTAGGTAGTCTCCTTTGAGCTGGTTTGCTAATGATAATTCTAATTATTTTTTCACATCCAAACAGGGAATATCCATTCCAGGCTAATTTTCCTTCTTTGAGTTGCAAACCCCTAGAGTATTCTTGCTTTAGCACAGACTTAATTCATTCCAAAGTGCATACTTTATTTGGGAATTGTGTATTTAATCAGCTTCTGCAGCAGCTTGTATTTGGATAGATATCAGAAAAAAAGCAAAATTCCTTGTAATTTTTTAAGTCTCTGGAATGGTTTTTGTTCAGTGTCTGACCTATAAGACACATCAAAACTGAATAATTTATGTAACAAAATAAAGACAACAAGGTCAGAGGAGATGTATGATTTTTACAGTAGGGAACATTCAGAGACATGATAGTATGTGAGACATATTCCTGAATGTTAAGGAGGATTTTTTTTTTTTTTTTTTTTTTTTTTTTTTTTTATTGCAAGTAAATGAGCTCAAAGATGTGAGAAAAGAAATTAGATTCTAGAAAAAATGAAACTTTGAGTGCATGCTAGATAGGAATTAACTGCTTTCTTTGCTCCTTGGGATTTTCTGTGGACCTCAGGGAAGGAATGTTCTAGGAGGTTGCCTTAGCAACACTGCATTTTAATAATTGCATTAGTCAGAAAATGAAAAGCCCTCAAAATACTATAGGAAATGACAGAATGCCCACAAAAACAAAATTATCACCTGTAGAGAGGCCTCTTTTTACTCGATCTTGGGTCTTCTCTTTCTCAGACAGTCTTTGGTAAATGCCTATTATTGTTACACAAGTTCCCCAGCTGGGGACAGGTGCAACATTCCATATTAATATATCCTCTATCTGGACTCCTTCTTGAGTAGATGTGGCACAGAATTCAGGGACCAAGTTTCATTTCTTCAGTCTTACCTCTATACCCACCACAAAGAAAGCGTGAGGGTACAGTGCTGCAGGAATGGTTTTCTCATTGCCTGTCGAAGAAGATGAAAATCTGAAGGGAAATCCCTCAGCTTGTATAGAGGAAAAGGAACCAAAGGAACATGGCAATCTCCTTTAGACTCTGATATTTAAAATGTTCCCATGACATAGTACTAAAGATAGCTCAGAAATAATGTCATGGTGACCAGCAGTTGATGACGCAGGTGTACGATTCCAGATTGCCATCACTTCAGGGTCAGTCATCCTGAGCTCATAGGTCAGTCATTTTTCACATAAATCAGAGCAAGACATTAATTTTGAATGACTTATTCTATGTAAATCATATGCACATATGTATATAATTACCACTTTCAGTTAAAAATATGGTTTATACATGTGTCTATAACTTTGCTGCAAGATTAAGATACAATAAGAAATGTTTGCTTATAGAATTGATTTTTGTTAGTCAAACCACACTGTCAACACTGAAAGCTTTCTCTCATTTCTGCTTTTCATTTTCTGTCCTTTGTAATCTTTCAGTGAAAAAGGAACACAGCATTTTATTCCTCACTAGTTTTGTCCTCTTCCATTTTGCAAAAATTGATTTTTCCACCCCCTCTTCTGTTTGTTATGGGGCATGGACTACATTGGCAATGGAATATTTACTCACCTGCTTCGTAAAAGCATATCAGTTATGTCAGCAATGATGCAAATGACATTCTGGAAACAGGGTTTGTTAGAGTTCCCTTCAAGATTAGCTAAAAACCTAGCTTTTTCTCAGTGCCGTACTATATGTTAATGCAAGAATGGCTTAAAGCTTTGTTATTGTGGGTTAAGGCTGTGGTTATATAACATAGGTTTTCATGAAATATAGATTATGCTGATCGAAATTCTTTTTCAGGTGCGAGGATCAGAGGCTGGAATATTTGATACCTAATTTTTGCTAGCCTTTTTGATTTGTTAAGAAGATAAAAGTTATGACAGCTTAGGAAGATGTGTGAATACTAACATTCACAAACAGGCAAGCAGCATCATTTTTAAATAAAAGCTTGGATCAATGCTGCACATCAGTGTTTATGAACATCCACTTGAATTTTCCATCCTAAAAAATTATCACTCAATTTTATTTTTTTCTACTGACTCGTCATAAATATGTTTGTTCACAGTTATTTTCCAGAAATAGCTGCCACTCATACTGTAGTATTTTACCTGCAAATAACTATGTCAGTATATAAATGAGTCTTCACAGGTCAGAATCAAACAGAATACTTCATGGCGCAAGGCAACATGAGGGCTTTAAGAAATAAAAACCTCATGTATCTTTAGAAGATTTGGAAACAGGAATCCAGACAGGCTTAAAGAAAAGAGTGTTGGAATGGTTTTTAAAAGGTCATCTATTTCATCCCATTATTTCATGTATATTTAAATTTTCCCTAGGTATTTTTTATGACAGTTACTTAAGATCTCCAGGTTATGTAAGAAGCACAGGACAGTAATAAAAGAAATGTAATATATTTTATATCTAAAAGTTTTTTTTTTTTTTTTTTCCTCCGGCAGATAACTACAAATAGAAATCTATTTCATTTTATGAGTATTCACACATATTTTTTCAAACATAGAGGTTTCCTTACTATTGCATCTTCAGTTCTCAAATCCTACTTTGTCATCATCCAGAGAGAAGTCATTTGAAGCCCTGATTTACTGTTCTCTGAGCTTCAGACTTCTCAGTTTTCCGGTGATATTCCCACTTATTCAAACAAATTTAATCTAGAGAATCCTGGTATAACTTTTCATTCTGTATGTTATAATTCCTCATAATGTACATTGCCATTAGCATTGTCATTAATTTATGGAAAAAAACCTGGAAACCCAGGAGTATTGAGGGAGTTACTAAAAGTCAAACAACTTGGAGAGAGAAGATGAAAATAAACCTAAATCTCAAATTTTTGTTTTAACCTATTTTTTACTTTAGATTATTGACACATAAAGCTATTTTGGAGATAAATTATTCACATAGTTTGAGCTTACAGTGAAGTAGTCTAGCTGGTAAGGAAACATATCTGTGTCTTGAAGCGCATTTGCCTAGCTATGTAAACTCTACATAGTGCATTCTCTGTTTAAGCACGTGTGTGTATTCCAGAGATATGTATAGTCACAGATCCACACAGACTTGCCTGCCTCCAGTTCATTCACAATGGTGGCACACAGAAAACCTTCAAGCTGAGGAATTAGATAAAGATTCTGTGTACAGACCTACTTAGTCCAATCCTTCCTTTCCTCTATGTTTCCTCTTGTGTCCAAAGAAACATTGTAAATAACATGTATGTGGAGCAAATTTGACATATTCCCTTAACGTATGAACTTTTCAAGAATGCCGTGGACAATGGATAATAATATGGTTAAAACCTTCTTTCCTTAGGGAAAAACAGTAGGTGAAATAGGACAGGATCTTGCAATATTCACAGTCAAGTCACAGACATAAGAACATCAAAATCAGGCTACTGATTATTTGTCATATATACACAATAAACACCCTGGGTTAGTAATATCCTTAACAATTTTGAAGCAAGTTTGTTTGATAGAAATAATCTACTTAAAATGTAAAAGGGATCATTTTGAGAAACACCATATACAGAAACATTTTTAAGATATATCTCCATACACTTAAGGAGTTTGAACAAGTTTGCCTTTCCATTCTAAGCAGTGTAATTAAACTTGTTGTCTTGCTTGTTCCCTAGGAAATAAAGAGAATCAGGTATGTCAAGTCTTCAGAATAATTCAGTTAATGATGTTTGGTATGGTAATAAACTCAGACAGATACTATTTCACCCAAAAATAGAGGAGTGGAAGTAACTCTGTTGATAACCAAGGCTAAAAGTGGATCTAGCAAAAGTTCTTAAAAAAATGTAAATCTCAGAATGAACTTGGAGAAGTAAAATAATTAGTATGATAAGCATGTTGTATCCTTTAATGTCTATGCTTTATGTCAGTGGCCATTGAATTATGTAGACTGAATGTTTATGCTACTCCATTGTTTCTGTAGTGGCAAGTTTTAAGACACACTGCAGGATTTCATGGTGATAATGAGAACATTGGGAATATTCTGTGAATTAAAACCTGTATGTGATCAAGCTGAATTTGTCTGTTGTGAAGTCATGGATATACAAAGGACAGACAATATCCTTTGGTCATGAAGGAACTGTGATGATCATCTTTGCCTATTTTAGTGGTGAAACATATGCTTCATGTTATAGTACAGAAGTGGATTCACTTATCAGKAGATAATGGGATGGAATAAGATATAATAGCTCACTCCACTGATAGTCCTGTTAGATGAATCAAGTAGATTTTGAAATATGAAACCACATCTTTTTCTTGTGTAAGAAAATTGGATTCAACATTAATATACAGAAATTTCCAATCAACTGGCTATTACTAGCTTAGGGAATTCTTGCATTTTCCATATGGGATTACAATAAAGCATTTTAGCAGATCTTGAATGAAATTATTGAGAGACACTTTCCCCTTGCTACTTGACCAAGGTTAAATCTGGTGAAGACAAATGCAGAATGTGCTCTGYTGGTGTTTTTGCCAGTTTTAATTTGCTCAGTTTGTAATTCACACCCTGGAAATACACCTCAAGTTTTTCTTGGGTTCCAAGAGAAACAGGCAGCCTTTTTGAAGCCTCCTGTTAGTAAATCAAGATCCCAGCCCCTCTCTAGGGGGACTGTATAGAAAGAAATAATCTCTGGGCATAGATATAATTATCCCAGTCTCTGCTGATACCTAGAATCCTTAACCTTAATCAGCACATATGACAGGAGAACTGCAATGGTTTATTGCCTGCTTATCTCCTCTTGGCAATGGCAGTGAGTTAAGTCCTTAAACTGATTTGTTTAGGTCTTGCAGCTGCCTTTGATACAATTAGCCATGAAGCGTTACCGATACTGTTTTGTAAAATATGCCAGGAATAGACAAAATGATGGTCTATTCCTTTCATTCTGAAAAGATACATGAGAAATGCTGACCAGAGAGAGATCTACACTAACACTGATCTGAAAAGTGGAATGGTAATGCCATCATAATTCTGTATTTTTGGTATTTGTTTTCATCATGCATCAGATAACAAAAAAGTAAGACTAAGCTCATATCTTGTGGAATTGAATGGATTTTGAGAAATGTTGATAAACAAGGTAGAACGTCAAGTTTGAGATTATATTAGAGGCCTATCTGTCTGAACTGCCAGTGTTTCATGGGAGTTTTAGTTATGGTGTCTTATATCTTCATTTTCTATTCTGAGCCTATGGATTCTGTCTTCTATGCTACACAGCTGGCTACAGATGTAGAAGAGGAAGATGAGCCACACAGCATTATATCATAAGCTCCAGAACAGTTTAGATTTGGTATCAAACTAGCTTGAATGGAAATACTTCCACCTAATATACAGTAATATTTCAATTATAGATGATTCAAATGTAGAGAAAGAAAATTACCAAATACAATTATCTCATGGATAATTAAAGTTTTCATTAAACTGTATGTTTCCTTAAAAGCAGAAACAAAAACACAGGAAATTTCCAACCAGATATATTTTTGTTACTTCAACTATCCGGTACATGTGCAAGAATATTGCAGAAGAAAGCAAATGGATACGTATTGGGATATCTGCAGTTTGTAGACAGCGTTTGTCTCAGTTTCTTCATTTTATTTAGTCTTGTTTATGCTTGATTGACAGTGTTTTGCTGGGATTGTAGGAATGAGATGACTGAAATATAACCTTAAAAGAGAATGGGCATCGAGCGCAAGAAACAGCAGTGTAACTCATTCATCTATTGGAAGACTTTGTATAGTCTGCAGCCACTAAGATTTCCATTTGGCCTTGTATGTCACACAGAAAGCAATGTGAGTGTCTGATTTTTATTACTTAAGGTTGGTAACTTGTTTCTTGCTCTGTGGACCTTTCCCGTAGTGGTACTTAAGCTGCAATAAGATGCCTCCTCCATAGAGCTAGTAGAAACTACTAGAGTCCAAATACTTGAAAACATTTCCTGCATGCTATGTATTGTACCCAGCTTGCAGGTGGTTCCCAAGTGCAACTTAATGTGTTGAAATAAATCTACCCATTCATAAATGCATTAGGTCTGGTTACCTTAGAGGTTGCTGCTTTTCTCCAGGCAGATGAGATAATTTGAAATATTAAAGTTAAAACATTCTGAGAAAACTCTGAAGAATTTAGAAGTGATAAAGCCAATAGGTTATTAAATGAAGTTTGAAATGTTCTGTAGAATTAAAACATAACATTGCAGAATAGAAAATTATAGAAAAATTTAACTGTTTTTTAAAAATCTTTAAAACATTTTATATTGGGAAGATATATTTCTATATAATTTTACAGGATTCTTTTTATAATAGCATCTTATGCTTAACTATTAAGCAGGCTGGAGGCAGGATATTCTCTGCATGAGGTCTTTGTTTCCTACTCAGTAAAATGCTGACATTCAAATCAAATCACATTTAAATACCTAGTTGCTCAACCTTACTTTATTTGAAATTAAGTGAAAGGAATAGAAGTGTAGAAGTAGGATAATTCTGACTTTAAAGAAACTTGGAAGACCCTTTTAAAAGGAATATTTTTGAACTTTTATCTTAACAATTGTTTACAGTTTGTATAGAGAGTACACTCCCCAGTTTCAGTAGTAGATGAATGAAAGAAGGTCTTTCCGAGCGGATCTATTTCAGTATGAGTTTCTGAGACCACTACTATGTATATATTAGAATTATTGATTTGTGTTATCAAAAGAAAAAATGTTTTGCCATAAACCAAAATCCATTAGACAGTCTTCAAGTTCCAAAATGTCATGAACTGTGTCAGGCTAACCAAATAAAACCTTACTATGTTTGCTTTAAGTCTTTCTTCAACTGGYTATACTTTTTCTGTCTTTGTTTTCTCCAACATTCTGAGTATATTAAATCATCACTGGAATGATAGACAGCAGTACTATAGATCTTCAGAAAAGGGGCAAGAATACTTAGCTGTTTGGTCACAACAGAAAAAAGAACTTTTCAAGACAATTCTGAGAACACCTTAGTTTTAAATGAGAAAGGCATTGATGAGAAGGAAAGCAAATACCAAAAGAGCAACCCAGAGATACTGGGATGGATTCAAAAGAGCTACCAGTCAAACAGAGGAAACAAAGGAAACTACAGCTGGGAACCTGTTGGACTAAAGATAATAGGAACAGCAGGAGGAGAAGGAAAACATATAAGGAGAAAAGAAAACATTAAATAAAAGAAACATAAAAGGGAATAAGAAACCAATAGATGATGCTGGAATATTTGACATGGAGGGGCAGGATCTGAAGGCACTTCTGAAAGGTTAGGCTTAAATCCCTTCCAAGGCTAGGCTTGCTGTAGTAAGATATTAACCAAGAGGGATGTCTAGGCAACTCCAAATCCAAATGGAAAACAAACAAACAAACCCAACAACAAAAAATAGACTAGAACTGAAAGGTAGTGCTCTTAGAAGGGAAAGCAGGGTGTAAACATTTTAAAAGAGTTTAATATAATTTCAGTGTAATTCTATTATGGAATTAGTGTTTTTAGAAAAAAAAATCTAGTCAGTTGTGATTCATTCTCTCTACATTTGTTTTTTTCTTTTGAGTCTAACAGTATGGTGTCATTCCTGGACTGAAGTTAAGGATTAAAAGGCATAGGTACTTGAATATTTAATTTGATTTATTTTCTATTTCAGTCTTGTTCTCCTCAGGTTCTATAAAGAATTATAAGGTCAAGTCATTACTTTTTTTCTCTATACATTATGACAATAAAAATAATATGGCTATAGGTTATTTTTTTCTGAAGCACTTTAGAGACTGCAATAATATACAATGGTATGACTCCTTACTCATGTCTTAATTTTATAGACTGCTTGACAAACCAAACCTAGTAGGATTGAGTAATATTTTAATTAAACATTACACTAAGAAATGTTCTCATGTAGGGATGCGAACAAGCTGAATGCATATACTATTGTGAAACGTTTAAAGGGTTTTTGATATTCCACAATATGTATTCCACTCCTACACTTTAACTAACATAATTTGCTAGTCATTTGACTAAAAGTAGTCATCTGCAGTTAGGGTAACTGCTTTTCTCAGTATAGGCAATTGCATTTAATCTCAACTGCATTTAGTCTCAATTCAGTTGGCTTCTCAAATGTCAGTATCTAATTCACCTTTTATGGAATTGGAGACACTTCAAATGTCTATACCTTATCTGAAATGATTCAGTTCTCAGACGCTTATGTGAGCAACTATTCATTTTCAGAACAAAAGTCTTTGCAAGACTGAAACAGGTCAGCAAGTCCCTTTTTCCTTCATCCATTTCTTCAGAGTTCTTCATTCACTCTTTCATGTAACTGTCACAGCTCTCTTGCAAAAAGACTATGAAGGTTCTTACTTTCTTCCCATTTTACAAACTCGGTCATAACAAAAGCTTCAGCTAACAACAGGCAACTCTCTACAGACTAAAAGAAAATAGAATTTCTCAAATGATGCTGAAAGGAAAGGCACTGAAAGCCTATCAGGAAATTCATGTCCACCACATCACCTCTCCCCCAAGGAACAGCTCCATTCTGTAGCTAGTACTGGAGAAGAAAAAYGCTTTAATGCAGTCTATGTAAGTTTACAGGATCTTTCCATAAGGAGATACTGGCATCTTCCCTAATCAAGTCCACCTCCCTTTCATCCTTTTCGACTCCAGTTTCTCATTACTTCCTAGACCTGACTCTGCATTGGCTGGTATCATGCCTGATATTCATGGCCTGCCTACATTATCCCTTGCTTTCCCCTATTCTGGATCTAAAATTTCCTGCTAAATTCTCACTTTCTCTCAGCAATCTCTGCCTAATCCTTCCAATGACTACTCAACATGAATCTTAATTTCTTAGAAAAAAACATTTCTGTCTTTCCTGTTATCTCCATTTAAGCTGTTACTGGCCAAAGAGTCAGGACAAGCTTGTATGTTACCATTGTCATTCTCGGTCTTCATTTTGGAGGTACTTTTGATACAGTCACAGTCTTGCACCAATTAGATATAATAAGCACGTAGAATGGTGAAAACAAGTGGCAGACATCTGGAGTTCTCAATGAAACTATCAAGAACTTGCAGATATCTTCAACTTCAGGAGTTTAGAAGATAATCAAGATACTAAAGCAGCCCTGAATGACAACTTTTGGTACTGCTCAAAGCTGGTTTCCCTACAGTGACTGCTGACACCAGGCACGTGATGTTCTTAACAGCTGTGATATAGGAGTCATATAGGAGTACCAGTGATGAAGAACTGTAGCTAACCTCCAAAAGCAGCAGCAACTTCCCTACAAACAGCCAACAGGAAATTATGAACATCTACTCTAAGTCTCATGGTGGACCATCTACTGCAAAAACACTCCTGGCCTCTCATCATGTGGAAGATGTAGGCATACTAGCTTCCTATTTGACCAGCTCTGGTTCATTCCCTATCTGCTTGTGGGGGAGGTTGCGAGTCAAACATCTTTTGAAAAAGTAGGCAGAGAACTTAATTTCAGGAAGAAAGTGAAAAAGAAAAAAGAAACAGAAACCAAACAAACATTAACTGCCCAAATTGCATACAGGCATAGTTTGTAATAAACGCACTGGCAACACTAAATTATACTGCAATAGCACAGAGTTAACACTATTGTGGGGTTATGTTATATATTTTGTAGGAAAATAGAATTTTCCATGTCAAAAAGTATAAACAGCAGCAAGCAAATCAAATAAAATCCTTCCTTTCCATCAATACAAACAACAGTAAAAAGTCTGTCTTCTCAGACAGTGTCTTCGTATTTTTCTCAGTAATACATTAGAGCTTCTGCATTTTGTATTTGCACAGAGATACTGGTGCTTATGAATGTTTTTAAGGCAGTTTGCTTGCCACAGCTTGATTCCATTTTAAGAAAGGTGCGGTCTGGGATTACACCTGTGTCTTCTCCTGTCACTAACTTGCATCTTTATAACCCAACATTGTAAGAAAATTTTAATTCCCTTTTTGTTGTTTTTAAAAGTTCTTGTTTATAATGATAGTTGCAATCTAATAATGTGTATATTTGAAACTTAAGACAATGCGTAGCTTTCCTGGTTGCGTTGATTAGACTGTAAAGATTTAAATCCAAAAATTCTTTACAGATTATAGATCTTTCATTTCAAACTGTATTCATCTGCACAAGCTGGAATATTTCTCACTTCATATGATTTTACTGCAAAACCAGGAAGAATCAAGTGCTTTAAACACAGTATTTTGCTTTGCTTTGTTCTCTGTTTGAATGTTAACTATGCTTGAAATTCTGAAAGAAAATTATAGAGGCTGTAAAGCCAGGAGTACTGAAAGAGAAGAAAATATGAGCTTAAATATCTGCAAGTTAAAACTGCTGAGTCAAGATTTAGCAAGCATCTTATCTACCTTACTGCTTATTCATTGATTTTTTTGCCATTAGTCCTCTTAGTTATTAGGCAAAATTACACGTTTAAACTGAATGACAAAACACGAATTTCTTACATGAATTTCAGTCCTTCTAACCTGTCAGGTTTAAGGGTCACAGACTAATAAACAGACACTCCTCAGAACAACATCACTTTTCCCTTCTTATCTGGAGAAAAGAGAGGTCTCTGTCTCAGTTGTCATATTTCCAGGTTTGCAAAGCTCTCTGTTCATTTTGAGATAATCTAACTACACATCGAAGGTATCTATCTTTGCTGGGAACTTTTTGATTAATTTGGAGGATGCATTCTTACAGCTGCTACTCCATTAGAGTGCCTGTCATTTCTTTCCTTACACCAGGTCTGAACTAAAGATGTAATGGTGGCTAAAGTAAATCAGCTTGTGAGAGGTAATGGTTTGCCTATGATGGCTTGTGAGAGTGGTCTTTGCCTATGTCGATCCTCTGCCAGACAGCCAAGATAGGTGAACTCTCTGAATGTTAACTTTAAAGAAAGCTCTGTGGAATGATAAAAGTTGGTCAAAGTGGTAAAGATGAGAGCCACCTGCAAGGAATAAAGAAAAGCCTTACAAGACTAAGTGTCTTAGCAATAAAACAGCAAACAAAGTTCAGTATAGAGAAGTGTAAAGTGATACACATGAGAGAACCAATTCATCTGTAAAGTAGATGGATCTGAGTTTATCACTAAAAGGCATAAACAAGACCTTGGGATTATGACACATAGTTCCATGAAAATATAGTCTCAGTACTTGGTAGTGGACCAAAACCAGACTCAAATGTTTGAAAATATTAGGAAATAGGGGGAGAGAAATAAAAATAGTGAAATCACTGTATAAATCTGTGTTTTTCCCAAACCTTGAATACTATGTGCAGGTCTGATCTTCTTRTCCCCAAAAAGTATTCAATAGAACTGAGAAAGATTCAGAGAAAGCCAAAAGTGTTCAAAAGCATGAAAGACCTTACATATAACAAATACTTGAGAAAACATGCTCTGGAGCCTGGAAAGGAGACCACATAAAGGAAATGCCAGAAGCCTACAAAATGATCATGAAGAGTGTGAATAGGAAACTACTGTTCGCTGCCTCTCCTATTACAAAAATAAGAGATTATTAAATGAAGGTAGTAAGAGCCAAGCTCAAACCAAATAAAAGGACCTAGTTCTTAATAGGAAAAATAACAGACCTTTTAAATTTCTGACCATAGGTTATTGTGCATGTAAAAATATCTGTGACCATAAAGAAAAGAGATCCAAAGAGGTTAAAGAAGTCACATTAGGTTCAGGAAATCCTCAAAGCAGAATATAATTAGATGACAGGACAGTATCAGAGGGATCTGTAATTTGTCTGCCTTGTTCTTAATCTTCCCTTAGTGTTGCTTGTGGCCGCTGCCTAAGACAGACTCTTTGCTTGAGCCAGTATGGCTTTCCTATACAAATCCAGCAGAATCACACTCACCTACCAAATTTTTGCACTTGCTACAGATCTGTTCTAGTCACTTTGATTCTCCATTTGTCTTCAACAGATGCAATTTCTCCCACTGCATATTTCACATGCACTTGTTTGATTGATGTAGGGAACAGAAGCTGTGTACAGCAGTGAATACTCAAGGTTGCAGTGAAAACTCAAGGTAAAAGTCTGAGTAAAGTTTTAATTTTAATTGTTTCTCAGTGTAGAATCCTAATCTTCAGTTGCATCCGTACGTAATGAATACGGCAAGCATTAAATACAATGTAATCTTGGTAAGTTGGAAAATGTTTAAGAACTCCTAGTTCTCAACTTCATGCTAGACCTCTGAACTTTGGGCTATGGCTCTCCAGCACATTCAGGACTTTTTCTCTCATTTTAACTACTGTTATGCTATCCAGTTCTTTAGCAGTTTTCTAGCTCTGAGTTTTCTTAGGACTACAAAACTATATGGTTATCCTGCTTTCAGGGATTTGCCATCTACAGCAACATCAGTCATTGACAGCCTTCTATCCATCTCTCTAGAAGTTTCTCAGTCTTCCCTTCATTGCTGGACTGAAAGACAGCCATCTCCAGTCCTTTTGGTTTCTCTCCACAGGCTTGCAGAACATTTTCACTCTCCTATCCTGGAGGAATGACAGGAAAGAGGGTTTTCCCATGTTTTCAAACCAAGAAGTTCCACTACACCTCATGATTTTTCCCATCTACCACTTATTCTTTTGTTTATCCTCATACCTCATATACACCTCTTCTCTTCTTCCAAAAGCAAGCACATTAATTTTGCTAAGACTTGTAAGTGAGACTACTACACATACTGAGAACCATCATTCATTTTTCTGTCTGGTGGTCAGGAGCATGAGCCACCAAAAAGTCCTTGCTGCATGTTCTCTGATATGTGCTGGTCTATTGAAAAGAAAATGTATTGACATAAGCATATAGAGGAGTATTTGTTTACTTAAAATTAATAAATAAATGTATTTTGATAAATCTGCCTATATATACCAATAGGAAATATGTCTTTGTGGATATTATTGAAGTATAAGCTACTCTGCAGATTTGTGACTATTTGCCCAGCAGGTACTTCAGACATCTTCATCAGTGATGATGATTGATATTGCTGGCAGAAAGAGTGGATGTTTTCAATATGGTTTGTTTCTTTCTCTTAAATGAAAGATTTTTGGGAGCTTCAGCTTTCTAGAAACTTGAAAGAAAACTTGTCACAGAAGCCTGGAATACTATAGGTACAGGTGGAATTCTGCAAATTATTTCCTTTAAAAAGTACACTGACTGGAGTTGAAGGGAAAATGTTGCCAGATCCACCTGAAAATTATCCATAGCAAGTTTTAAATTAGAATGTACTTAACACTTAAACTAAGTCCTTTCTATGGCACTGTTCATGTACTTGCACACAAGAAGTTATTATCTCTTAAGTGAATAGATGAGTGTTTTTTTAGACTGGCTATGTTGCTCAACTATAATGTCCTTTTGAAGCTGTTCAGCAGGGAAACTTCTTTAAAACATATGTACCCATGCTTATTCTTTTCATAGTCCTCAGAACTGAGAAAAGAATTCTGGAATCATTCCACAGTACAGAAGAATGACTTCACCTCTACCCCCTTTCAATGTTTATTCATTGCATATGATATTTTCAAATTATCCTTTGGAACAGTCCTTCATTAGATGGTGAATATTTTGATATTAAAAAACACACACAATCATATACAATTTATTTTTAATAGAGAAGATTAACACAAAACCTGAAACTGTACTAGCAGTTTACTATGAAGGAAGGATAAATCTACTTCCAAGCAGAGCAAGCAAATTGCTAGCTGTTATTCTACTATTTCTTTTTTTTTTTTTTTCTTTTTTTCCTCAGGTCTATATAACATGAGAGGATTCTTAAAACCTTTTGAGAGAGATTTCTTACCAAGCTCAAAAATTAAATTGATAGTAATTATAAAATGAGTATGAGAACATATTATTAAAAAAACAGTTCTTCCTGTTCATAATGAAAAAAGGGAAGATTTCCCAAATATATATTTAATTGTATTTTAAACTGAATAAGCCCCAGTTTGAACAAAACGTTTTATCTCTCCTGTTATGTGACAACTGCCACTAATGTCCTATCTATAGACACTTCAGATTGTCCTCATGATGGGTCATGTGTTCTAAGCTAGATGCATCTTGATAGTTCCAAGGATGGGATGTCTTCAAAGAGGAATCACTATGGACATAGTCCTCGAGAATGAAATGTTTCTGAGAGATGGTATCTACAAGGCACTGGTAAATTTAAAATTGAATTCATTTGGGTATTCAGCATAATTTACGGTAACTTAGGTACACCTAACTCGCAAACTTCCAGACAATTGCCAGCCAAGAAGTAAAGGACAATAGGAATCTGGCTATTTCTTCTTGGCCAGGAGAGCCTGGAGGAGAGGCATGAAGAGAAGTAGAATTAGCAAGAAGTACAGGATCAAATAGGGACTTTATGCAGAGAAGGAAATCTATATTTTCTTGTCTTGTGGATTATGAAATGTCAACAACCCTGGCCATAACTCACTATCTAGTTTTGAGCTCTATTTACATTAGGATTATGAAATTCAGGTGTGTTTATGGTGTTTAATTATGATAACATACATGAAAGATATAACATACTAGAAACTGTTTATATCAAAAAGTTAGTATCGTGAGGACAAATAAGTGAAATTCTGAAGAAGACACCTGAGATTTATCCCATTTTGTATGGACACTTCTGCAGAGATGCAATAAGGATTCCCGTCTTAAATACAGCCTGTCCCAATGATGAAAAAAAAATAATTCTTCCAGGAGAATGTTGTGATCTAATATAAAATAAATACTGTAGGAGGAAATTACTTGCTGAGGGAATGTGTAGCAGCTATAAAACAGAATATTTAAAAACAAGAATATTTGAAAAATTAGATAATATTATGAATTGGTGGCACACTAGCCAAGTGACCCAGCCAACCCAGAAAAAAATCACCTTCTAATTAAATGAAGTGAGAAATTTTTCTCTGATTTTGAGCTCGTTTTAAAGACAGAACTAATTAGAAATATGGTTTCATAGCTTATGTTTCTTAGGGCAAATACCAGCTTCTCCATGTATAAAGTACTGACAAGTACTGTACAAGTAGGATGGGGGTGGGGAGAATGCATGAATGAACTAATAAGGGTGCAAGAACTGTTTTCTCAGAATCCAGACTGGGTGTTTTATTCTGTGTTCATGGTGTTGATTACCTCTTCTTTTCCTTTCATTTGTGGACAAATAATAACTAACAATTTAAAACAGTCTCTTAACATAACAACGTGAAGTCCTTTCCACAGCTTCATTTTTATGTTCTTTTTTTTTACAAAAACAATTTAAAAATAATAATTAAGATGATTCCCCACAGTTAAATGCATCAACAAACTTGTGCACCTCTTTAATTTTAACCTAAATGTCACAACAGATGCTGCTCTTCCAGTCTCAATAGGGAGCAGATTCCACAATCAGGGAGTATAATTACAGAAAGCTCTAGCTCCTGCTGTCTCAAAGTTACACTTAGGGCACGCTAAATAGTCTGCCAGTTTCAGTCTTCAGTGGCTGACTGAGGCCTTTGGTAATAAAAGATCAGTCAAGAGTACATTACAATACTTCACAAAATGCTAACAGCTTTGTAGAATTTATAATCTGGTGAGACATATGCCTGCTTTGTACACTGCCGAACAGTTAAAAACAAATACAATAAGAGTAGGAAATAAATATAGTATGAGTCTGTGACAGGAAAAGTGTCTATTTGCCATTGCACAAGCAAGGTAATACATCTGACAKAAAGCATAAATTGACAAGCAATGAAAACCAGTGTTTTTATCCAACAGCTTTTGTTGGACCCTGATCATAGTTAGGAAGAGTCTTCAGTTAAAAATGGGACATCAAGTAATATTTTTCTTTCATGAGAGGTATGATTTTTTTTAAAAAAAGAAAATACAACGGTCTGTAGTGAGGTTTTCCTTTTGTATAAGGTTTCTTCAGAAAAATCAAAATTTTTAACTATAAGAAAAATTAAAGTAAGTGGGGAAGAATGAGTTATAAAATGAATTAGAGAAATGAATAACCCTTTCTGATAGAAGAACATCTGATGTTCTCATCTTCTATTGCACACAAGTCATTGACAATCAGTAGTTAACTGCCAACATTTCAGAAGCACTCATGCATGAAAATAACACAAAATGAAGGAGGCAGGACACTTAACATATTCCTCTAGGAAAATATGAAATGTTGGAAGAATCTTTGTTTTAGTGTAAGCACCTTCTCTCTATAACCTCAAATTCATGATTCTTTTTCATAAGAGCCAATAATTTACAACTGTAAACTTGGGGAACACTTCATTTGTCTGGAATGTGTGGTAACTCCTGGAATTAAGAGAAGACATATTTGCCTAACAGAAGTCAGATGAAAGGCACCCAAATAATAGTGATGGGGGTCAGTTATGTTAAAAAACATATTTTCAAATTTCAGTACACTTCAGCCAGAACTGTGACCATCTTTTTTAGCTTCTTAGCTAAATTACAGCATTTTATATCATTTGCTCCAGGGACAGAACAAACCACTGAGCAACATCTGAAAAGACTTCTCCAGACATTATTTACAGTAAGAATTAAAAATTTCCCTAATATGGGAATTCCGTAATATGGGAATAAATAATTTATATGAGGAAAATACATATGGGAATAATTATGTTCCATTTGGGTTCACTTCGTTCATTCTTCAACTAATTCACTTTATTTGTTGTCAGTTCTTTCTTTGTGAGGAAGATTTTCTGATTTAAAACACATCAGACAATGTAATGGGTCTGAAGGCGCTCCCAGCCCTGACTGTCCCTGCCCACCCCCCTGGGGCTCCCCCCACCCTACTTTTGGCCCAGGACCCCATGTCAGCCCCCTGGGACCACCAGCCTCCTGCCCCAGCAATGCCACAGGAGGGCCTGTCTCCAGCTCCCCACAGCCCTTTCCGGCTCGGCCATGGGACTCACTGAGCCAGGCCCACCTGCAGGCCCAGCCCAGCCTTGGCCCATCCCTGTCCCCATCCCCACGGCCCTGTGTGGCCATCCTGGTGCTGTGCCAAACCTTGGGTCCTTTCATTGGGCCTGATCCTGACCCCCATCCACCATCCCCGCCTGGCCTTGGCCTATCCCCATCCCCAGGGAGGTGCCCAATGCCCGGGGCTGGGCCTGCCCCTGCTCCTGGCTGGGGGGTGGGACGGGCCCTGGCTGGTGAGGACCCCTATCCTGCCAGCCACCGGGGAAAGCCCCTGTGGCTCCTGGTGCCATCCCTAGCAGAGTCGCCAGCCTTTGCAACTTCCTGACAGGCAAATCCATCCATAGCAAGTATGCAAGACTGTAGCACCTCATTTCTATTTTTCCTTTTATAGTCTCAGTTACTTTTACTTTGAAAAATTCTGAATGCTTATCTCCTTTAGTTTTAAACCTTTCCTCAGGATTTACCACTCATCTTCAGATTCTTCACTGACATGAAACTTTCTTCCCACTCATTTTCACTGTAGGAAGAGGTGAATGCGTTACTTTCCAAGATGCATTGTCCCAGTGCTATGTGTTGAGATCCTTTCATTGCATAAAAAGTTCACATACGAGGAGCCTGAAAGCATCAAACTGCAGAATAATTCCACTGTGAAGATGGGCCCTCTCCTTGCAAATCCCTCTGAATTCTAGAAACATATCCATAATTCTTTTACCAAAATTTTAGATTCTTCTGGAAATTCTCCCTGGTGTAGAATCAGTAACAAGATGGGGCTGGGTCTTCAGCTGAGGGCAAGAAGCTGTCACAGCAATACATAAGCTGGGGCCATTCTCTAGGTGCATTTCACAGACAGTGGCCACTGTCTCAGAGACAGCTGCTCCAAAATAGGTTGTTGCAACAAATAAAGACCACTGGAAGACAAACAAAAATAGTAGCATTGCTACTTTTACTACCTGTGCATTACTACTTTAAACAAAAACAAAGGTTTCAAGGTCTTCTAGGGTAATCAGTCTCATGTACAGCCAGCCACAAGAAGAAAAAATATTCTTCCAAATAATCAAGTGTGACATTTTAGCTATCTAAATTGCATATTTATGAATTAAGTAAAAATACATGTGAAATTCACTGCTCTTGACAAATTGATGTTGCAGGGTGAAAAATTTCCAGAGCTATCAAATTATCTTGTATTTTTCAGAGTCCTGAATATTTGGGAATAAGCCTTTTTGGATTTTGGTTTGGTTTTTTGTTTTTTTTTTTTTTTTTTTTTTTATGACATTTTTTTTCTTATAAATTTTTAAATTAATTAATCAGAGCGGAAAACAGGAATCTGCCTGGCTGATAATGCCTTCCAACTAATGTCATGTTGCCCACTCTAGGTTCTTTTTATCAGTGCTGTCTGGAAGTATGCAAGTAATCAGATTAATTTTCCATATTTTCCTGTAATCCTTAATGGTGAAAAATCTCTTTTATGTTTTTTAATGCTTTAAATGATTGAAATTTCTATTTTAAATTATGAAAGTTCTGAGCACATGTTTGCATGTGTGTGCATGTTCGTGTTTATATACGTGAAATTAACATACACATACTGTTCATGTAGAATCCCAGTCTATATAAAATTGTAAATAATTTTCTGTCTATCCTTTCTCAAGGACAGTTGAAACTTGTTYAGCTCTCCTAGATGGAAAAAAAGTATATCAGCTAGCTTGAGCCTTTTAAATGCAATAATAGAGTAAACATGTATACGTTGGGTCAGTTAGAGGGAAATTCTGTAAGATGCCTCTTCCTCATAAAGTCCATTATGGACTGTAGCAGTTAGTTGGAAATATTAAATGAATTTATACAGATGACTTATACTCTGAGAAAGCTGCTCTAGCTGACCCTGCTTTGAGCAGCGCGGTTGGAATAGATGATCTCTAGAGGTCTCTTCAAACCTCAGCTATTCTGTGTTTCTGTGATACAGTGCTTTCAGTGCAGAGGTCTGATTGTTAGGATGGTCTTGGGAGTCCAGGTGTGGCCTCACCAGTCCTGAGGAGAGGGGAAGGATCATCTCTCTTGGTCTGCTGGCAACACTCTTCCTAACACAGCCAGGATGCTGTTGGCCTTTTTTGCTGTGAGGGTGCATTGCTGGCTCAAGGTCAGCTTGTCCACCAGGACCCCAGGGTCCTGTTCTGCAAAACTTTCCAGCCAATTGGCCCCCATTGTGTAGAGGTACCTGAGGTTATTCCTTCCGAGAGGCAGGACTTTGCCTTTCCCTTTGTTGAGCTTCATGAGGTTCCTGTCTGCCTCTTTCTCTAGTCTGTCAAGGTTGCTCTGAATGGCAGTGCAACCATCTGGTGTATCACACTATATGACTCTATGTTTATATAAATACTCATTATAGTGAAAAATCTTTATGGCTCATGAAGACAGAATACAGAGAATAATTCCAGAAACAGCCTGTTAATTTTATCAGAATCTAAATTTATCTCATTTACACAGCCATATATGAAAAGGGCTTGAGCTGAACTCAATGGTGTATTCAGATATAGCCATCTGCATAAACAAAGATTTAGTTAAACCAGACACTGGAAAAAAAACATTGAGTTTTTAAATACATTCCATAATGTCTGATTTTCTAGGGAGCACTGCATGATCATTCATTCATATGCCCACTTTCAAGGAACGGCTTCACTGCATTAACAGAATGAAGATTTGCAATTCACCGGCAAGGAAGGATTCATGTAAAACGTATCTAATAGACATGGTGGGTAAACAAACCCAGCAAACTAATCCATGTCTAACCAAAGATGTTCAATCTTTAAGCTGCTATCAGTATTCAAAACAGTCTAAACAGAAATTTTTGAGTTGAACCACATGAGCTTAAATTGTAAGGACTTTACAGACTCTTCCAAAGAGGAAATAAGATTCAACTTCACTTGTGAGCTCTTCAGGATGGATAATTGCCCAATAAATTTAGCAGCACATGGGATTCTCTTTCCCATAGCAAACATACAGTTCTTTTTCTTCTCCACAGGTGAGTGAAGTTGAAGATTCATTCTTACTGAGATAGGGACACTTTTTTCTGTATCTCTGAAATTAACATACACATGTTGTTTGCCTATACAGTCAGAATATCCCAATAACCCATTACTATTTCCCCCTCATATACATTCTCAAACTGGATTATTAATCTAGGTGACTTTTAGCTTCATTTGTTGGCCAGATGTATTAAATGAAGCACCTTTTACTCAATTCTGTGGGATTTTAAGTGATTTATTTTTTACTGTCTGCTACCTTTTACCCTTCTCCAAGTCAGTAAAAACAGATTGAGATTTTTAATGAACACTTGTTTATAATAGCTAGGTTTCTCTTGGTTCCTTGCAAAAGAATCCCTTAGAAATAGTAGGTGAAATTCATATCACTGAAAAATCATCCTTGCCCTAAGTTTTATTATTGAAGTTTTTCTTTATTTTCCAATGAGATTTAGTTTTCATAGATTTAGGACTGTCTTCACTGCACTTAGCTTTGTCAGTTAGCCCTATGCTTCCAAATATAAGAGCCTCTTACTTCTCATCATACATCACCAGCTCACTCCCTAGTCTCCTAAAACTGTTTCTTTGTGAACATGCACTTTTTTTTGTCCATATATGCCCAGGAGAAACTTATGCTGTTTTTCCTACTGGCATCTATTTTCTACCTAAGCCCATTTGCAATTCACATAACCCTTCATATCTCTAAACCAGTCAAGAGTAAGAAAAATGAGACATTATATGACAGAGAGGTATATTGAAAAGAAGGCACTCTAGATTAGTTATTTCAAGTTTTAAGCCATGACTAAGAAAGATGCTATGATGACAGCAGAGCTCAAAATAATGTCAGCAGCAAGATGTGAAAAGGCTCATGAGGGTTTTTGAGCATCCAGTCTGACGGAAGATCTCCCGCTGGGAGTGGAGTTGCAGCCTGAAAGCATCAGAAGTCAAGATCATAGTTCAAACAGCAAGCTAGTCACAGATATGTTTGTATACTTGAACAAGCATGGACCTGTGGAAGAAGACTGTGAGCAAAACAAAGAACCATGATATTAAGCATGCAAAAATATCTGTTCTAAGTGGAAAGTAACATGAAGTGACAAAAATTTAGCAGTTTTTGTAAGGAAAAGACAAAGTGTTCCATTAGTTCCCTTTTACATGGTCTGATCCCGAAGGAAACATGCAAAAGGAGTATTTTTTCTGCGTCCAGCAACCTGCTTCCACATCATGAATGCACTGGGCATTCCTTGAATGTCTGGGACTGTCCATGGCTGGCTTGATACCCAGTGGTACTTCTGTGTCTGTCCTTCTGGAATATTTTTGTTGTTTTGAGCAAGAAGAGAAGACAAGGAGGAAACAGACACTGCAGTATCCAAGCTGACCAAAATACCAGCCAGTATGAGCAAGTTACTTTGTCAAAAGTGTGTGAAAGAAATTATACTAATTAATAACTGGAGGAGCTGTGGCTTAGACCAGAAAATTAGAGCTAATGAGTTTACCTAACCATAGATTTTAAAATGAAACAAGAAAACAGATTTTTTCCATAGCCTATGAAAAGAGCTTTGGCATACTATCTCGACAGCAAAAATATTCCTAATAAGATGGCATATATACTTTAGATGGCACCATATTTCATTGGGCGACAGAACTGTTGTAGATCTCATCTCTGGATCTGTAGCCTTCCTGGCTGTTGTACTACTGGGGTAGGGTTTTGTTCATTATTGTTTCCTCTGTTGCATCTTATGTTGCTGAAAGAAGAATCTCACCTATTCTAGTAACAAATACCATTATCTATTTTTCACTAAGTTCCACTTTCTGTTATAAATCAAAAGCTTCCCATTTCTTCACTTTAAAACATAACTGAATTGTATAGTTCAAGGTGAAGTATTGTGGCCAAACACATATGGCCAAATTTCATGTTTCACACAAAACTTTCATAAGCAGTTTTAACAAGATCTCCTAAAAGACAGTCTGCATAAAACATTAGGTTCAGATTTGAAAATAAATTAAGGGACGCATTGCGACTATAGGAGACCTTCAATTTGATGAGCTATTTTTAAATAGCTTTGCAGTATGCATAGGCAGCATATTTCTAACACACAGTCATAACAGATTTTACCTCTCCAAGAAGGGGTCTTGATGCTGGCTTTCTGATAAATCTTTTCAGTGAAGCAGGACCATAGTGCTGAGGAAATTATCCATCTTTATGGATGTCTATCATATCTGCAGTTTTCAGAAAATTCCCAAATACCATATGAATATTTTATAATGATGTTTAGCATTGAGCACCCTACCCAACCTTATAAATGACTCTTCTGTATAATTAGCACATTAGTCACTCTGTAAGATTGAGTCTGATGAATTATTCAAACACAGTTCTGCAGAGCTGCTGGTTGAGGGCCCTCTGTAAGGGCACTTTAAAACTCTCCTGTTAAACTTTGAAGAAGTAAGGAGGGAAAGAAATGCAGTTGAAAGAGGAGAGAAACACTGATTTTCTTGCCATATGAAGAGCATTTAGAAGTGGAAGGGAAGGTATATGCAGGAAAGGGAAGCTAAGACAAAAAACATTTATTTAAGTCCTTAATTAAAAAAAAAAAAAAAAGAAAAAAAAGAAAAAAAGATTTATGAAGACACAGAGCCACTTTCTTTGTAGCCTCCAGTGGAGTCCAATAAAGGTGGTTTGAAGAGGTCCACTGTATGTAGAAATACTATATACCCAAATGGGTGAATTCTGTTATTAATTTAGTTAACACATTTCTCTCTCTCTCTTCACAGTCTGTTTGTGAGATGACTTTGATTTTTCAGAAATTTAGAATTTTTTTAAACAAATTTTAGCTTGTGGATTGCTTGTAGTCTTTTGTTTGATACCTCTGCCTGCTTTTAGTTGTCATTATCATTTGAGTAACTGGTCAGATCAGTCAAATGATATTGTTTACTGTTTGATTGATGGTAACTGGTAAAGAGAGGGTGAGTTGGGTAAAGTCACCATGCTTTTCATTAATTTAGGAAGAGTGGCACATGGCTGTATAGTATGGAATTGTAAGGGCATTCTAAAACCTTTCTTTTTTTGACTGCTTCACTTGTTTATTTTTCTTTCTGAACTGCATGATTGGCATATAACTGCTAGAAAACCTGTGCTATTGAAACAGGCTCAGGAGAAACACAATGTTCACTTTGAGTGAATACCAATCACCAAGCTACAGGTCAAATTTATTAATTGCATCTATATGATGGCACTAACTGGGGCTTCTCTTAAGGTCTTTCTCTCCTAGGTTACCTCTAATGCAATTTCAAAGGTAGGGTATCACCTCAACTTCTTTAGGTATCACCATAGGCACCTGCATGGGACCGAGAACTGTAATCAGATAAGCACAGAATGAATAAAGCCAGCAGCCATTTCAAGCCAAAGGCAAGAGCCTGCTGCTGTCAGCCCTAACCAGTAGAAAAAGTACTGAAGCCAGAGCATGGGAAAGAGCCTGGCTCTAGTAAGAACACATCTTAGTCACAGTAAAGGGCTCAAACTGGAAGGTTTTTTTATAAAATTAATATTATATCTTGGTGACAGAAAGCTGTACTATGGTTTTAATTGCAGTTGTTTCTAGAATGTAGGAAAAAAAATGCTGTCTACTCCTTCAGCATACAAAAAGAGTTGGATTTTGTTGATAATGTTGTCCCATTTCATCAAGGTCTTTCCATCTGTTGCAATGTATCAGGTTTCCGATTTTGGTTTCATTAAGAATACACATCTTTATTATACTGTTGCTGATACTTTACATGTTTGAGCAACACTGGTGAGGCCACACCTGGGGTGCTGTGTCCAGCTCTGGGCTCCCCAGTACATGAGAAACATTAATATACTGGAGACAGTCCAGTGAAAGGCCAGGAAGGTGATTAAGGGACTGGAGCATCTCTCTTATGAGGAAAGGCTGAGAGAGCTGGGGCTGTTTAGCCTGGAGAAGAGAAGGCTCGGGGGGTCTTGTCGATGTACATACCTGAAGTAAGGATGTAAAGAAGACAGAGCCAGGCTCTTTTCAGTGGTGTCTAATGACAGGACAAGAGGCAATGGGCACAAACTGAAAGACAGGATATTCTGTCTGAACATAAGAAGAAACACTTTTTCACTGTAAGGGTGACAGAACACTGGCACAGGTTGCCCAGAAAGGTTATAGAGTCTCCATCCTTGGAAAACCCCATGTAGAGTTTCCCCAACAAGCTCTTTGGGCTACTTATGAAATGGGTAAATTCTGCTAATGTAACTCCTTTAATATTTGTTTCAAAAAATGATCTTTGTGGCAGATGCATTTCCCCTTCTCCCTTTCTCCATAAAACAAATGGGAAGTTCCCACAGGTGACTATTATATAATATGGCACAAATTTCATAGTCTGGAGCCAGATTTCAGCTCAGTAGAGTGTTTATGAAATGCACCAATCTGGTTTGTGTGGTCGTGACTCCCTCTAGTGATGTCTACACAGTCTACCATATTCTCATACCAAATGGATTCTTGAAATAAGTGCCCCATGCTTTTTTGTACACATTGAACTCTATAATGACTGCTAAGTCATGCTTTATTCACATATAGGTTTTAGCATCAGAGAGCCTTAATTCACAGTGGGTCAGATCTGAAGACATTGACACATGCTAGAAAATTTGAAAATAAACTGTGGAAAAAATGATCCAGACAGAAGAAAATAATATCAAAATTCCTGTAAATTGTAATGCTTTTAATGTACAAATAAGTTGCAAATAATTCTTATAGTAGAAGTAGAATTAAAATGCCAGAATATATAGCATATAAATTAGAGATCTCAGTTTAATTGAGCTCTAATGTTAGGCAATGCTCAATCACTGAAAAGTTCCGTAAATCCTTGTTCTGATAATAAATGCCCAGTACTTTTTATGGATGGGTGTTTTTCTGTGAATCTGATTTTCTGCTGCCTAGTGGAGTGTAGCTATAGCTGCTTTATATATTGTCAGCACTCTGGGGTGTTCCAATGAATAGTAACCTGCAAGCCAATTTGTAGCCCCAGGGAAGGAAAAATAAGAAATTAATTCCTTTATCCTTGACTCCTCATACCAGATGTGTGACCCTTAATTGCATTCACAGGATCTTATTCAGAATGAATAGATAAACCCTAAACCGCAGATGTGCCAATAGAATAATACAACATTGCAAGAGTTTTGTTGTTGAAATGAAATACAGTTGCATTTATCTTTTCACCAAAACACTGTGTATCAGAATAAGGTCACTTTGTCAGTTTAACTTCAATTTCAGAATTGTATGAAAACAATAACAATGTTTCTATAATCTCAGTTGTAAGACTTCAGTCTTTATTAATCAGTACCAAATTAAAGTAGGAGTCTAAACCAAGCAAATACTCTCCAGTGAATTACAATACAACACCCCTGAGTGATAGTTCAGGACAAAAGAACGCATCCACTGAGAGCAATGTTATAAATACGGACAGTAGATAAGTGATTAAGATTAGAATATTAAGTAGGCTTATTGTTCCTGCACTGCATTTCTCCTTATCTCCACCTTGAGGATGGTATTGCATGCACTAGATTTGCTTAATGGATGATCAATATTCTTCAGCTCTAAACCAGAATGAGTCACAAAGACTTTTTCAGGTGAGGGGCATTGCATATTCTTTAGAGGCTAAGCTTGTGAAATGAGAACACTATGAAATAATGTATTCAGCACCCAAAAATAGTGCAAAATGCCTTAGAGAACTAAATCTTTCAGTCCTCATACAATAGGGAAACACCTGGTTCAGAAAATGATTTGTAGCTTTCTTTGGAAAGATGTAAGCATACCTCAAAAAACAGAACTCGGTAAGTTAAAGTTCACCTGAGGCAAATTATTTTGCATGCTAAACCTGAATCTGCAGTTCACAAATTGATCCACATATATAGTAGTGAAACTGCAATAGATATGTAGAATTTTACCTTGTTACAGAAAATATTGAGTGTTTTATCCTCTACCTATCAGTGTTTCTTTCTTCCTTCAATTTATAAAAAGTAGGAAAGAATCCTAGCAATTTTGTTTTGGTTCCCTTGTTATACTTTAAAGTAAAAGAAAGATATTTATTTTCCCTTATAATTAGAGTTTTACATCCCCCTGAAACTGAATGAAAAGCAGCCACAATCCTTTCTATTCTATTTGTGACCACCACCAAAACTCTCTGTTATATTCAGATAATGGATATGTATGTGAATTCCAAAGCATGCTGTAATCTTAGAATCATAGAATCATAGAATCATTAAGGTTGGAAAAGACCTCTAAGATCATCGACTCCAACCATCAACCCAACACCACCATGCCCACTAAACCATGTCTCTAAGCGCCTCATCTACACGTCTTTTAAATACTTCCAGGGATGGTGACTCCACCACTTCCCTGGGCAGCCTGTTCCAATGTTTAACCACTCTTCCAGTAAAGAAATTTTTCCTAATGTCCAATCTAAACCTCCCCTGGCGCAACTTGAGGCCATTTCCTCTCATCCTATCGCTAGTTGCTTGGGAGAAGGGACCAACACCCACCTCACTACAACCTCCTTTCAGGTAGTGGTAGATCACGATAAGGTCTCCCCTCAGCCTCCTCTTCTCCAGGCTAAACAGTCCCAGTTCCTTCAGCAGTTCCTAGTAAGACTTGCTCTCCAGACCCTTCACCAGCTTCGTTGCCCTTCTCTGGACACACTCCATGTCCTTCTTGTAGTGAGGGGCCCAAAACCGAACGCAGTATTCAAGGTGGGGCCTCACCAGTGCCGAGTACAGGGGCACGATCACCTCCCTACTCCTGCTGGCCACACTATTTCTGATACAGGCCAGGATGCCGTTGGCCTTCTTGGCCACCTGGGCACACTGCCGGCTCATATTCAGCCGGCTGTCAATCAGCACCCCCAGGGCCTTTTCTGCCAGGCAGCTTTCCAGTCACTCTTCCCCAAGCCTGTAGTGTTGCATGGGGTCGTTGTGGCCCAAGTGCAGGACCTGGCACTTGGCCTTGTTGAACCTCATACAGTTGGCCTCAGCCCATCGATCTAGCCTGTCCAGGTCCCTCTGCAGAGCCTTCCTACCCTCGAGCAGATCGACACTCCCGCCCAGCTTGGTGTCGTCTGCAAACTTAGTGAGGGAGCACTCAAGCCCCTCATTCAGATCATTGATAAAGATATTGAACAAGACTGGCCCCAAAACTGAGCCCTGGGGGACACCGCTCGTGACCAGCCACCAACTGGATTTCACTGCATTCACTACAACTCTCTGGGCCTGGCCATCCAGCCAGTTTTTTACCCAGCGAAGAGTACACCTGTCTAAGCCGTGAGCTGCCAGCTTCTCTAGGAGGATGCTGTGGGAGACAGTGTCAAAGGCTTTACTGAAGTCCAGGTGGACCACATCCACAGCCTTTCCCTCATCCACTATCTTCCACCATTCGTCTTCATCATGTTTGGGAAGATACTGAGTGAAATTCCCAAGCTACCTGACATCCTCACAAAACAGTCTTACAGGAATTCTCTCTTCTTTCAGTAGCAAAACATTAGTTTGGTACTATTGCTTTAAGGACATATAGGGAACTTGTATTTTCATTTCCTTTTTACTTTATCAGAGATTTTTACATCCTTACAATCTTGGAGGTTATTATCACAAGAGCTGCAATTTTTTACATCACAAGAGAAGCAAAGTAGCCTTTGATTGGGGCATATCTGTAAACTTACTGTAGGATTAAGAGAGGTTTTAGGAAGTTTTCAATGCATGACAGTGAGGGTGAATGGGAAGAGACACAAGAACTGTGATGTAGGTAAGGACAGAGCTGCAAACTTGCAAAGTTCTGGCTGATTTAGACAGAGGGATAGACAATTCAAAAGTCTTCAAGCATTTTTAATGTCTTGCATCCTTCAARCCAAAAATCTTGTGTTTATGAATTAGTGCCATGAGATGTCACTTAAGGAGGACAGAATAGGGTAAGTATGGTTGCAATTTATTCTGGTTTTGATTTCTCACTTCTTACTATTGCTCTTTATTTAAATTGTTGGGATAAAATGGATAAAGTTCAAACAGGTGGTAGGTTCAATGCAAATGGTGAGGTTTTTAATTCTTAGCCATACTGTTTCATAAATGAGTGAGTAAAGCCAATTTAGAATTTAAATATGTAAATTCATCCTGTAAAGATGAGAAGAAACATTTGTACTATAGCTTTGTCTGAGAGGGTAATACACAGCTTACTGAACGACAAGGCTCTGCATATACCCAACAAAAGACTCCAAAGGGATGAGTAAAAGGCTGAAGACATTGGAAATCTCTGCTGCATCCTAACCCTGTTGCATTTCTAGTAGGTTCCATTTTTCTGGCCAGATTTTAGTTCTTCATTACTAGAATAAATCTGCATTAACAGGAGGACAACTAAGAGCAGCACAATAATACTATTACTTTTTGTCATTCAGTCAAAGTTTTAAAATAAATACAAGTTTTCCTCCCATTTTCTTTTCATTAAAATCATGCCCTAGATTCCCTCTGTCCATCATAAATTTTTAATTTTTAATTCAGATGTTGGTTTAAAATAAAGAAGATTATAATATTGTTGTTGTTGTTGGCTTTATATTTATTTGCACCTAATTTTTAGATTAGCTATGACAGGTTGGATAGTAGAATTACCTGTGACATTAGCATAAGTCAACCAATCAGGTCACTTTTTAAAAAAAATTAAAATGTTGCATATGTAAAATAATTCTTCCATTAAAGGAGTTAATACAGAAAAAGTTTCTATGGGGCACAGGAAGCCTTATCTTTCTCTGATGCCAGATATTAGTCATTTGTTTGCAAGGAGTCATGCAACCAGTAGTCTACTGGGCCAACGTAACTTTTTTATTGAAGAATATATGAGAGGGGGAAAAAAAATCTCATCCTAGTATCAATGTCAAGATCAATGTCAGATCTTCCAAAGCCCATCATATACTTCCTGCTGTGTTCTTTTATCCTACATATACTTTGTATATATGACACAAGACTCTATAACCATGCTGTCCTGGTTCCGGCTGGGACAGAGTTAACTTTCTTCCCAGTAGCTGGGGAGGGTGTGCTGTGTTTTGGGTTTGGTATCATAGGAGCGTTGATGGCCCATTGATGTTTTGGGTGTTGCTGGGTGGTGCTTGCACCGGGCACTTTTYGGCCTCCCATGCCCTGCCAGGTGCAGGGGAAGCTGGCGGGGGGAGCATAGCCGGGGTGGTTGACCCAGCTGGCCAATGGGGTATTCCATACCATGCAACGTCATGCTCAGTATAAAAACTAAGGGTGTGTGGGGAGGCCCTGGGTCCCGGGCTCTCGTTCGGTTCGGCGGGTGGTGAGCAATTGCATTGTGCATTGCCTGCTTTGTATATTGTTGTTGTTGTTGTTGTTATCCCTGTTACTATTACTGTTCTACTTTGTTTTATTTCAATTATTAAACTGTTTTTATCTCAACCCGCGAGTTTTCCTACTCGTGCCCTCCCGATTCTCTCCCCCATCCCACTGGAGCCGGGGGGTGAGCGAGCGGCTGCGTGGTGTTTGGGTGCTGCCAGGGTTAAACCACGACACATGCTGTTCTTATTTTATAGCAATATAAATAAGGAAGAAAGAGCTTAGCTTCTGCATTGGTCTCACAGCTAGTGATAGGGAAAGACACCAGCAAAATTCAAGTGCCCTGACTTTAATCTCTGTTTTGTCCATGAGATTATTTGGCAAAGGTGAGAAGTTATTACAACAAGAGCTGAAAATAAGAGCTCATGTGGTGAGATTCCTGCCCCCCTCCCCCCAAATTAATCAGTCCAGTGAAAAGTGAGTTGTGCTTTCTAAAAATAAGGGAGTGAAAGTGACTGGACAGATACATTAAGAAATGCAATTCAGTGGAAAGAAAAGCTACCTATTTCACATGAAATGCAAGCAATGTTTAAAGAAAATTAAGGAATACAACTGTATAAAGCCCTGCTTAGGTACACAGAGACTTTTCAGGATTTGAAGTGTCTCCCCTGTGGATGTACTAAATACAGTGGCAAAGCAGTTCATGCATCTTCCAATGGTGCTAAAGTCATAAAGTTAAGCCATTCTCAGGATTTATGTCAATGTTAGTTGACCCAGATCCGAATAGGGAACTAACTGTTTTTTTAATGGAGAGTCCAATACAGCCAGATGATGCAGTATTCTTTGTGAGCAGCTGGCTAAAGAAACAGTGTCCAGTAGAAAAATTAGATTTGTTGTATGTTTTGATACTTGTCACGTGTATGTAGAGATGTGGGGAAAAAGGACCACGGTGTATATATATATTCACAGAAGTGACCTAAAAATGTTTTAATTTCAAGAAGAAATGAAGTACCTTTACTTCCTAGATGTGGAAGATATCGTTCCTAAACCTTGAATGCAAACGATATTATTCCTTATCACCCTAATTGTTCTGTCCTCTGCATGACATCAAAATACATGAATATCAGAAGAGGTGCATGTTATTACTACTATTTCTCATATACTTCCACTACCAGCATAATATTTTCTAAAAGTGAGTTAATGTTATAGGCTGCTCTATAGTCTTAATTAGATCACTGGCATCATCTTTCTTTTGCGTTAGTATATCATATTACTACCTTCCACAGTTCTCCAGGTTGTCCTAAGTCTATCCTTCGAACAGTCCATTTCCACATATTATATTGTGTCCTGTCATTTTTTATTGACAGATAGTTAAACAATTCTGTTGTCATTATAATCCCATGACTACAGAAAGTTTTCAGCAATATCAGAAATGCTCATTCCCTCATATCATTACCTAAGCAACGTTTAATGTTTGCAATTGTATGGTTGATGTTTTCTAAATGACTCCATTGTAACAAGAAAGATTTTTTTTCATCATTTCAGTCAGCCAAGTCTGTCAGGTGTCCATAAAACAGCATCTCGTATCTTTAGTCTGTCATGTGCATTCTGCCTTAGCACTGACTGCCTTCCTGATGCCTTTAGGATTGTCCCTAAAAGAACATACTGATTGTTCCCATTACTTGGTCTAGGGYGTCCAGTAATACACTGGTAACTTTCATTCAATATAGCGTGCAGCTTCTCTGCATGTACTATCCTTTCCCAAACAAGTGTAATGATGCCAAAAAACAGCAGGAAATCAGCATTTTGAAATGTTGTTTCAAATGTCCCAGTTTGGAATCAATGGCATTCTGCAGAACAATGTACTGCAACATACGTTGTTCTGAGCACTAACTTTATACTTTGTCTTTTCAATAATTGCTTTAAAGGAAGCTTTCTGAAGCAATATTAAACTGAATTTTGGAAGAAGAGTTACACTGTGTTGAAAGTTTCTAAGTTGTTCTAAGAGGCTTACTGGCCTCATTACTTTTTGGTGAAAGAAACTCTCCTACATTAGTGGTACTGAAGAGAAACTTTTTTTTTTTTTAATTATATACATCTCAGAGCACAGGGAAAGCAGTGATAATATGGTTCAGCTTAAGTGTAGGCTTTGGTTTGGGCAGTAGCGCACAAATCAGCTGCATAGATAATATTACTTGTGCTGAAGTGGATTATTTGTCTACGTGTAGTGATGTTACACAATATATACACAGGTGCCCTCTTTGTGGCGGTCTATTTCACTGTCTTTGCCATCAGTTTGGATTCTTGTACAGTTCATTGAAAAATTATTGATTTTTCTCACAGAGACTGTGTCAGTCTTACCACGGAGCGGTATTTCATTTTGCTATGTGTTACGGCTAGCAGCCACTAGTGCTTTATTATGTCAAATGCTGGTGAGGTTCTGCAAACATGATATCCTTTCCACCATCAAGAAGCTGTGTGATATTTAGCACCAGACCAATACACAGCTGCTCTATCTAAACTCAGCTTGTTTTGCAATAGGGTGTGTCCTGGTTTCGGCTGGGATAGCGTTAATTTTCTTCCTAGTAGCTGGTATAGTGCTGTGTTTTGGATTTAGTAACATTCAAGGTTTAAATTGTCATTAAAATTTATATAGAAGACAGAATAAAAAAATCAACCCGATTGTTTCTTCCATGGGAAAAGAGTATCATACATCTGATTACATTTCATATACTGATCTGCAGTTAGGTAGTAGCGTAAAATTGACCTTGCAGTTTTTTGATGCACAGCTTCTGAGGACATGGGTAACTAATTTTTCCCTTGCAAACTTGCAGATATCAGTGAAGGATAGTAGTCCAGGTTAAAGAAAATCTTCCTGATACAGTTCTAAGTCTGAAGAACAAGAAACAAGACAAGATACAGTGTTTAAGTCAAGAGTTACTTAATCAAAACCAGATACAAGACAGTGGACAACCAGTTCATGAGACTTTTAGCTGAGCAACACCTCTGTATTTCTGCTTTGTTACCAGAAAAAAGATCAAATACATATGTTTTTTTTTTTTTAATGGATTTTATGGAGGGCATGTAGAGCAGCTGACTGACATCTGCGAACAGCTGAGGCCGGGGAGGAGGGGGATGGTTTGTGTGAGGGCAGTTGAACAGTATTCAACTCTCTCACTAATCTACGGATTTCATAGTACTCCAATAAACGTATTTCATTTTTATTGTGTTTCTTTAGAATTTCTATTACCATGGGCTTCTGGCTTCTGTGGCCATTTTTATGATATCAGTGCCCTCYTTGGTTACATACTATGTATGCTTTAAATACATAATTTTTGCTGTATCTGTAACTTTACCTCATTCATTCATTTCCTGTAATTCCACTGATCCTGTCAGGATTGTTCTGTTCACTGATGACGTGATTTATTTCCATTCCACTTCATTTTTTCTTAAAATATTAATTTGGGGATCATTTTTTCTGCTGTACTTGATCACTATAAGTGCACATTCTTTTTCATTCTGTTTTGTTACCACACCACAAAATTATTGATTTCCTTCTATATTTCCTGTTATACAGTTCCTGCTAACTTACTGAATTACAAACACAGGATATATTTTTAGCAGATCTTGTGTGTTTGCATGAATGGTTATTGTCAACCTGCTGATTGCTTATGTGGCTTGCTAAATATTTATTAATTACTGATCAAAGAAAGTTGTGAGTTGTACAAACCCCATATCTACACAGGAATGTGGGAATTCCAACTCTGACTTTTGTATTGAGATGGGTCACCCCCTGGTTCACGCAGGATTTCCTTGAAGACTGTCCAAACTTCCAATACTGTTATAAATGACCTCTCTTCACCACTGTAGAGATGCAAAACTGTTAGGACCTAAGAGCACTCGGGCCACATATCTTCCTCCCCAAGTTCTTGCCCTAGAATACAACCATAACAATTCCCTTGTTAAAGCAGATCAAATACATCTGAACTCCTGAAACCTGATGCTGAGATACTCTCCTAAGAACTGCTTATACACTGCAGGTTTACTATTACAAGTCACTTTTTTTTCACACAGCTACAAACTCTGAGAGATGAAAAGTAATGTTAAACTCTCAAAGTCACATGATTTTCTTAAAATTCATTCAATAATTATAAGATAACATAATTGGTTACATTTACATCTCTTAAATCCTTATCTTCTCATCTTAAATCCTTATCATCTTATCTTATGGCAGAAGTGATACACGGAGTTGATGGAAATGATCGGGGAGGTCTGGACAACATACTTTTTCYCAATATAAACCATTGAGCTGTACATAAGAAATGTAAAACCGTATATGCTTGTGTGGTATTTTTACAGCTTTCTTTTCACTGTGGAGACTGTCTAAAAGATGGAATCAGTTCAGTAATCTGGAAAATGAGGTTCTAGGAGAAAGGATGTTGAAAGGGAACTTCATAGTCATTTGAAGTTTTCCATGATGTATCAAGCATAAGATTGTTAGGGAACAAGTCAGGTAACGCAAGGATCTAATACCATTTTAGATGACCTAATGTCTGCTATTCAGCTGACTTTCCAGAAGGGTGCATGACTGATTTGTGTCCTGTGCCGTATCTGTACAATCCAATGTGATTGAATACATTAAGGCTTCTGAAATAGCACTAGATGCCTACTTTCAGGCACTAAATAGCTCTACAGGGACCATGATCAGTTCTGCCCTTTTCAAGAAGAAATTTTACTTCATTCCTTTGCCAACATCTTTTCATAAAAAGAAGTATCATTGCTTTACACACCGTGTTGAAAATACGAAATATAAAYACATACACACTCTTAGTGATACTTTGAAAATGTTTAACCCTTTTTTATACTTTCTACTTTCATTCAGGACTGTACAAAGAATATTGCTGGGAAGATTTTACTTGAGATTTTTGACTTACCAAAATCAGGGCAGTCAAGACAAGGAATAAGAGGAATTCCATTCCTATTATTTCTGAAACTTGGTTTCTCAGCTGGGGAGATCTATTGGAATTTGAACAAGCCCAGATATTTTTCAGTGTTTCTCTTAAAGAATTACTGGCAAGCTTCTAGATTTTTTTCTTTACACTAACTGTGATGCCTTCTTTTAAAGATCTCTTTTGAATCAGTTGTCTTTTCTGCTACACATACAAAAAGACAGAAAAAAATAAGTAGAAAAGAAAAAAACCAAAACATTTGGATCAAAATGTCTATTAACGTGCTGATAATCACCTTTTCAGGAGAGAAAGATACATTGTACTAGACAAGCTGAATTTCTAGTTCCAGCAAAATGGAATAAGGACTGTGTGCCATATTCTTATATGCTTCCCAAATACTGCTCTCTCTCTTTTCTCTTTGTCATACAGAAGAAAAGGACATGAAAGTTTTTTTACCAATTTTTTGAGTAGTTGCTGGGAATGGTGGACATATTTATACTTCATGTCCCCTTAAAGGGTGGTTTCTATCTCTCTTTGTCTACAGGATGACTTGAATATACACACTGTTTATTAGTGTGGTCTATCAATAATAGATATAAGACATTCAAATAGTTACAGAACTTTCTGTTTGGTTATTTTTGAATGCAGTTTGTAAACCCACATATTCTGCTCTGAGATGACTGTATTAAAATGCATCCCTCCAGAGCAATATACTTTGCTGGCACAGCTGGATATTTGGTAACCCAGGGAGCTGAAAGATTATGTTTGTTTGAAATTAATGTTTGTCTGGTTTTATAACACTACTTCATAAAATGTATAATTGARCATACAGAATTTTGGGAGCAACATATATGGTTGCATTAAAAAATGAACAAACATTTTCAGAACTAAGTTGTGTCTTAGGGACATATTTTACTACTACTTTTTTTTACTTCTTTGTTTTTTCTTCCATTCCACAGAAGTAAAAGTGATCTTAGTTCTTCCAATATACATCTGGGGCATTGCAGAAAAAATAAACAAACCAAAATCTCACACAACCTGTCATACTCCCCTGAGACACAGAAAAAGGAAAAAGTTATCATTGCTTACTTTAAAAGATTTTGAAGTTCTCCGATCCTGGTGTTAAAGGCTGCTGAAAATGCATAAGCACACAATATAGTCTAAGCATATCTAAAATGGAGGATAATTCTGTGCTGATACTTCCCTCTCCTCTGTTCATGAGCCTATCAACTATAATGTCCAGAAACAGTTTTTTGAGATCATATTAATTTTGATGTGCAGTGCTGAATCAAAAGCTGGTCCTTTCAAGGTGCCAGAAAGGTTTACTTATGTAAGTAACACTACTAGTATTGAAGAGCCAAGTTATATGAGGAAATTTTTTAAGTGTTGAACTCAAGGAAAACTCTCTTCTCCTGTGCACTTTGTTCTTCCAGAAGCCGTGCGTGTCTGAGGAATTCTAAATATCTTTAAAATTCTGGAGCAGTTCCTGAGAAGAGTTGGTACTTTTTTTCTGCTCTCAGTTCTGTGACCCTCTACATAAGCATAATTGAATTAGTCTATATCAAGTGGCTATCAATGGTAAAAACAACACATTAAAAAAATCACCTAAAAATAATGTTTTTCAACCAGCTGTTAAATCAAGTAATTTATTTGTTTTATTGCACATTTGCATAATAGGGCAAACTAGAAACTCTCTGTAACAGATGTGCTGGTGGCAGGGAGATTTTATTACTGGCTTCTATTATTAATCACTGCACAAATCTTAAATGATTTGTTTCTACAGTTTGATCAATTTATATCTGAGTACTTGCATTTATGCACGAAATGTGGAGATAAAACATCTGTTCACACCTTTACTAGCAGCACTGATTTTTTAATAGGGTTGAAGGTTTGTGTTGAGCAAGACACAAGAGACTGACAACTTTTGCAAAGAAGATTCCACTGTTTCTAATAAGAATAATTCATACTGAAAGGTATTTCACGTTGGCAATGATATCTATACTGTGCTTATTTTGACTTGAAAAAATAGGAAAAAAAATTTCCAGAGTTATCAAAACTTTCTCAAAACGTTAGCCAATTAAATTGGAGACTCTTTTATGATGTTTTGGGGTTTGGTTTTTTGTTTGGTTTTGGTTTTTTGGTTTGTTTTTGTTTGTTTTTGTTTTTTTGTTTTGAGGCTGTTTGCAAAATTATAATGTATACTTTCATCATTAAGGATCTTGAATTTTGTGCTGAGTTTCTTCTAACTTAGAAATTTACTTGTAAATTCCTAGCTATAGTTTACGTCAGTATTTAATTTGATTACACACACTTTAAATGTCATGCCTAAATTTAAAAAAAATACACAAAATGCATATTTTTCAGTCACTCCCAATTAAATATGACAAATGTATGATACATGAGTGTTTCAGCTACAAGTTAGAACAACAAATACTGTATTTTATGAAGGCTTTAACAGGTCCTAAGGAGAAAAGAATGCACATGCAGCAGAACTGAAGCACAGCCTTCTGTAGTATCTGTGTACTTTAATACATTTCAGACAAGATGTGTATTCTTTCTTTCTGTCTAAGGGTCAGAACTTTAAACTGTTCATTGTTGTCGCATTCATGCATCTGAATTACTGGCTTGACTTGCATTGCTAGCTATTTTCTTGGTGAAGGTGAAATCCTAGATGGTGTAAATCCTAGGTGACATAAAAGCCACATTATCAGCTGTATACTGTGTCCTTTCTGCCATCACAGAATAGAGTTGTCATGTTCATGTTCAGAAAGGAACATGGCTGAAGCATGTTGCTGTCATATAATTTCTAGAGGATAGAATCAGGAGGTAGCTAGGTTTCTAACTTCATAGTGCTTCTAGGATCAAAGGAAAGCCATATGGCTATCTCCTCATGGTCTTGCGCCCCGGAGGAAGTCTTAGGTATTGCACTGTATCTATTGTTACCTGACTGTACAGGTGCTGTGCTGCACCTGTTTCCACAGAGTTCAGGTGGTTTCTGAAGGTCAATTACTTCATGACCAGCACAGAAGATGGTACTGTTGCATAAGGGTTAAATTAATTTGTACCAGCTGACTACATTTGAAACATATGTTGTGTATCAGCAGGGAAAAGTTAAAATCCTCAGGAACTAATGGCTGCAAATATGAAAATAGTAGATTTTATGCCATATTGAAGATTCTCATGCACTGAGGAGATCTGCCCAAGGGACTTACAATTCTTCTCCAGGAAATAAATGGATCCAAACAGTACTTCTGGGTTTTATACATCACAGGTGCTGTGAAAAATAGGAGGGTTAAAAAGTGATTTTATTTCAGAATACAGGATTTCAGATATCTTCTAACATTGACATTTTAATAGATCACACAAATTTTATAATATACCTCAAAAAAGTGAAGAAAGCATATTTTGCATTAATTCCCTATTAAATTGGCAAATGTTTTGACCTGATAATATTCATGTTTCAGCTGTAAGTTAGAAATAGTCTGCTACGCTTGCCCTTATACTTTTATACATACTTACCTGTTAAAAAATATTAAAATAATGTTTTCTTCCTTTTAACTTTTATTATTAGAATTTTTGCTTTTTACAATGAAGTTTGAGGTGTAGTTCTCAATTCTAACTGTAACTATTCAGTAGGTGTACATTTCCTTTATAGTGTCTTTTCTTAAGAAGCACTAAATGTTGTCTAAAATCTTCAGTTTTATCAAGCATTAAAAATACACTTCCAGTTGACAAAACCTTCTTTTTGAAGTTTTTGCAAAGTATGCTCACAGCTTCCTGGGGGGAAAAAAACCCGAACAACAACAACAACAAAACCAACATACAGTAGCAGATGGAAATACAAGAAAAGGCTTATAAGTCAGGGTTATGAGCGGTTCAGTGATTCCAGTGTGAGCTAAAGGACAAAATGGAGAAAATGTCTAAGAGTAAGAGGGTAATACAATCCAGACAACAAACTTAACTCTATTACAGATACACAGCCATCTCCAAAGTCATTAACACAGTTGCCTGAGGTGTCTGCCAAGGAGCCAGATGTCACTTCTCCATAACTTAGCATCTTATGATTGTCATTTAATCTGAAGGAGAAGGAAACATTGTGTTTAGATGCAACAAATATAAAGCATAGCCTCAATAGGATTTTCAGTTTGTTTTATAAAATCATGAAATGTGAATTTCCAAGGCCACCTTTAATGTTCAGGATATCTAGTTGCATTCTATCCAACAGAAAACTTTTTTTTTTTGAGAATGTTTTGCAACCATTCAGAGGTTTTAAGCTCAGAAAAGATGAGCATGATCATTTGATTTGATGTCCCACATAACACAGACCACAGAATATCAATGATTAACTCCTTCACTGAAGGGGAGTGTTATTATTAGCTATATCAACTGAGAAGAACAAAACTGTTATTTGAAAAAAATGTTTATAAATTCCATGCAAACATAAGAACATGTGTGCAGTATGATACACTTAAATGAACAGAATGAAAAAAAAAATTGCTTGTGAAGGTACCAGGAAGAAAAAACACCCACAAAAAGTTATTGTGATATAATTTCTTAGGGGAATTGATTTGTAGGAAAACTGTTAAATGACTTAAAAAAAAAAAAAAAAAAAAAAAAAAAAAAAAAAAAAGAAAAAATTACATCTTCCAAGCCTATACCTAGAATTTCATAGGAGGTGTTAACTAATATTACTTCAATCCTAAAATGGAGAAAAGTTCTGTGTGAGTGAAGCAGGATTGCTTAGGAAATATCAGCAAGATCTCACAGACATGAAAAAAGAAGCAGTAGCTGGCTCTTCACTGCCAAAAAAACCACCCAAAACAAACTAAAACCTCCCAGTCTATCTGTGGGTCCTGATCCCTTGATAGTATATACAGCATTTAAGATATTTTATTTTCAAGTTCTGTTCTGGAGCAAATCAACTTATTTTCTCTGACACAAAATACAAGCGTGATTCTAGGGCTTTGCGCTAGGTACTGCTCCCTTTAGGATATTGGAAATTTACACCAGTTTTGGTTCTCTTGGATCTATAGACTTGTATCCATAGAAACTCTCTCATGCTTTCATACTACATCCCAAAAGTATGTAACATATACTCTTGGGGTCATGCTATACCACCACCAAACTGACAGGCTGTGACAAAGCCTTCATATTATTCATTTAGTAAGACAGGACTTAGGTCATTGATATCTTAAGCTACCAGACCTCTTTATAACTGTGCAGGTCTTGGGGACACTGAAAGGAAATAAGGATCTTGATGCTTTAGATTCTAAAACTGAAAGCTAACCTCCAAATAAACCCTAACTTTAATCCAACAGGGGGAGCCAACTCCAATTAAAAAAAGAAAAAATTGGCTGCGTTGTCACCAGCTTTTTCTCAGCGCTGCAGGCTCTGCAGCATTCAGCAATAAGCTAGTCTTACAACACTTTCCATTTCAAACGATATTTTCTGTTTGCCCTAACTTTGAGGGCATGGCAGTATCCAGAATAAACTGGTAAACTGGTCTTTTGAATCTGGATTCCCAAACCATAACTGTAACACCAAACCTTAACACTTAGATAAAGTTAAAAGCCCCATCTACACAAAATAAATGACAGAAGATACTGGCTTATATCAGAAAGAATGCTGTTGTCAGCTGAAGCCAAGGATTTATATTCTCTATTCTTCTACTGATGAGTTTTCTAACTATAAAATAAGGTTAGGGTTTGGGATTAGTGTTTGGGACTTATACCTATCTGCCTAGTTTATTGCTTGGTGCTATATAGCCTCCAATACAGGAAGATATCAGGTATTGATTGGCACCAAGAACTTCTGTTGCTCTTTTTAATGGTGATATATATCTTCTAGTTATAGCTAAAGTTAAGACAAGGGCAAGCAGGCAAGAAGAGGGTGCATGCTGTTTAAAGCCAAGGACTTCTTTTCTTCTTCTTTCAATTGGTCTTCTGGGTGTAGTTCAAGCTGGGGAAAATATGAAGTCTTGGGAACACAAATTTTTAAAATCCAAATTTTTCTGGATGTTCAAGGTCTCTTAAAATAAGAAGGAGAATTAGAGGGACTGTTGCCGGGGTCTTTTTTATAACACTTGATGCACACATTTGGGTATAAACAGATTTTGTTTTATTTAAAAAATGTAATGATTATGTTGAATATGACTTTTTAGTAGAAAAAAGTTTTTATCATAGAATCATAGAATCATAGAATGGTTTGGGTTGGAAGGGACCTTAAAGATCTTCTAGTTCCAATCCCCCTGCCATGGGCAGGGATACCTTCCACCAGATCAGGTTGCTCAGAGCCCCATCCAACCTGGCCTTGAACACTTCTAGGGAGGGGGCATCCACAATTTCTCTGGGCAACCTGTTCCAGTGTCTCACCACCCTCACAGCAAAGAATTTCTTCCTAATATCTAATCTAAATCTACCCTCTTTCAGTTTAAAACTGTTACCCCTCGTCCTATCACTACACTCCCTGATGAAGAGTCCCTCCTCATCTTTCCTGTCGGCCCCCTTTAAGTACTGGAAGGCTGCTATAAGGTCTCCCCGGAGCCTTCTCTTCTCCAGGCTGAACAACCCCAGCTCTCTCAGCTCTCTGATCATCTTTGTGGCCCTCCTCTGGACCCGCTCCAACACGTCCGTGTCTTTCTTATGCTAGGGATCCCAGAGCTGAACACAGTACTCCAGGTGGGGATTCACGAGAGCAGAGGAGAGGGGCAGAATCACCTCCCTTGACCTGCTGGCCACACTTCTTTTGACGCAGCCTARGATACAATTGGCTTTCTGGGCTGCTAGTGCACATTGCCGGCTCATATTCAGTTTTTCATCCACGAATACCCCCAAGTCCTTTTCCGCAGGGTTACTCTCAATCCACTCATTTCCCAGCCTGTATCCATGTTTGGGATTGCCCCAACCCAGGTGCAGGACCTTGCACTTTGCCTTGTTGAACTTCAGGAGGTTCCCACAGGTCCACCTCTCTAGACTGTCAAGTTCCCTCTGGATGGCATCTCTTCCCTCTACAGTATCAACCACACCACTCAGCTTCATGTCGTCTGCAAACTTGCTAAGCGTGCACTCAATCTCACTGTCCATGTCCCTGACAAAGATGTTAAATAATACTGGTACCAGTGCAGACCCCTGAGGGACACCACTCGTCACTGGTCTCCACTCCGACATCAAGCCATTGACCACAACTCTTTGAGTGTGATCATCCAGTCAATTCCTTATCCACCGAGTGGTCCACCCGTCAAATCCATGTCTCTCCATTTTAGAGAAAAGGATGTTGTGCAGGACAGTATCAAATGCTTTGCACGAGTCCAGGTAGATGACATCAGTCACTCTTCCCTTATCCATTGATTCTGTGCCATTGTTCAGGCATAAAAACTGTATACTTTGCTAACCCCACATTCTGATTTGTAATTATTCTTAGACGTCATGATACAGGTTTAAAACAGAGATGGCATCCACAATTTTAAAATGGCCTCTATTTGCTTGGCATTTTAATTTACATCCCTTTAGCTCAAATGCAATTAGTCAGGTTTTGTGCATGGAAAGGAAGTGCCCGAGTTCTACCGACTTATAATGATTCTTGAATGGTGAAAATATTTGATGCCTTTTAAAATCCCACCCTATATCATAATTATAGAATGACTATATTCTTTTTCTTTTTTGTATATCTGAAGCTATTTAACCAAAATATGCCAATAGGTTTGCCTTTTTCTTCCTCTGCAAATTGATGAATAATTTATTTGCAGTATTCAATTAGCTTTGTTCATTTTTTTCTGAAGCAGTTATTTCTCGGGCTGAAAGCTTCCATTTTTGGTAATTGCCCAGAAGTAATTATTTTGGTTTTGGAAACTCTGAAATATGTGGTTAGCTGTTATGGAATATAATTTGGTGGGAATATAGAGGAAGAGGGAGAGGGAGGGGGAGATTTTCTTTTCCAGTTTCCCATTTTAAAATAAGAAATATGCAGTTGTTTTTGTAAATAACCCTATGTTTAAAGGAATAGATGTGTTATTTGAACATTATAGGGTCACAGTCTGTGGATGGACTGATATCCTCTGCAATCATTAAGTACATTTCAGTGTATTCTTCTTGTCTCTGCACTTATGTATATTAAAATGTAGAACAGATTCTTTGTGTATATGGTAGGCCTCTTTCTAACCTAAAAGAAATATTCCTAGCTGAGGAGAGCGCTATCATGCTTGTTGAGTTTAGCTCCTATTACAGTTCCTAGTTCTTTGTTTTTCACTAACCAGACCTTTGAGACAGGCACCAATAATGCTACCGGCCCATGAATGCTGAACTATGAGTAATCAGAGGCTGTGCAGGCCAGTGGCTCCCTGTGGGCTGGGTGTCACGAGCCATGTGGGCTCCCCATGGGTGCCTGGAAGCCAGGGCCTCTCCCATTGCCCCAGCCAGGAGCAGGGCAGGCTGAGCGGCAGCTTAGGACGGAGAGATTGTCAAGAAAAATCCATAGTGATGAGATCTGCCTGAGGACAAGCTGGGAAATTAAGTCAGTGGGTCCAGGCTAGAACCAGTCCTGGAGGCCATAACCAGGGTCAGACACAACCCCATGATTGCTGGTCAAGTCTAGAGGCAGGTCCAAGCTCAAGCTGGGGAGTTCATTATCTGGGTCAAGTTCAGGGTTCAGATCAATAGGGTACATGGCTATGACACAGCTGAGACTAGTTCAGGCAAGTCCCAGGGGCAGATCCCCATCTTCAAAGCCACTCCCATGGGAAGAGTGGTCGGCCCTGCCTGTGGACTCCCAGCAGCAATGCTAGGTGCTGCTCTCCCCCAGGGTCCCCAGAGAGCAGAGAACTACTCTCAGCTGTCCCTGTAGCTGGTCCCCATCCAGAGCAGCCAAACCCCAGGAGGGAGGAGAATACACTTAGGGCTCTGGCACTAAGAAAGATAGCTTCATTTTGCCATCTAATGCAAAAGGAGAATTTGAGAGTCTTCTAAATCAAGTTAGTCTACAGTTCAATGGTCAGGGGACTCTGGAAAAGTCAAAGGTTTTGACTGGCAGTGATACAGGAATGAAAGGAACTCAAGACTCCTTCATCTTGATTTAGATGTCTTCTTCATCTTGAGCTAGCTTGCAAACCTATGTTAGATAAAACTGATAGGAAATCACTGCCACTAGTCTTCCTTTCTTTAGCCTTCTGTCAGGAAGAGAATATGTACCTTGAAGTATAACATGTTTGCATGAGAGTGTCCATGGTCTGTATTAAGTATGTGAGATGTAGAGATGTGTAAGATTTAAGACATCCATCCTCTGTGTTCATGTAGTAGCAAGGTTAGGCAGCCCTTTACTCAAAATACTGTTTGCAGTGACGAACCTCTGGCTTGTCCTCATCTATTATGTGGACTGTGTCAGAACAAAAGGACTGTAAATTCCACTGTATAAGGGAAGTTATCTATGGTAGTTTTTGGTGCAATGGATCTGATATGACTCTTCTTTGGCATTTCTCATTTTGCAGTTAAAAAAAGGCAAGTCCTGAAATTTTAAGAATCCACAGTAATTACAGATAGACCGTAGCTCTTCTTGTTAACAATGTCATAGGGTGAAAATCGCAATTTTACATGTTTTAGATGTTTTATTTGTTACCCCATCACATTTTGTGGTTTTGTTTCATATATATTTTCCTTGAAAATACTGAAAGTCAAACGTGTGAAGAGGGAGGTGCAGGTTCTGGGAAAGTGAGAGACGCTACTGAAAAAGGAGATTGAGTAGTATGGAATGCTCTGAAGCTTGGGGTTTGTTGAAGCTGTCTTTCTTAGCAGACCAGTAATTATTGATATGCTATAGCTACCTTCTGCAAAAGGATCATGAACCTGTATTCTATTCTGAATGAACACAGCAGGGTTTAAACATGCACACAAATCATAATGACTAAATATCAGTGACTAAACTGTGCCTGTGAAATATATGCACATATGTAAAAAGGCAATTGTGCTGAAGCCATGCATATGCATGAACAAGATGAATAATTGTATGTGCAGGCTACTGCCAGTGCGTGAAATTACCTGTTTTGCAAGTGTAAATTAGTGTTTTGCATGCCCATTTACCTGTTTGCTGTCCTTACATTTGGTGTGTTCAAGTTAGCTGACTGTCTGATAATTTGGGGTCTTAAGATACAAACAAAAGAATGAAAGGAAAAAACAAATATTAATCTTAAGAAGAAATAAAAATGAAAATCTTAGTCATTCTATGCTAGAGATGTAATATTTATGTCATTGAATATTTACAAGACATGTTCAGATCATATAGTGTTAGTGCTATCCTCCATATTAACCAGCACTACAGAACATATACTTACAGATTGATGCACAGTTAGTTGCACAGTTCTACTAACTTAAAATTGCAATAAGAACAGGACTGTCATTTTTAATGCTAATTTTTTAAAATGTATTTCACTTAGAATAAAGTTAACTCAAAATAACTAATTTGCACTAAGATGTTTGAGGTAAAAAAACTCCATGAAAACTGAAAAAGCAAGCCAGATATAGAAGACACTTGTCTTCAAAATCCTGTGCAATTGCAACATATTTTATAATCCCTAAATCTGCTTTGTATTGACCCCATGATTTATCTATGACACATAAGGCACTGATAGCACTCATGCAGTTAAATTCCATTCTCCACAGCATTATAGCAGTTCGTACTTCCAGAGCAGAACAAAATGCTAATTTCTAGTTACATTCACTTTGCTTGGCCAGATATTAATGCATTAACACTACCACCTGATCTGCAAGTAACTATTCATTACTCTTCCCAGGATCACAGCACTACCATTTCCAGTTCTCTTAGTACTCTTTGAAACTATTACAAACTGTGTAACTAATTTTCTTTAGGTGTAACTGTTAGAGTACTCCTCAGATGACAGTGCAAATTAAAGCAACAAGCTACAAATTTAAACAATAAGCTGCAAATTAATAGTACTCAACTCATGTTCTTCCTGTTGAAGTACATGGCAGTATTCTTCCCTGCAAATCCTTGTTCTATACATTCAGAACAATTATTTAATTCAAGTTGAGACAGAGTCTCTCATTTACTTCTCTTACAGTCTCTTGAACTATTACCTCCTGAAAATATCAACAAAGACTTATGTCAAGGGGTCTTTGATATCCTCTCTAAAGATTCAGCCACGATACATCTGACATAGCCCTTCTCCCTCCGCACAAAACTGGCTTATATTCCATCATGAGCATGCTCAGTTACCAGGCAATAAAAGGAACTTCTTAGTTTGTTCAAATTTGTACAAGGACAGACCCTTGAGCAAAATGTTATGGACCTATCTCCTAAAGAAGGTAATCCACTGGAAAAAAGCATCCTAAATTTTCCCCGGGTCTAACAGACTTGTCAGTGCTTCCCAACTGTGCCCAACTGTTATTTCCAGCACTTCTGTACTTTTCCTGAACCTATGTAGAAGTTAGTTTTGGAGACAGTTTAGCAGAGGTCATCTATGAGAATATCAGTGCTGAATACAATCAACCAGTACCTTGGGGATACCCTAACCCTTTTGCATGCAACTCATTCCAGGTAGAAGCATTCAGCTCCCAAATCTTTTGTAGGCCAAGGGGTCCTCATTCCCCATATGTTTGAAAAGTCCAAATCAATGAGGAAGATGAATTTGAGGTGGATGAGAGGAAGGAGTTTCTCTCTCTAGTTTAGTTTGGATTCCAAAATGATTTTGTGTCTGGTGGGAGGTGGAGTTTGTGAGAGGAAATCATTAGGCCTAGAAACACTGCTAGGAGAGGAGAGAGAGCAGTGTGCAGAGACAAAGAGAAGTTGGAGCCAGGCTAACTGTCTACAAATCTAATAGTGGTGTCTAAAATTCTGGTAGTGGTTTGTAAACTGTTGTCTTTGTTCATAGCTTCTCCAGTAGTTAAGTGTATATCCAACATATAATTGTGAGAGTGCCAAAGATGAACCAAGTCCTGGTTAACTACATGAAAAGCTCTGTGGATGGCATGTTCATAATGTTTTTTCTCATTGAGATGACTCTTTTACCTAGCCCTGGCACTGATTGAACCATCCATGCATGTTTCCTGAAATAATCCAGGTATTCTTGCTTGCTTCCTAAAGTCAGRAGTGGTTCTTATAAGACCACTTAAAACCCCCACTTCATAAGATTAGAGAAATACACTGCAGAAGACATTTGCCTTTATAAACCTTAGCTGGGTATTGCCAAAGCTATCCCTGGGAAATCCAGAACACTGATGGTCCATCTGGCACAACTCAGACATGCAGTGTTGATATGGAATACAAGGGAAAGTATTCCCATTTGAGATCACTAACAAGCCTGTATCTTCCCTCTCCTTCCTCCAAATTGCCAGCTGCTAATTCTCTGGACCCAGAGAGTACTCTGTTAAATCTACTTATTGCTTTACTGTCTGTTTAATAATAAAGTAGAATTGACCATAGTCAAGCTATAAAATAAAAAATACAGTAAATTTGTGCTTGAATAGTGTGACATTAAAGAATTAATTTGTTTATGGTTTATATTTAACATGATTTTGATTTTTTGGCCTATAAAATAGTTAATTTCTAACAGTGTCTTGTTTACTGAAAAGACCAGAGAAGCCCAYACAAATGATGATAGCCTCTTATTACCATTCTATTTATTTTAATGGAAAGACCAGCATCAAAGGGTCTAACCCCAGAGGATTTTCCAAAGTAGGATTTATGCTTTCCTGCTTTAGTCTCCTTTTTTTCCCTGAAGCAGAAGAGRTTTTGAATGCTTTGGGCTCTGCTGTTGTTTCACTTGTATAATGTATATTATACCTTTGAATGACCTCGGTGTTCTCAAGGTTTCACAAATCTTGATTCAAGCTAACGCAACCACAAAAGTATCTGAAACAATAAGTTTTTTAGGTTGTAACAAACATTACATTTAATGAGTACAGTGCACATGTAATGATACACTGAATCAGTATGAAGCCTCAAATAATGATTTCTGTTGGCACTATAAAAGGAATGTAATTTTTCTTGTTGAAATACCATTTTTCAGTTACTGCATGACTGATGTGGTAATTATCCCCTACACCTGGGATTTAAATCCAATCCTACAAGCCCATTTTCTGTTTGCAAGCTGTCAGACTGATGCATAGGCTTTGTTCTTATCTGGCAGTAGGCGAGGAATCGGTAATTCAGAAACAACAAAGCCACTGATGGGTCATCATGTAATCTGCACTGAAAATTGCAATCTGTAATGAGATTGGAAACACAGATGAGGAGACTAAAATTGATTACCTACCATATCTAAAATTTTCAATTTTATTGCACAAATATGATCAAACTAGCTCATAAATTTGGGGATTAGTTGAGAAAGAATAAAGATTACTTTTAAATTAGGTGAAAAGGAGATAAGTTATTTAAATGTAAATTATTTGTTTTGCAGCAATATGATTCATCTCCAAGGTAATTCATATGTTCACATTATTTTATTTTCCATTTCAGAATATGGTTGTTGCTTAGTCAGGACTGGTGTAAGATACTTCATTCCCTTAAAACAAAAATAAGTTCAATAATGAAAAGAAGAGAAATACTGAATTCAGTCAGTCAAATTTTATATTATAGAATGTAGTAATGGGCTGGGAAGATGTGAGCTTCTTCTCAGCAAAGTAACCAAAAATAAACTTCACCGATGTTGAAAATATAACTTTTATTGATGCTCCTGTCTGCTTTAGCTCCCTGACAGCAACTTACAGGTAGGTGTCAAACTGTTGTTCTCAGCTCAATACCATAAATCTCCATTTTCTGCACTGATGAAATTATGACTAGTATGATAAACAGAAATAAATGATCATAGATATTTCCAATAGAGTTCTGATCAAGCACTCTGCTGAAAAAGGGAAAAAATGCCTGATTTTTCCAGTTATTCAGGACATTGACTGAGTCATTCCTTTGTCCATTCTTTCATAAGGAAATTTGCTMCTTTTCTAATGTAAGTATATTTTTCTTTTTTCTAAATGTAATCTTCTGTTCCAGAAGATACTGTAAGTTCTCCACTAGTGTTCACATATCAGCATGCACAATTCTATTCAATCTAGAAAAGATAGATCTGCCCAAGGAAAGAGAAACCAATCAATTCTTTTGTGACAGAATTGTATAATCACTCAAGAAAAGAGTTTAGAGAAACAAGAGCCATTCAAAGTACATATTTACTACAGTATGTGGTATTCATAGAACCATACCAACTGTTTAATTTACCTTGTTCGTGTAGACATCTTCAATCATGGTTTGAAACAAATTTCAGTTTTAGTTTATTTCAATACTTTGTGTCCTTATTACCTCTTGTCTTTCTTGCATGGAGTTTATAGTCAGCAATTGCCACCAGCCAGTGTTCTCTAATGGAGGTCTGCTATGTCCTTGCATGAAAATGGTTGTGGATGTTATACTGTTCCTTGCCTATAATAACGTGCTCCAAACACGTCTAGTGGTAAAAGTCCTTAAAGGGTTTAGGTACAAAGATATTTAGTTCATAGGTCTCTAACTTGAGTGGGAAGATGCCAAGATGACCAGTTCAGCTATGGTGGACATATATCCCAGAAGGGGATAAGGAGACCATAGATCAGGTTTAAATTTTCTTCAGGTTTCCTTTCTAGTGAGCCCCTGGCCCTCCTGTCTTCTCCAGCTGTAAAATGAGATAACAGTCCAAGGTGATATGGTATATAGAAATACATCAGGTGAGGTAATGAATTATTATAATAAATCATTGAGCTTTTGGAAAAATACATCCAGAATATTTGCTCATATGCTTCTTGCCAAACAGGACCCTTTGGAGTCATTTACTTTTGCCTGCTTTTTATGTCAAGGACTAAAAAGGCATGCAGTCCTAATTCATTCCAGTTCTTCAAATTAATCCAGAAACTCTTACTGTAATAGAAAATATGATAGCAGGTTGTAGGTCCAAATGTTATGATAAGTAGCTATATTTTCTCCTTTAAAACTGCACACCTGATATTCACTGATGGAAGATATATAACAGTGGTCATTCTTGAAGTGCAGAATTACTAAGTTTTAACTGTAAAGTCATTAGTCCTATAATCTCCATCCGATCCAGAGGCTGAGTTGAGGGGTGTAGCACTTGGCTGATGTGTGTATAGTGCTCCCAGTAACAAGTTTACACAAATATTCCAACAATTGCCAAGGCATACAAAAAGTAATATAATAAATGTAATTAATCGGAATAGGTACTGTGTATGTGATAGATTACAGAGTTGAGTAAGCTATCAGACAGTTTCTGTGCTGAGATATATTGAACTTATGTTAATGCATACAAAATGTCAAAGGGGCAGGCAGGGATTCAAATATATGTCACAGATCCTTACTTTGAGGCTGCTGAAGTACCCATTAGACAGAACTGCCATAATTCCAAAATATCTCTAATAACTTAGGTTTTATTTACAAACTAAATCAATCTACCAAATCAAAGAGCCATAGAAAACACAAACACAGTAAAAAAATGTGCAATTCATGCATGTAAACTGAAGAATTGAAGAATTCCATTAACATATCAGCTGTCATGTTATTTTAGAATTTTAATGTTTGTAATTAATTCATTACTATTCATGCTGAAAGAGTGACAAAAGGATCATCTAAATGACTGTGTCCTAATTAACTTTTGTTTATGCTTATGTTGCAGTACTGCATATTAGGAATTATTCTTTTCAGTAACCATATGTATTTTTAGCTGAAAAGTGCAAAAATAAAGAAGAAAATTTGATGTCAAAAGAAGGAAAAATGATGGGACAAACTAATATTGATCTAACAAATTAAATTGTTGCTATGTAAAGACAAAACATTTTATAGACACTGGACATCAACTGAGGGCACAATGAAAATCAGTGGTAAGAAAAAGGAATAAAATATGGTAAATTAGGAATATTTCTATCTAATAAATGCTGTAAATGTATAAATGAAATATAGAAATGAATACAGCAATAACCTATACATTCTTGACTATTTCAGAAAATCAAGGTGATTTGTTTTTGTGTCCATCATGTATAACACAGAGACACACTCATTTTCTTTCAAAAGTGATTTCTGATCTTGGGCTATCAAGCTTTGAGACTGATTTTTTTTACTCACAGCTCCAGTAGATTTCCATTACGTGTTGACGTGCACCATTATGTATCAACAGTTAAGTGAGACACAATATATGTCTATCATTTTCTATTCAGGTATTAGTGGTGGACTTGGCAGTGTTAAGTTTATAGTTGGACTCGATGATCTTAAGGGTCTTTTCCAACCTAAATCATTCTATGATTCTGTGATAAGTTTTATACTCACTTGCCTTTGTGTCTGGAAATTCCACCCACAGACAATGTCCTGAAATATTAACCAAGTCCTTTCAGGACCCTATATTTTACGCAATTACTCTCAGTACTGCTTTTTTTTTTTTTTCATTCACCCCAGAAACACATACAGCCGAGTAGGCTGTTTTACCTCACAGTATTTTGTTTCATTTGTCCCATGCCCAGTGTTTTCATTACTCATTCAAATATTCCATATGCCTGCCAAAATTCTCAGCACATCTCTGGTATGGCAAAACAATTCAAATTCTTCTACCCATCTGCTGTTTGTAGATCTTGTAATTGCCACTTAATCCTAAAGACCAAATACAGTCAGTATGCAATCAGATTTGAATGCCCTGATTAAGAAAGTAACTCCACATTGCAATAAGAAGTTACATTCTAGCAGGAAATAAGCAATACATGTGCCTTTTCTGCACAGTACAGCGCTGCTATAACTCACATCAATTATTAGTCATTATTATTTCATGATGCTTAAGATTGTCTGTAACTAATGTAAAGAATGCAAAATTAAAGACACAACAAATATAAAGGGGAAGTTGTACTTAGCTGCCCTTATGATTCAGAAAGATAAGAAATGAGATGAAAGACAAATTTTTCCATCCAAAGGAAATGAATTGTAGATCAAGATAGAAAAATATGTGAATTTTACTGAAAGGAGAAATTTTAGGTGATAATGTCAAGAACGAAGAGGAAGATCTTAAATTCATATGCATTTTCAGACATTAATTTAATTTTGATAGTGAAATTCTAGTCATCCCTAAAAATTCTTCAAATCTTCCTTCTATATGTTTTAAAGGCTGCTGAAGGACGGATCCCTCCCCACCCTTTTATTTTGAAAAGATGCTGTTAATGGTGTTTGATGCCAAATAAAAAGGCRTTTTGGATTTTATACCTCTTCCACCAAATGGCCATGAAAGTCTTTCTTTTAGAGACTTCCCAGTCACTAAAATGGCTAGTTCTGATAACATCGCTGAGATCTAACGAGTGGGTTTATGTATAAACACATGCCAACTTATTTTTAATACTGGAAAGAAAAAATATTAAAATAAGCTTCAGCGACCAGTGATTATAATTCACCATTCAAACAATAATAATACATACTTTCATGTTCAATCAGATTGTGTAGATAGTTCAAGATTTATCCATAATATTTCAAATCCACCACATACCAGAATTAATCTCTTCGCTTTGAAAGAGGATGTCTTGCAATGTTTCAGGTGGCATGGACAACCAGCCATTAACATCTATTGTTGATTTTCTCTTGAAGAAAATTGAATAATCCCCATCAATGTTTTACACAAAACAGAGGGTCTTACTGCAGAAAAAACAAACAGTTGTCTTGATACTGTCCTTACCATTAAGACCGTGTAAGCATTTCTTTATTCCAGAATATCTGCTATTTTAAATGTGGCCCAGATAAAAATGTCAAATATATTTTTGTCTTTTCTAGAATATTTGGCACATGTTCATGTAAGTTTATGATTTTTAAAATAGTCTTGTTACAAAGCAGTAAGCCTTAATTCTTAAGTGGCAGCTCTATTTTGCAATCTGTTTGGATATAATTTGTCAGAGAATGACTGTGGCTTGAAGGATAGGAGACAGCATGTTGTCAACATTGCATTGTGAAACATTGGAGAGGAAGGGGGAAAATCAGAGTTCAGAAAGTACCTTTTAGTTATTTGTTTTACAGACATAAAGCAGCTTTTTGCAATCCAAAAATACATTATAGAAATAGGGAAGGGAGTTGATTCTTTTGTCACTCATTAATGTCATGGTATAATTTTATCTTTCATTGTTACAACAGAAAGCCACGGTTTTAGAGTTCATTAGTGTTGAATCTAGCCCTTCATTTTACAGAAAAAAAAGATTTGGGTACATAACAAAGGAGCTCAGACCAAACTGGCAGTTTCCTTATACTGACAATACCTTTAAAAAACTCATCAGGGATTTTATTAAAAAATACTTACTTCTTGCAATTTGTCACAGAAATGCTACCTACAATGACAAGACATACCCCTCTCCCCAGCAAGTTTCATTTCACTATCAAAGAATAACAATGCCTGCAAGGTATGAACAGAACATTCCTTCCATTTTTCAACTCTGTCACACTCTTTTATGTTTTGTTCATAATGGCAACTGTCTTGCTTGATGTATCGTACTGATGTTCTCACCTGCTTGTTGTCATTCAGGTGCTAAATGAGAAGAATGAATATGTATAATTCTTTCAAAAGTGCATTATAATGACACAGTCTGGCATATTTTATTATACATCCCACCAGACCCTGATTATTTTGTGCAGTTGGCATTCAAGTTACACTACTTGGTTTTTGATAGCTCTTGCCAACTTCCTCAATGCAAATGATTAACAGTGATAGTAATGGGGAAATTTTCTAAGTATAGACTTGATAGAGGGGTAAGGAATGGTAACATTTCATTCTTCATCACTCATTAAGACACAATATTAGTTTGCTTTACCATACGGGGGTTTTTCTAAACTTTTTTTTAGTGCCTGAGTAAATGGCAAAATTAGTCTGTCTTACATATGTGGGAAATCAAGCATTACAGCTTTTATTTCTTCATAGAGAATTCTTCTGTTTTGCAGTAATTAATTGTCTACTTTGATGCCATGAAAATGTATTGTATTAGCAACTCTGGTTTGTGGTGTTTAGCTGTTTAATGGTCCCTGCTGAAGCCATTATCTTTTTCATTCACTTTTTTTTAACTCCAGTTTTAGCCATTATAACAGGAGGGGTGGAGTACTTCCTGAGATGTTTAGAGCAGCAGTTCAAATACAACCCTTGTGAAAAACAATCATTAGGGGTTTTTTTATTAGTAATAATAATAGCTGCTTTGATTTTTTTGCTTGTTTGTTTATTTTATTTTTTTTTAAATCTTACAAAGGTTATCAAAATGTTAAATTAATGTACTGGTTTTGGCTTGGATACAGTTAATTTTCTTCATAGTAGCTGATATGGTGCTGTGGTTTGGATTTCTGGTGAAAACGGTGATAACGCACCGATGTTTTATCTGTTGCTGAACAGTACTTGCACAATGTCAAGGCCTTTTCTGCTTCTCACACTGCCCCACCAGTGAGTAGGCTGGAGGTGCACAAAGAGCTGGGAGGGGACACAGCTGGGACAGCTGACCCCAACTGACCAAAGGGATATCCCAGACCATGTGACGTTGTGTTCAGCAATAAAAACTGGGGGGAAGAAGGAGAAAGGGGGCGTGTTCGGAGTTATGGTGATTATCTTCCCAAGTAACAATTACACATGATGGAGCCTGAAGTAGTGAATGATTCCTTGTTTTGCTTTGCTTGCAAGCACAGCTTTTGCTTTCCCTGTTAAACTGTCTTCATCTCAACCCACGAGTTCTTTCACTTTTACCCTTCCAATTGTCTCCCCCATCCCACTGGGGAAGAGTGAGCAAGAGGCTGTGTGGGGCTTAGCTGCTGGCCAGAGTCAAACCATGACACCTAAGCATCCAAATACCAGATACCATTCTTCCTGACAGATGTACTGATGCAGAATTTTGGCTCAAACCTTTATAATGACAAAGGGGTTTCCTTAAATACTGTCTAATTGCTATATACAGAGTTTAGTAGGCTTCAGATCTAGGACACTGTTTGAAAAAAGCTAACATATGACGGTTTATCATGATATACACAAATACATTGAGACAGGCTATTTCTGGGGCAAATAGAGTTTTACATTGTTTATATATTCAGCCTATGTCCTGTCCTATGTATCTCACTGCCATATGATTTTTAAACAAATGATGCATTCAGGTCCCCAGAGTACATGTTCTGTATCTATCAGTAACTGTTGGTTGGCTTCTGAATAAAAACTGAACATTTTGTGCCTTGAGTACAGACTAACGTGTTTTCAACTCAGAGTTTTAATTTCCACACTGCATTACACAAGGGAACAAAACATGTTGAGTGCTAGCTTTATAGCCACCTGCCAATTCATCCCATTCTGCAGGAAGAACAGTATTTCACAAACAGTTGGTGTAGTTAAATGTTTTTTACAGTTTGGAAAAAAGCAAAAAATGCAGCTAAAACGATTGAATTACACAGTATTCAAGATATCACTTCTGTCAGAGCTTGATCCTGGTATCAGGTTCCACACATGCTTGTTGGGTGCATCCTAATCTAATAGAAGAAAGGAGGAAAGACAACGGCAGGGAGAACTTAATTCATATAAACTCTGCTCTGAATGTACTCTGTAGCACACACAAGCTTGGATTATCTAATTAGAAGCAAACTGAGTGGAAGTAAAAGAGTTTCTGTTTTATATGTTTATTCTATACACCTATAGAATAAAGATTTTCCTCCAGAGTTTATCAAGATATCAGTTTCCTTCCACCTGTGGCCTTCTGCAGGCACTTTGTACTTCTTTGGGAAAAAGAATAGGTAGGTGTAGCTCTTCAGTCAAGTGGAGTGCAGATTGTTTGGTTTTGGTTTTTTGTTTTTTTTTTTTTTAAACWGTTGCAAAGAGCAAAGATAGAACTAAGTGACTATAGTGGGATACCCCTATCCTATACCTAATAAAGCTGAAAGCTCTCTGCTGGCTATGAGTGGAGTGTTAGTTCAGGGCTAAGGTCATTCCAAAGGCCTGCCTGAGTGCATTTCAGGACACTGGAACCAAACTGTCCATTAATACTAACATGATAGGCGAAGAATGAGACTGCAGGATGAGAAAAGGCATTTCCCTATTTGGCATTGTCATTGACAATAGAGGGAAAGAATTAATCGATTGCTACCAAATGTTTTATTGGGGTAGCATGTTTTCATAAGTAAGAGAAGATAGTTAAAAATTTCCATCTTGTTTAGTCTATGAAAAAAAAGCCTGAGACAAAATATGATTTATATTCATAAATATCTTAGAAGATGAACACTGGAAGGGAAAAAGGGTATTTAAGTTAATGGCAGCTCTTGCATAACTATATATCCATAAACACAACGTGAAGTAATTTAGGCTCTGATTTGGAAGAAAGTTTCTATTTACCTAAAGAATAAGAATTATGAAATAGCCTTCCAGAATTAGTGGCAGAGAGACAACTAATTTTATTTTTATACATTTCTGAGAAAGAAAAACTGCTATTGGATCTAGAAAAGTGATGACCAGCCTATATGACTGAAAGGATCCCTTTCAGTGTTGTGGCATTTTCTTCCTAACAATCATTCATTAAGCAGTTATTATTATCTTTTCTTATTTTTAAGCTCAGTCAATGATGTCCTTTATTTCCCTGGTAAACTACTTTGGTTTTAATTACAATCTCATTGCTCACCTGTAAGAACATCTGGCAAAACTATTCAATGATTCCAGACTTTATGGACAGGGGTTTAGGTAAAGAAGTTTGTTAGCTTTATAGGGGAGCTGAATCTGACCTGCATTATTGGGAGAACACCTAGCAGAAAGCACATAATGGTGTAAATCCACTGAGGCTGACATAAATCCATCAAGGCATAAGCAATGCTGGTGTTGTATATTGTAGACRCAGTGCCACTAAACAGAAGAATTATCAGACAATGAAGAGACTCTGAACTGATTTGGTTGGATAAATAGATATGTTTTAAAAAGATGGCATCACAAAAAGAATTTCAAAAATATGCTGGGTTTTGGGGGGGGGTTGGTTGGGTTGTGAGGGGTTTTTTTGGGTTTTGGAGGTTTGTGGGGGTGTGTGGGGGGGGAAATCCTATGTATAACGGCTATTCAGAACTGTCAGCACTCTTCAGTTCATTTCCGGAATCTGTACATTATCACTGAATCAACACATCTAGGAGAGAGATATAATGTGTTCCTGGATTCAAAGAAAATGTAAAAAATCTCTCAGATTTCTAGTGTACGTTGGAATAATTAAATAGGAAGTGGAGTGAAGAACTTAAGGTGCATTCTAGTTACATTGGCATTTAGGCATCACCTCACTTCTTCTGCCAAGATTTATGTATTCCAAAATTTCACTTTTAATCTTCATAGTAGTAACTATAATATTATTTTGTCCTTTGTCTGATTTTATAATTAAACCATTTAAAATCTATTTTGGTCCAAAATTCATCATCAACAGCCTCTTATTTTTTCAAGAATAATGACAATATTTGCCATCTGCTAGAAGAACATTGAGCAAAGTCAATCACATCAAAGACAATTCTAAAACTTCTTCAGAAGTTAAAGCCTTCAGAAAGTTTGTCTTGTGATTTCAAAGTAGCGACTCTATGATCTGATATTTTTCCATAATGTCTTCCCAATTGTCCATCCATTTCCCTTACACTCTCCCTTTTCTATATAGTTTACAAAGAATAAGAATTGTTAATGTTACACAATAAAGAACTYTTCACTTTTACCACATCAGAAACAGGATATGCTGTAAAAATGAATYAAAACCTCCGCACCAGCACATTGAGATTAGTATTACCTTTATTTATTATCAACACCTTTATTTAATTAACACAGGAGTTAATTAGAACAACAGACGGGTAAGGATCCATTTCAACCCACTCAGGTCAAGAATGGACCTTGGCCAAGATCACAGTAAGAATCACAGACAGTGACGGGAAGAACACTGTTTCACGTAAATACTACTACAAACTAAACCAAGCAATCTTTGTTTTATAGTGTTTTGTGGAATGTACCTGACTCTTACCTTGTGAAAGTATTAGAAGAGTCAAAAAAACTAATTCCTTAGTCTTTGGTCTTAAGAAAAAAACCTGTAACTATAAAAATGAGTTCAGATTGGTAATTCTGATGCCAATAACAGTTAAATGTACTGCTAAGGCACAATTGCCTAGCATCTAGAAGCAGTTTTTGAAAACTATGACTCAAAATCAGATTCTTCTGCTGCCACATTAATGTGGGAGAAGGCTAAGAGAATAATTTATTTGCTAGTTTTCTTTTCCTAAGTACAAACATTATTTCTACAAGTGGATACACCCACTTTAAGGTGTAAAGAAAACCGACTATATTCCATTCTTTCTATACCACAGCACCTCCTATCCAAGTCAAAAATACACATTTCTTATAAACATTGGTTTATATGACTCATCTTTCACCACTGAAGTCAAGAGGGCTTAACATCACTGGTTTTTATGGGACAGAATCCAAGGATTTGATCCTATTAATCACCTGTCCTATGTACACGTATGACTGAATCTGTTTCTTTGTGTAGTTTTACTGTAAACTTCTTTCTGTTGCATTGCCTTCTACTCTTGTAAATTTTCAGCTTTGTTTTCTCAGTCCTTCATACTGAGCATGCATATTTACTCTGTACTAACCATTTGGACTTCTCTAAAACAGCCTCTGAGTCTCATTTTGCTATTCTTTCTCTATCCTCAATTTATCATCAAGTTATGATGTAATTAGTTCATGTATTTCCTCTTCCACATCATTAATCCATTAAAGAATGGCCAAATTTAACTATCTGCTGTATCCCAATAAATATCTCCTTGCAATTTAATACTGTGGTCTCTTCTACATCTTCACTTTTTAACCCTTATAATGTTCTCTATAACATTTCACATAAACATTTCAGAGAAAATAGGTACCTGAAATGCAAATGAATGTCTAGATCTTCACTTAACTATCTGGAACTGGTTTCTTTCACTTAATTATTTGGAACTGCTTTCTTTCATATACTAGCTCTTTTATTCAATTTAAAATGCTGAGTGACTGCCAAGATCTTTCCATGGACCATTTTATTTGCTTTTTTCTGCTTCTCCTTTCCAGTAGATGTACTAGTACTGACAGGCTACCTGTAAGCTCAATAAAAATCAATGAAAAAATTTCCACAGTTTTTGGATTAGCTCTTCATAGTTTAGTATTTGTTCCATTATTTCAGTAGTGAAAGAAGGGTACACTAAAAAGACCATTATGTAATATTTCTTGTGAAAATAGTGGAGTGTTTGCTTTTTTCCCCACTCTTTTAATAACTTCTCAGTAATTTTGAAGTCTTCAGGAATAAATATCGGTGATACAGTTTAGCAAAGTCATTAACTAATACTTGTAATTCTTTGAAACATGTCATGCTGAATGGTTGATCTCATGCTTAAATAGAAATTTTCTGATGGAAAATGAATTAAACTCTGCTAGTTAAGAAAATATTGCAGAAAAGAGCTTAAATTTTAAACCTAGGGGAGCAGCTTAGAGGAAACTGAAATAGCATGCAATAAAACAAATTCAGCAGGTTGTTAATCTTGTGTGAAAAATGAAAAAAATATGAAAGCATGTTAAAGCTTGAATGTAAAATATTAATGTGCTTAATGTATATAAAACCTAACTTATGCCCTTAGGTGATATCATTTATTGTTAAGGGTGATAAAAAAGTTATTTGTAAATGACTATTTTATGAAGGCTGAAAAATATAATCCCTCCCCCCCAAAGAAGCCCAAGTAAACCTGTTCCATTGGTACTTTGTTGAAATTCAAGATCTAATGAAAATACAAGATACCTTTTTGTATTTATCAAGTGTATATATGTCAAAAAACTGTTTCATTTCATCCCCACCCTTTTTTAAACCTTGTTGACATAATCACCTACAAATGCAAACATAGCTGCTCTTTTTCAATCTATTGTCAAATCAGCAGTTTGTGTGACACCCTGAAGTGCCACAGGAATGCTCAGACTCAGTCGTTGCCTCCCTAGGCTATTCCCCTCCTTCCTTCAAAGGCATGCCAGCTTCAGCTCCATTACATCACAGCCCTGTGTCATCCATTCTCTGACAAGAAGACTACCTATTAGCTGACCAACTGCTGATCAACAAATGCAAAATATTAAACATGAATGGAGTAATGCACCAGCTATGTCTATCAGTTAAAACCAGGTAGGCATAATCATGTAAGCCTATCTTATCAAAGAATGTTTTACCAGTACTGTTTGGTTGATTTTTTTCTTTTCCCCAAACATGAATCCTACACAAGATTTGCAGATCAAGCAAGGAATCATGCTGGTGACAAGTTAGGTAAGTCTGGTAAACTTTGGAGTTCGGAATCTAACACTAAAGAAGCTTCTGTTTCTTTCTTTATCTATCTGTGAAAGATTCCTGATGCTATTAGCTGCCTCCGAAGGGTATTTGTGAAGCAGGCCAGGTGTCATAGCCTTACTTTCTGGGGCACCAGGAAGTGCACGATCCCAGGGGGCACAAATGTTGCCAAATGCTTTTGATCTCTACAGAACAATAGACAACCTTCCCCTATCCATGAAAAGGAACTGGGCATTAGCCCTGCTCAGAGAAGGGTGTAAGAAGGCCTTTTAGTGACCTGATCTCAGAGATTTAGACAAGCAATCACAGCTCTTCCCAGGGTGGGAAAATGTAGTTAAGTTGGTTACTGCATAAATGCACAAGGCTTCTTGTTTTGCATCCATATATAACAGCATCTGTCAAACCAACCCTTACTATTTAAAAAGTTTTGAGACTTACTAAATTCATGTAATATGCTTTATACAATTTTATAAAAATGCTTTTGTTTTCCTTTACTCTCAAGGTATCAGATCGGTTCTGGCATATTCAGGTTCAGACCACGTCCTTGCCTGAAATTTAACTGCTCAAAATGAGCCACAGAAATGCATCTCTTCCAAGTGCCCCATTATAAACGTACACATGACATTATATATCCCTCCTCTCTAAAAATATACATTGTTTCTAACAAGCAGAAAATTGTTCTGTTATTGAAATGGTATAATTTTTTTCCAGCCTTATGACTATCTGCAAGATTACAGTGACATAATCACAGTATGTTAATATTTTCTGAACTCCACTTCAATCAGAAACCCTGTCAAACAAGGAGCAATTCAGAGCAAATTTTATAATGCTGTTGAGTTTTCCAGGACTGAACATATTTCAGTTTCTTTCATACCCAGAAGAGGCCATTGGCTCACCAATAATTGAAATACCAGTGATTCTCATCTGTTTGCCAATCTGCAAACTAAACAGAAGCTTAACCTATTTGCTGTTATGCCAGTCTGTTGACGTTTTTGCAGCAATGCAAACCGTGATGCAAACTGGCCATGATTCACCCATTGGAAAGAGGTTGAGCCTAATGTCACTTTCTGCTTCTGGCAGCAAAGCAGGCTTTTAATATGTTTAGCTTCAGGAAAGACAAGAAAAAACACAAAAAGGGAAATTCTCAGCTCCCAGCAGCATGTTACCAAAATAAAGTGTACGTATAATAAAAATAAAAATGAGTTTGGCCATCAATGCACACGACTCAGCACATTCCTTTCCCAGGTGGATCCAACATCCTGAGACTTTGGGATGCATATGTGCATTCTGTTCTCCCTCCAGGATGTATTATCACCCTTTAAAGGGAACAGTTTTCACTCCTAATGATGCCAGACCATTATCATTTTCAGAAAACAAACCAAAAGAATTCCTCAGGCAATGGTTCTGGAGATAGTTTTCCAGCACTGAAGGAAAATGCAGTTGTTTTGAAAGCTGATGGCATGAAAATGTTGCCTATTCCTACTTCAGAATAACCACTCTTTCTGAATGCATCTTTTCACTCGAGCAAGTTCAACTATTTTACACAGATGGTAATATTGTTTTGTCATCTCTGTGATCCTGCCATCAATAAGTGTTATACACATTGTGAACATCCCAAACTATTTGTTCAGTTTCTTTTATCTGTACTTATGACCAGCCTGCTTATCTTTTTAAGCTGTAAAGAATAAAGCTTTAAAGATTGTTTGCTCTCATCATATCTTATGTACTTAAAAAAAAAAAAAAAGCAAAAGAAAAGGGGAAGTCCAATTTTGAGGGTGCTCGCAAGTGTTACACTGAGTGCAAAACCTTGTTCTCCTACAGGCTTCCTCTCTGTGATTTTAGGCAAAGCAGTGGTTACTTCTGTGCTTCAGATGTCTATCTGTAAATTGCAGTTACATTACACTTCAGCTGTGTAAGATGATCTGCAGTACAAAATCTAGGGATTAGTCTCTATAGAAAAAAAAACAGCTTACAAACATAAATTATAAAAGCAGGGCCAAAATGCATCTGAATCAAGGCCTTACTTTTAGATACAGGTAAATTTTAATGCTGATTGGCATTACTGTGAGACAATGGTCTGCCCACAAGCTACGTTGAGACAGAAAAGTAAGCTTCTCCACTCACTGACCACCATTCCATGATCTTTTTTGAGGATCATCTCTCCACAGCTCAAACCTTGCTAAATCAGTCCTGCCACAACAAATTTCATTTCAGTTAGATAATTAGATTTCATGTGTTATAGCATTATTAATTACATTTTAAGGTCTAGTGTAGACAGCTCCCTAGATCCAGTAGCTGATCATGCTGATCAGATGTTAATTTAAACAGCTCAGAGCAGACTGAATCAGCACAGTGCTGAAAGATAATGTTAAAACTGGAAATCTGACTGTAGTTTAGTATACAGCTATGCTAAAATTGGTGGTTAACCTGGTCTTAATGGCAAAGGAATATTTAATTGCATAGCCAGCACCTAAAAAGGGAATTTTCCAAACCAATTCAGTCACTGCCCTTTCTAAAAATGCTTTCAATGGATATATGGATTGAGTTGGTCTTTCTTGAGTATAGGCACCCCATTTATATAGAAGTGGGATGAGGTGCTTTGATAAATATACAGTGACAGAGGCGTGTGGCTCTTGAAGCAGATAATAGATATGTTCCAAGAATCTAGTACTGAGAACAAATCTGCCATTTTTACATTATATGTTTACAAGTACCGCAGCAGGACAAACCCCCTTCCATGAAAAACAGAGAAATAAAAATATCCTGCAGACTGCTAGGCAGTTAGCCAAGTCTTCTAACACACTCTGAAACATAAAGATGGCACATTTCAAATTATTTTTCAGTACGACCAAATGTCTTCTGTATCCAAATATTGAATCCTTTCATAAAGCAGGTGTTATTATTATCTTATATTTTCATAATTATAATAATACACATCATAGAATTTTATAATTCATAAACATTGTAGCCTCTATTATATATTTATATTTTATTATTATCTTATCCAAAGTCAAATTAATGTATATTGGAAAACATTTTAAAATATGTAGTGGATTTAAATTTACTGCTTATATGGTTTTGATATTTAAATTTTTCCAAAATAGCTTAAGTTTCCTAGGAGCTCAACTCACTCCTGAAATATATCAAATCTCATTCTTTATCCATTACTGAAAAACTGAATAAAGAAAACATTAAAGTTTATGTTGTCTACCTCAAGTCAAAACCTTAAAAATCACATTGGGTAAGACAAGAGAAAAAAGTCCAAACCTTTTAGCAAAATTTGGCATTTCTGTTGTTTTAAACAGAAATAAATTCATTTTTATTTACTGTCTATAAATATTATGCAAACTGGAATTAAAATTTCTGAACTATGCCTGTACTAGTATAAACTACGTTTTCAAATAGACCTAGTCAAAATTTCTTTTATAGGGAAGCAAATTAGACAGGTACAGCACACCAAATGAGCTGAACTTTGTCCTCAAAGAAAATTGGTTTTTCCTTTTCAATTTCATTTCAAAGAGATCTGACAACTGTCGCTTTGAACAAACTTTAACAGCACAATATCCTTTGTGCAAGTTTCCCCCTGTCAGCTTTTCCATTCCAGCAGGAACTTAGAACAAAGTGTATGCTGCCCTTTGAGTTGAGAACTTCATCAGTTGAATGAACACTGGTATAGTGCAGTGAAATTGAGGGCATACTCTCTCTGTGAATCTGAACAGTGTACTCTCTCAACAAATACAACTTCTCTATCTTTTACAAGGCTAAACTAGCCTCCTCACGTTTTCCCTGTTCTCCTGTATTTACTGAAAATGAAAAGCCATTTGAAAATCCACCTGTTCAAACCTAGGCAGGGTAGCAAACAGTCTTGGTTGCAAACACATCTCTTTCTTTTTCAGTTTTCACATATAGAATGCATGGAACAAATCTGCATTTATGCATTGTCAACCTTTCGGAAATCTACTGCCCAAAAAGTTCTTTTGCTTTTAATTCTCCTCTTAAGAAAGCCCTTAAGGTCACTTAAAAATAAAATGAAAAAGAAAAAAAAAAGAAGAAAAAAAATTTAGAAAATTTAGAAATCTCTTAGGAGTGATTAAAAATATTCAATTCAAGAGATTAATCATATTCATGTAGTGAAACTGTGTCATTCGTACCCAACTAAGACCAACACTGTTGTGTATTCTTGGACAGCAGCACTCCCTTTCTCAGGAATGCTTATTTATGACCATGTTTGAGAATGGTGTGTTTTAGTATTCATGCATAGTTGACACATGGTGATCTCTTTAAAGTGCAACATGGGAAGCAATTCTACAATATCTCTTCTGGCTCTCTTTCTATACACTAATCTCACATAATGGGAGCAGGACATTTTTGAAAAGCTTCGTTAGTAAAAAGGAAGCACACAGAGAAACACTGTTTATGTGATCCGGTCTTGAGTGGATCTGCATTCATGAGAGTTGTCCAAACAAATAAAATACAATAGAACATAACAGYAAGATAAGTACAAGTGACTTTTTTGATAAAGGTTTGGAACTTTGAGTGCATCCAGCACTGTCTTTCAATCACAATTTACAAGACTCATTGGCTCACTAATTTTAATCACTGGAATAGGTTGCCAAGAGTGGTTGTGGAATCTCCATCCTTGGAGATTTCAAAAGGCAGCTGGACATGGTCCTGGGCATGTTGCTCTAGGTGACCCTTCTTGAGCAGGGAAGTCGGACCAGATGACCTCCAGTGGTCCCTTCAACCTCATGCATTCAGTGAAAAAAAAAAAGATAAATTTTAATGTGTTTTCCTTTGTGCCATTTGCTGTACAAATCTAAACCCGTGACATTTGCTATTCTTTGCCTTCTATTGCTAGGTGATTTTTTTCACATTTTTTTCTTCTCTATTAATATTTAATTATTAGTGTCACACACACACGTAGAGAAAACGTGAGTGCAGAGTGGGTAAGGTTACCAAAGAAATCCATGCCTAATTTAATTACAGAGTTTTGATTATCATGTATGCTAAATAGTTGAGAAATCAGCTCAAATATTGCATGAGTCAAGCAGGACATGGAATATAAATTTTTTTTAAAAGTTCTAAGAAGTCTGATTAACCAATTTAGACTGTGTACCTGATTAAGAATCTAAATACCTTAGGATCATGGAAATTCACGTTTATTGATAAGATAAAATACTTCTAACACAGAAAGCCGAACTAGCAAAAAAGAGGAGTCTAGCCAGACTCTAATTAGAACAAAAATTAATAATGGCRGAAAATCTGAAGATCTATGCGTTTTTGACATCGAAGAGCACATGCCCAGGTGTTCTTAGTCCTGTCATAACTGTCAAACTGAAACATGGGATTTGGTGCACTGTAATGACAAGTTCCTGAAATCCCTGTGTATGCCTGTGTGTTATCTGTATGAATACCTCTTACTATGTATGCGTGTTTTTATGAAAATACAGGGCGTTTGTGGCTATGACTATCATTGGGGAGAAAGTGTATCTCAAAATCTGCATTTTGAATTTTTACTTGCAGCTGTTCCATCTTGAACTCTCGTTGGGAAGAAGTGAACAATAGTCTTCTCTGCGAGGATCCAATTTCAGTTTCAATTTCCCCCCTAAAGGTTTGGTGACATTTAGCTTTGGAATTTTATGCTTTGGTTTATACTACTATTAAACTACCATTCCTGGTAGTTTTGTTTACATTAAATGATACACCTCTGCATTCTAGCAGAAATTTTTGTGAGAGGTAATTAAGTATGTTTGTTATGCAATACTGTCAACCTCAACGATTCCAATAGTATAAGTGAAACCTGAATCCTAGTACTTGAAATAACACCACCATTCTATATACTCTAATGCGTGATCATTTCAGATCCCTAATCTGTACTTGCATTTAGAGGGACACATTTGCATATTTCAGAATGAACACCAAAACAGAGACAAAAGTGTAAAAACAGAAAAATGTAAACGTACCTACATGTTTCTTCTGATTTGGAGATTTTCTTAGCCTTGGTGGCACGTATAATTTATATATTTTTAAATTACATATAGCATAATTTTTATATTATATTCACTCTTCAGTGGTCCTCCATTTCCTTGTACCCTCAGTTCTGTCACCTATTTCACACTTTTTGTCTTAAACTGTAAAAGGATATTCCATTGTCCCTAAGACTAACAATGAAAATCCACCCTGCAGCTGTTCCTTCACTTCTTGATGCCACCTCATTACTTTTTTTATTCTCTTCTGTGGGGTCAGAGTTCCCATGCTCCACAGGAATGTAGAAATGATGATGCTATACACAGACATTTAGTCTGTGCTAAAGAAATGGACCAGCATGAACATTTTTTAATCTTAAGCTTCTTATATGCATACAGGTCCTTAAAAATGTCCCAATACATTATAACCGTGCGAACATAGACATGTTTGTGCCCTGTAATCTCTGACTGCTTTAAATTCTGAACATCAGATGAAGACTGCAGAACAGCTACTAGAGATTTGAGAAATTACATTGGGAAAAGGTCACAAAAATGACTAAAGAAGAGAGCAAAATAAGAGTGTAGTGCCATTTCAAGCTGATATAAAAGGCTAAAAATTATTTCTGTTCTTTGTGTGTGCTTTATAGATAGGTTCAGTGGAGAAAGGAATGTTGTATCAAGAGAGGGATATGGGGGGATGGGGCTAGTTTCCTTATTTTTGTTCACGTCTATGTTCCATTTTTGTACTACATTTATGCAGTGGTCATTTATTAGCATTTATATAGCTTGCTGTTTCAAGACATCTTGCGGTCAGTCGTTGGATTTAACAAGAACAGAGCTATTCCATGCTTTGAATTCTTCCATTAAATAAACCTAGATTTTTGTTTGAAACGTGAAACGAAGTAGAAAATGCAGTCTGAAATGCCATCTAAAATTAACAAAAACATTTGCTTTATGTTTGTGATGTGTTTAAAGAATGAATTAGCTGACAATAAGAAAAAAGAAATAACTGAGATACTTCCCTGAAATTGCACCCGTCACTAACAAAATACTAAAAAGGTGATATGATTTAAAATAATATAAAACCATACAGTGTATTCAAATTCATTCCTAGCTGTAATTTAATAATAGATTTCAGTAAGAGACAGGCAATAATAAAGATTCAGAGTGATTTACCTATTTCACAACCAAAGTAAAAGAGTTTATTGATAGTATAGACAGATCAGGAAATAATGATTCCTGTGGCAAAAGAAAACTCATGATTAGGATGACCAGCTTCTTTTTATGACAGATCTTCCAGTCCAGTTTGCACAAGACTGAATGATCTGACCCTTCCTTGCTGGATTATATTATTGATGCTAATACAACTATATTTCAATTTAGATGGTTTGTGTATTCTACCTATATTTACACTCCCTCATAATTTGATCCTGTACAACACTAATTGTGTTATGGTCAAAGGTGCTCTATTTCTCCTCGATTGCACATCATAACTTCATCCATAGGTTTTGAAAAGAAGTGCTAACATCTTAAAGAAAATGGACAGGAGAGTTATTTCAATGAGACATATCTTTTTTAATTATTATTATTTGTATTCTATCAACATAGCAAAAATCTTCTATAGAGGCAAATATTCCTTCTGTTAAAACAGCCGTCATTTCTGACACTGAACCATGTACAGACATCATCATGTTTTATGGCAATGCACACGCATGGGAGCAAGAAGAGTTAGAAGAAGAGTATGAAGAATGAGATTTGGCCTGTTTGCTTCTTCAAAACTAAGATACCTCAATGACTTTCATCTTGTTCTCTATATACAGCAGCTGTGGGCTTAGTCCTACTCTAGAAAATGTGTGGAAGAATCTTTTAAACTCCTCCAGAACCTTCCACTTAAGCATCATTGCAAAGTTCTGGAAGAATTTATGGATCCAACAAGAATAAATTTGATCTAACTATCTTCTTCCATTGGAAAAGAACATTTCTCCATTTTACCAGCAGTTCAAAAAAAACCCCATCTCTACATTCTATAATTTCTCAAAATAGAAGAGAAGTTTGCTTTGAAAAATAATTTGAAAGTCCATGAATAGAGTTTTTACAGAAGACTTGAGAGAGAATATTTTTGCATCTAGAGATTATAGCTCGGTACATTGGCACATTAAAATAATGCATGACAAGAATAATTTTTAGAATGACAGGTTCAGAGCCAAAAGCGAAATTTGACCATGATTACAGAGCACCATAAATCCACCAGGTTACTTCAAGAGATAGTTTTGGTGACAAGAGTTTTCCTCATAATGTCTTCTTGAGTTACACAAGTTAGACTGCCATAAACAGTACTTAAGACTTTTGGTTTACCTATTCTGATGCTAAAGACAGAAACATAAAATATACAGAAATAAAACTTTCTGATAATACACCACCATGAACTGCACTGACTGGAATAACAGCAATTTGTTTCTGTCTCAAAAGCCCTTTGTTGCTAAAAGCTGAAGAAAGTTATTGTCAGTGACATTGTTTGGGTCTGTGTTCTGGAAGCAATATTATTTTGGATCTATCTCATTTCTTGACATGGTGTATGAAACAGCAATGTTGTGGAGCACTAAGGTCCTAAAAGGCCACAGATTTCTAGCACTCGCTTAGCAATCACATTTCAATGCATAACACAGACTTACTAAATAACAAAACAGAAGAGAAGAAGTTACCATGAGAGTACAGTAAAGAAAGATTTAAAAGACTGCAGTCATGTAAAATCTATTCATTATTTACCGAGGTCAGAACTGTGTCCACAGAATCCCAGAGCCATGTATCTGAGCAGGATAAAAAGTCAACACCAAAGCTAGCTTGCCAAAATGTTTTTTTCTTTCTAAACAGTCACTTACAACAATATATGAGATAGAAAGAAGACAGGAATTTTAAACCTTAATTAGTCACTACATACTGTTGTCCTTTCTCACTATATCTGCTTTATTAGTCAATTTAAAACTCACTGTAAAAAAACTGACATGGAATGATATGCTTTGTATGCACCACTTAAGAGAAAGTTTGGATGTAGATACTAGCTTATGTTTATGGTCAGATCTTTCAAAAATGCTGAAAGGTCATATCTTCTAAGGGATTTAATCTCTAATTAAATAATTTTTCAGTTGGAGTTCTGTGCAGAAATATTTCGGATGATCTGGGCATCAGTCTTGTTAAGAGTAATGGATTTTTTTTTTTAGTACCCACATATCTAAGGCCAGATTTTACAATTATTAGGCAGCTAGGTATACTGATCAGCTACCACAAAGATTTTCAGAACATGGCTATCTTGTTTAGGTGCCTCTGAAAATCAGTAGTTTTGGTACCTAAATTACTTCAGAAGCAGCTTTTGTAATTTATAACTTAAGATTCTGAAAATTTCATCTCAAATATGCCACATGCTGTGTACTTGAAACACTGGCCTGTAAAGCAGTAGACTATTTATCTGAGAAATTTTGACAGTATTATAGAGAAGGTATAGCATCCAATAGCATTGCCAAATAACAGTTTTATTTTTCAAATATATAGTAAGCATGAGTTTTCCAGGAGCTTTTGCTGTGTGGACAGCTTTAAACAAAAAGTTTAGAAAGCTCCCAAAATGTTAAACTCTTGCTGAATTTCAAGACAGGGTAGATTTTAATGATATATTAGCCATTTTAATGTACTTTTTTCCAAATTTTTCATATTGTGCATGAAATTCTCATTTTCTTTCTTATCAAATGTGGCAACTTTTGATTCATGTCATTTCTTTCTCAGCTGCAAGTGTAGAGCAGCTAAAAATAAGACTTATAATGGAAGTAGTTGCAGCTTTCATAAGGAGCTAAACCAAAGCTAAGGTTTACTGATCGTAACACTAGAATAAATTGGATTGAAGGATGAAATTTATCACGAAGACGTATCTATAAATGGCTACTATGTATGTCAAAAGCATGAGTGGTTCATTCAAAAACAGAGCTGTGAGTACTTCAGCAGGCTTTCTCTCCTTTAAGAATACATATTATGTATCCTATAGGATGTCTTCATGGTCTACTGAGCCAGTATATATTTCAGCTATTAAAAAAAATATGTTATGTATTTATTCACCAAAGCAAAACAGACACCAGGAAGCCATTCCAGGCTGTGTTCATTCATACACTATTTTGTATGGCCTATTATTTATCCAGTAGACTTGAATGGCTCCTTAGAAGCTGTTTTGGTTAATCAGGTCATTAGAGACATTAAAGACACAACCCCTTCTTGATAAAACTCTGTGTTAAAATTCTAAGGGGAATTTACTGCAACTGTAGCCTATTTTATTTTTTTTTTTTTTAATGTATAAATACTATACACAATGCTGTATGCAGCTAGTTCAAATTTAATTTTTGTTCTAGAGGCTATGTTTTTGACAAGTGAAGCCTTTGGAACTAAAAATCACATCGTAAATATCTTTAATGCCTTCATTTTGCCTAATATAAATCAAGAACAGTTCAGCTGGAAATAAGCATGATGTCTGTTGATAATGGATCTATTCCAGTTGCCCCTCTTGTCACAGATGAGAAAAGGATTATTATATGCAAGTTAATTTTATAACAGAAATGGTATAGAATACTGTGCTCAAACTAGTCCCACTCTGCACTTAAAATTTTTTTGTACATTTCATGTAGCAGTAGTATCTTCTCTCGTGTATATTATATCTACTTGACAAATTAGCAGGTAAGACTAAGATTAAATTGGCATATTTGCATAGGTGGAAAATGTTAAATCCATTCCCCTGAATACTTGAAAGCAATCAAGCCTCTGCATCTGTTGAATGTGCATTGCTAGTTCTGCTTGTTGGGGATGAATTATCCAGGGACGTTCTCTTATCTTTACCTTTCTTTTTTTTTAGGAAATAAATAGCAAAATTGAGTATGGTTGGAAACACTAGTCCTCTTTTAAACTGTAGCATCTTCCTACTCCAATATATATTGGCCGTGGGATGTCCTCTGTAACTCCCAGTACATCACTGTTTCTCTTTCAATTTTGTTCCCACTGAATGTTTTGCAACTTAAATAAATATACTTCTACATAAGCATGAATATCCCTTTTAATTTGGTAAAATATTCTCCCTCATGTGGCAAATCTTACCAAAATATTTTGAAACAAACAACATTCCTCTTCAAAACAGGTTTCTAAACAAAACAAAGCAAAACTAGAAACAATGACAGGCTCTTAATGATACGCTCATGAATAGCAATATTCTGTAATGCAAGAAGAAATAGAGTATCTAATAAGCTTGTGTTTATAATGAAATGCCATTTCAAGGTGAACAGAGTGATCATCTAAATAAATGTCACTGTGAGGTTTTTACTCTCCTAAAGCACTGCACAATGAAAGGGTCTAGTCTTTGATTACATAAATGTTCAAGGCAAAGCACCCACCAACTTAAAAAAACAATCTATAAGATCAAAACGAAGGAGAAAAGCTTTGTGCTAGTCTTGTTTGGTTTTGTTTGTTTGTTTGTTTGTTTTTGAGGGGGAGTGATGATGTCAGTGTAGTTGCTTAATTTTCCATTCCCCACATTCTTCTTTTGTTCCAGACGATTCCAGATCCTACTCTGAGAGGGTGGTTTTTTTCTTCCTCATGTGCAAAACTAAAGCTTTGAGCACTCAGTTGCTATGGAAACAAAAAGGACAGAAACAGTTTATGTATTTCAAAAGCTGTCAGCCTATATGCTGTGGATTTTGATAACTAAACCTAAACATGAACCATCCTTTTTTAAAACCACTGTGACATTTATTACTGTGCATGACTGTTGCGAGGGAAAATAAGGCACCTATTTTGTTTAGTTTATTTCTCATCAGTTTTATAAATAGTTGGGATTTCAGAGCTAATTTTTGTTCTTAATCAGTGTTTAGCAAACCAGAATGGAAATAAACATATAGTGAGCTGGCAAACATTGCAGTTTTCTCCATGGTTAAAATAAAGCAAATTGCAGCACAGCCATTCAAAGACAGATACATTGATGAAAGACATCTTTTATATATTACATTTAATACCTACAAATATGTGCTCAGCCACCTAAGAAAATTACATGAAGAATAAAAAAATGCTGTCTTTTCTGCAAAATACAGTAAAAAATAATTTCTATGTGCTTTTCTAAGCCTTAAAATGTGGAGGTGCTACTACACAAAATCTGGATATTTTCTGAACTGAAAGAGCCTTCTTTGAATAACCAGTTTTAGTAGACACAAAGAGTGTCCATTCAGCTGTCGTTCTTCAGGACATTCTGATGGTCCCAAAATTAAGGTTCTCATAACAAAGTATTTTTATCAGAATTTAATGATCCAGATGAACGAACCAAGAAAGTCACACAAGAATACCAACCTTCTGTCTTAGTAGTGCACCGTGATGAGGGCCTGTAACCAGTATAAAACTCATCTTCCCAGAATGTATCACAGATCAGCTCAGTTTGGAAAACAACATAAAAGATCATCACTCAAAAAGGATTTTTTTGCACAGGGAGGAGAGGAGAATAAAATTGTGTCAGAATATTTTTTAATTTGCGTGCTTTTGCACATAACCGTTAGTGTTCTCTTTTCCACCCACAGTTTCTGATATCACAAACAAATCTGTGATTTTAAAGATAATAATTTAAGTTATTTAATAGTGATAGCTGTTCCTCAAAATCGAATCTTCTGGACCCATTGCTGACATGTTCCCTTGCATTGCATCAAAACTACATGAAAATAAATGTTTTACAATACAAGCAGAGATCTCAGAATTGCTTATAATACATTTTCATCTGCTTTGCCATTTGGAAGGAAAATGGAGCTATAGAGACGATAAAAACAGAACAATTTTTACTTTTTAATTTTCCTAGTAGTCAGATTTATATAATATCTATTTATGTAGCCAGGTAATGGAGTTCTCAAATTTGAGTCTGTTCAGGCCTGGAAACTTGTTCTGAACATAAATAAAAATGTTTATCATGAACCATACAACATTTTCATTTATGTGTTACTGTAATGCAAAAAGGCAGTATTCTGTGATAGTCTAAATTATTTGATAGTCTAAATCATCTAGACATCACTGACAGACTAAATCATTTTTGAATATAGTTCACTTTGAGTTGAACGGGCACAAATTTCAGACAAAACTCAGTGCTTGTAAAAACCTCATCCTGAATATCTTGTTTGTGCAGGTGGTAGAACACCAACCTAGCAATCTGGTTTGTTATGAGCATCGTGTGGGTTGCTGTATCTTTTTTTCAAATGCTATTAGCACATGATAGAGAAATTTTCCGATTGAGGAAAATTATTGGAACACCATCACACACTAATTCACCAGGTTGCTTTGTAATTAATCCACAATATCATCAGTCAGGAGACTTGGACTGAAGTACTGGTTGTATTGGAGTAAATTAAATTAATTGAACTTTGATCAACTTAGATGAGACCAGAATTGTATGCACAAGCTCAGCTATATTTGTTAATGATTTTTTAACTATTGGGCATTTATATATAATGACAAATAGAGACTACGAAGAATTATGAGGGTCTCAGAGGAAGGTGGGTTTTATACATGCAGTATATTCTTATTCAAAGTATTCTACAGGCTTCAGCAGAAACAGGACACAGACTTCAGTATACTTTAAAATATGTGTCACAGAAAAGACAATTCATCCAAATGGTGCTTAGACTTTGGCCTCCAAATTAAAAAGTGAAGAAAAAATCCTCAGAACATTGCCCATATTCAAATAAAAGAGAGTACACAAGGTGTACAGACAGGGAAGCAAAATCTAATTATACATAGTAATTGTTCCCTCAGTAACCCTGAATTTGTCCCATGTATTTCAGACCTCAGTCAAGACAGTGTTACGAAAACTCTGTGAGGAACAGAGTATCCTGAAGAGAACAAGGGGTGAGGCAGCTGAGTTCTTAAATTATTTTTAAGAACTGATAGAGCTAATAGCTAGATTAATTTAACAAAACCAAGTGAACAAAGAAATAGAAAGTGAGCTGTCTCTCAAAATCAGATTTATCAGGAAGAATATCCTTATCATTCTGTTCCAGTCCTACCAATAATCAGGAGGGAGTGAAAACAAAAACTAATCAGGGCACTGTGGTGTGTTACTCACAAGCTCATAACTGGCAGTAAAATTGAAAGGACTACGTCTGCTGTGGTGAATAATTTCTACACTGAGGCCCAGAACAGACAAGTCTTGTCATTTGTAACATCTGCCTCAAAAAACCTGAGCCAAAATAAGCTAGTTAGAAAGTTACACGTCTTCCTTTTATTCCAAGAAACTTGGCTTAAAAAAGCCTACAGGGGATTCTACATTATGAGAGATTTTTCTAAAACAGATAAAATGTATGAACTAGACCATAAAATTACATTTTTGCATCTGTTCTTATTTTAGAAAATTGTAATCAGAATATCACATATATGTGAATGCATACATACGCATTCTAGGAGTCCAGGAAGTTCCTGGAGTGTGTGGAAGACAACTTCCTGACGCAGCTGGTGAGGGAGCCTATCAGGGGAGGTGCCTCGCTCGACCTGCTGTTTACAAACAGAGAAGGACTGGTGGGAGATGTGGTGGTCGGAGGCCGTCTTGGGCTTAGCGACCATGAAATGATAGAATTCTCGATTCTTGGTGAAGTAAGGAGGGGGGCCAGCAAAACCGCTACCATGGACTTCCGGAGGGTGGACTTCAGCCTGTTCAGGGCACTGGTCGAGAGAGTCCCTTGGGAGACAGTCCTGAAGGGCAAAGGGGTCCAGGAAAGCTGGATGTTCTTCAAGAAGGAAGTCTTAAAGGCGCAGGAGCAGGCTGTCCCCATATGCCATAAGAAGAATGGTCAGGGAAGATGACTGGCCTGGCTGAACCGGGAGCTCTTGCTGGGACTCAGGAAAAAAAGGAGAGTTTACCACTTGTGGAAGAAGGGGCAGGCAACTCAAGAAGAGTACAGGGATCTCCTTAGGTCATGCAGAGAGGAAATCAGAAAGGCAAAAGCCCAGCTAGAATGCAATCTGGCTGCTGTCATTAGAGACGACAAAAAATGTTTTTACAAATATATTAATGACAAAAAGAGAGCCAAGGAGAATCTCCATCCTCTATTGGATGTAGGGGGCAACATTACCACCGAGGATGAGGAAAAGGCTGAGGTACTTAATGCCTTCTCTGCCTCAGTCTTTAATAGTCAGACCAGTCACCCTCAGGGTATTCAGCCCCCTGAGCTGGAAGACAGGGGCAGCGAGCAGGATAAACCCCCCATAATCCAGGAGAAAGCAGTGAACGACCTGCTACGCCACCTGGACGCTCACAAGTCTATGGAGCCGGATGGGATCCAACCGAGAGTGCTGAGGGAGCTGGCGGAGGAGCTTGCCAAGCCACTCTCCATCATTTACCAGCGGTCCTGGTTAACGGGAGAGGTCCCGGACGACTGGAGGCTTGCCAATGTGACGCCCATCTACAAGAAGGGCCGGAAGGAGGACCCGGGGAACTACAGGCCTGTCAGCCTGACCTCGGTGCCGGGGAAGATTATGGAGCAGTTCTCTTGGGGGCGCTCACAAGCCATGTGTGGGACAACCAGGGGATCAGGCCCAGCCAGCACGGGTTCATGAAAGTCCTGCTTGACCAACCTGATCTCCTTCTATGACCAGGTGACCCACCTAGTGGATGAGGGAAAGGCTGTGGATGTGGTCTACCTGGACTTCAGTAAAGCCTTTGACACTGTCTCCCACAGCATTCTCCTAGAGAAGCTGGCGGCTCATGGCTTAGACAGGTGTAGTCTTCACTGGGTAAAAAACTGGCTGGACAGCCGGGCCCAGAGAGTTGTGGTGAATGGAGTGAAATCCAGTTGGCAGCCGTCACGAGCGGTGTCCCCCAGGGCTCCGTTTTGGGGCCAGTCTCGTTCAATATCTTTATCAATGATCTGGATGAGGGGATTGAGTGCTCCCTCAGTAAGTTTGCAGACGACACCAAGCTGGGCGGGAGTGTTGATCTGCTCGAGGGTAGGAAGGCTCTGCAGAGGGACCTGGACAGGCTGGATCGATGGGCTGAGGCCAACTGTATGAGGTTCAAAAAGGCCAAGTGCCGGKTCCTGCACTTGGGCCACAAGGACCCCATGCAACGCTACAGGCTTGGGGAAGAGTGACTGGAAAGCTGCCTGTCGGAAAAGGCCCTGGGGGTGCTGGTTGACAGCCGGCTGAATATGAGCCGGCAGTGTGCCCAGGTGGCCAAGAAGGCCAACGGCATCCTGGCCTATATCAGAAATAGTGTGGCCAGCAGGACTAGGGAGGTGATTGTGGCCCTGTACTCGGTGCTGGTGAGGCCGCACCTCGAATACTGTGTTCAGTTTTGGGTCCCTCACTACAAGAAGGACATTGAGGTGCTGGAGTGTGTCCAGAGAAGAGCAACGAAGCTGGTGAAGGGTCTGGAGAACAAGTCTTATGAGGAGCGGCTGAGGGAACTGGGACTGTTTAGTCTGGAGAAGAGGAGGCTGAGGGGAGACCTTATCGTGCTCTACAACTACCTGAAAGGAGGTTGCAGCAAGGTGGGTGTTGGTCTCTTCTGCCAAGCAACTAGCGATAGGACGAGAGGAAATGGCCTCAAGTTGCGCCAGGGGAGGTTTAGATTGGACATTAGGAAAAATTTCTTTACTGAAAGAGTGGTTAAACATTGGAACAGGCTGCCCAGGGAAGTGGTGGAGTCACCATCCCTGGAAGTATTTAAAAGACGTGTAGATGAGGCGCTTAGGGACATGGTTTAGTGGGCATGGTGGTGTTGAGTTGACGGTTGGACTTGATGATCTTAGAGGTCTCTTCCAACCTCAATGATTCTATGATTCTATGATTCTATATGTACATATACACATATATGTGCTTACTGGAAACCATGCCTTTGTTTTAATGGTAGTTGATTACTTTTATTAAACACTCTAGAAATACCATGTGGAAATCTGTAAAATTTAAAAAAACCCAAATGATTGTTCAGTGTCGCCTAATGAAAAAGGCTCAGGTAGGCTTGAAATTTGAATTATCAGACAAGATATGTAACAGGAGCTCCTTCCTAACCTCTCAGATAATGATTATGCTGTTTTTGCAAAACTAACCAAATTATTTCCTTCTGTCCCTCCCTCCCTCCCTCCCTCCCTCCCTCCTTCATTCCTTCGTTCATTCGTTCGTTCCTTCCTTCCTTCTTCCTTCCTGTTGGGTGTCTCTGATATGTGTGCTCTCAGAAAGCTTTGCTGTCTCCTCACACAACCCTTTTCCATTATTACAGGTGAGTTTCTGGAATGAAGAAGTGATGAGCCATAATTTCCCTCTGTGCAAACAATGTTGTCACACTCGGATCTGTTGTTTGATCCAAGCTTTAAGAAAAAGACAAATTGCTAACCTGCCCTTAAGAAGGAAGTTACTTTAGGCATATGGTACCGATTATGTGTCTTCATCAACAGTGATTGCTGCAGCTTTTATGTCACCTGGTATATTTTGCTTGTTACACCATAAGTTAGACTATATAAATTTGATGCTGAGTCAGTCCTATTGTAATTTGACATGTTCATTGTATAACTAAAACTGACAGATTGGAAACATGGTTTTGAATTCTCAGTCCTAAGGAATTGTGTTTTAATTTAGTAAGATGTCATTTTTTCCAAAAGCCATATATAGTTATATACCTGCAATGAATTAGAAAAAAAATAGTTGTCTCTAAAACAGTCGGAGACAGTTGGCCTGGGCTGCAAGGTGAAGTTATTCTATGAATCTTTCCCTCTTATTCTGCTACACACTTACAAGGGGGTCAAGCATATTACTAACACCTGCACATGACGTTGATAACTTTAATGATGTTTATGTTGCAGGGCTGATTAGACCTTTTGGCTGAAATTTGCAATCCAGAGAGACAAATTATCTGGCTTCACTTCTACAGTGGTGTCTCAGGAACTGTTTACAGGGTATGAGAACTGTTGCTGCAGCAGCAGCTGCTGCTTGGTCCCCATTGTGGTCACCCTATAAGAATAGTGAGAGGTCACTGTTGGAGACATAATACAGGAGTGATGTGACCCTTGGTCTAAACCACTTCTACCTTTCTTTCGTCTTATGTAGTGTAATTCACTAAATTATTTCAATTCTAAGCAAAGCAATAAACAAACTTCCACAGAGCTTCAATTCTAGGCTTCATCTACCGTGTTTACTAAAACTCACCACCACCACCTGCTGTTTCGTACAGCTGTGCCTTGCAGCAGCTGAACAGTCTTCTGCAGGTAAATGTATCTTTACATTGTGAAAGGCCAGCAAATCCAGCTGATGGAAGAGCAACGAGCTATAGGCTGACGACCTGACCTGTATGAGATATCAAAAGATACAAAAATACACAAGGCTTTTTCCTCTTATATATGCCAATTTAGAGGCTTTGTGTAATAGTAAATGATATAGAGCCCTTCTCTCATCCACCCCCAACATACAAGCTACTTGCTCTCTTAGGTATTTGGTTCTTCTCTGACAGAACAATGTAGTCTTACATATTAAGAACTATATAAGTAGCAAATAATAACATGGAGAAATATAAAGGAATTTGCTGATGTTAGTAACACTTCCGAGATTCCACTGTCTGTAATCTGCTGTAGGATCAAGTAATGCCTGATACTGAAGTGGTATATACATGAGTAACTTATATTTGTATTTCTGGAAAAAAACTCTGATTTGTTACTCTTTGACAGTGGTACATTAAGTACTGTCCTTGTAAGGCAGTGCTTCTACATCTTCCTCTGCGGATGTAAATGTTGTCATTCCTGGGCTTATATCTACCATAATATCGTTTATTCACAGAAGTGGTGACTCTCATAAACACCAGAGAATGCTCAAAGAAGAGAGCCCAGGCGTGTATCTACATTCTATGAAATGGGATTTGTACAAACTGAGCATAGAAAGAGTTTAGTGTAGCACAAGATATCGTGAGCTGAGTTCTATGCTGTCAAGCCAACAACCAATAATGTAGAGGGGAAATACATGGAAGTCAAAGGAATCAGTGAACTTAAATCCCACTCTGCAGGGAGCATAAGACATCTTGCACAAGTATAGATCAACACAATACATTTTCTTCTTTATATATAATTTATATGCATTTAGTTTTGTCCCTGCTTTTTCCTTTTACTTAAGCATTTCTTCTCCCTCCACGGTGATTAAACAACCAACGTATTTATAAAAAGCAACCATAACTCCTATGGGGCAAACAAACCAAATTATTTTAGTCTCCTTCAGTATTAAACGGCTGTAAGATACTTGCCTTGATCTTTCTATTGTCATTTATTCCAAATTCCCTTCTTAAATGTGAAGAACTATGTTTCTGCATGACATTCCAGATGAAGTTTCACTACACTGAATATTATCTTAAACACCTTTCTGGAATGCTAGTAGCTAACAAATAAGCTCCATGTCATTCAAAAGTTCACTTTTCCTGTATTCACAATAAATCTATTTGAATTTGCCTTACTGCCTCAAGGTCATGACTTATTAATGCTCTCCAAACAGGTATTTTTAAAGAGAAATAAATATACATTTTTGGTGCAGATTTGCTTGAAGTTCATCAATTTACAAGAATAAGCATAATTACTTTTACTAATTAATTTCTGAAATTTAACTTATTTGTCCTGGATATATCCTTTCCTTGGATGAGTAACTACACTAGCACTTTAATAAATGTAAATGAAGTGTGAACAAATGTTTCCCTTTTAATCATCTGGTTGCATGAAGGAATATGCAAATACTGTGACTGCATTGTAAGTGTTTGGCAAAGTTATTGTTTTACAAATCTGTAATGCTTTTAGGCTGACTTGATTTCTACTGTTATTTCAAGTCAGTAAGTTCTCGGCTAGAACCAGCATCTTGTCAGGGTGATGATGTAAACCAAACTCAAGGATCCTGTACTGGATGGCCAGCTAGGCTGAAAAGGTTTCTCAAATAATTCCAAAGGGAGTTCTCAGTAAAAGGAAAACATATTTTGCATTATTTTTCTCCTTATATTTACCTGCTGCTTATGGCATTTTAAATATAATCCTGGCTTGTTTTTTTCTGTGCAGGCTACATGACAATTAAAAAGAAATACTACAGCAGTAGTTCTCAGATCACTGCATGAAAACTTAAATAATCATGTAGTGCCAATGACTTTACACAAGTCCAATCATCAGCCCTAGCTGTAGTGCCTCCAGGTATAATTTCTGGTTTACCGGCACCCAGTGCAAGACATTTGACAAAATCAGGCTTTTAAGAGTATGTAATTGCTTGGGTTACTGAGGGCCGAGGCAAAGGGGAACTTGCCTGAACTCAACCTTCAGGCACATATGCCTGAACTGTTGTCAAGAATAACCTTGTTTAGGATCTCCTTTACTCCTGAGTAGCAGTAGGTACTTCCTATTTAATCTGGAAAACTTCTTCATAAACCTGAAATTATCCCAGTCTGAGCAATGATGCATTGTCAGCTGGACTCAGGAAGGATGGTGCAGACTACGTGAAAGGACATCCAGCTATCAGCAGTGTCTAACTGCTTAAGAGAGAATGTAGTTTTGTACCTTTTGATCAGAAAATGAATTTAGACAGTTGTAATACAGTCAACTGGATGTATCAAAAAAACTTTGAGCTGAACTGTTCAGCTAATCCTTCATATCTAAATATATTTGAGCTTCCCAGTGTGCATAGATCCATTCAGATGCTCAGCACTCATGATGGTCTCAGACTATGGGCTGCACTGAGTTCAGGAACTAAAAAAATTGTGAGCATTTTCTTTTCATTATGGTAACTTTGGTTCTAAGTTCTTCCTTTTACAGATTTTTACGAGCTGCTGCTTCTTCTCTTGGTCATTCTAAGCCTTTTTTACAAAGTTTCTCTCTGGAGTAAGGGTATTCACTTACACTGCAATACAATTACCGTAAGAACTACATAAACAATTTCTATCACACCAGTTATTTCCACAAAACTTGTATACGTTATTGCAATGTGGATAAAAGGACAGCGTCTTATACAGGATTTGGATAAAAGTTTTTGGGCAAAAGACTTGTTTTTCACATTTTTAGGAGCACTGTTTTACACTCTTCATGAAAAAACATTTTGGATTTCAAAAACCTGCTGGGAAGTGGCAGAAATACTTTAAAAACAGTAAGAGTTAATCTCATTAGCTCAAACCTCTGAAGATCTGTGGAATCTGTTTTTAACATGTCAAAATGTGGTTTGACCGCTATTTTTGCTGCAAACGCCTACACAGCTGCAGACTTCTGTGCCTCTGTTAGAATTAATGGGATTCTAATGCAACTAAACAGGATTAGAGGAGAATGTTTGAGAGAAAAAAATAGTCTCATATTCATTATTTTTTTTCTTGTTTTTAGTTCCAAGCAAAATGAGGATTGCAGATATTCACTAAATTAATTCTGTTTATATTAGGGTTTAATTAATCCAGAATGACAGTTGAGTCCACTTTCCTAATGTTCCATTGTAAATCATCTGCAAAGATTCAGTTAACTTGAATTTAGACGCATTTATGCACTGCAAAAATGAAAACATTAATCCAGAATTATCACTATGGAGTAAAGTAATTCCATTACATTTCATGCCACAAGCCTGTATGTGCAAGCCTTTAAAAATTGAAGGGTAATTTTTAAATCAATCCTCCTAAGTGTGAAATAATACCATATTTTACCTTCACAGAAAAAAAGATACTATAAATTATGTAGAATTTTATTAATTATTAATATCCTGATTTTGGTTACTTCTGATGTATTAAGAGGTATATTCATCTTGTAGGCTCTGTCCATTTTTTACATGCTCAATTATCCAAAAGAACAATAATAATTGCAATCATGGTTGTGTTTTTGGTCAGCTAATGAGCTGCAACTGATCCTGATTTCCTTCAAATTTCCTTGAAATTCAACAGCTGAATTGTTTAGAAGAAAAGTTTTCTGAATGTGGATTATTTACAAATTGCTCAGAATGTATTATTCATGTTGTGTGGTTCACAAACTGAATTATATCATATTGTTTGTATACCTTGAACATATGAACCATTTCAGAGTGGAGAAAAATGAACAGAAAAAGGGGATGCATTTTGTCAGGAAATATTCAAACAAACATTTATACTAATTTTTATGAAGTTTGTGAAGTTCTGACCCTCTGCACAAATTCTCCATAACATCAGTGTTCTCTCAAACAATAAATACTGTGGTTCAGGATTATAGTCAAATCAAATTCTCCTTTATTTAAGAATTAATTCTATTATTTACTGAGCTCTGCTGTGCAGTAATAAAGGCCTGACATTTTAGACACTCCCTACCAACCTTGAGCATTTCTGCTGCCCTTTGTAATTTAACAGGAAAGGTTGCATTGTGCTATTTTGCTTTTGTTTTTCTTTAAATATTATATACTTCTAGCACAAGACCATCCAAAACATGACACCAGCTGCAGTTTTCACCYCTCTGTTCCACCCCTTGCCTCAGAAACTCTTCTTCCAATATGTGGGTGATCACTCTCTTCAAGGTCAGCTCCTTACAGAACAACAACAGCTCCTTGAACAGTTATTACACACTAATTATTATACAATTATTAAACATTAATAAACACCATATTTGGCAGAAAGTTTTTGCAAAGTTCTGGTTGGTAAATGCCTATAGACAGTCTTTGTGAGGTCCATGGCAATGGGCAAATAAATGTTTAGAAATAGATGCCAAGCCTTGGCCTGGTGGAGCTGGACATAAGAAAGTAATTCCATCTTCCACTACAAAAATTTTATGCAGGCAACCGGTTCCCAGTGAGAGGTGTGAGGTAATGAATTAATGAATTAAAAAGGATTTTCTTTATGTAAAAGTACCTGCAGACCCAACTGGACAACACATTGAATTCAGGCCAGCACTCCATTTTTTAAATGAAGACTTTTATTTAACCATTGTCCGAGGTAATAAGACGTGATTTTGATTTATTTGTAGATAAAGGAAAAGACCACTTCATAGGCCCAGAGTATGCACAAAATGTTCCTGTTCAAACACTGAAAATCAAAGCAGATGCATAATTCCAATTATAATTGTTACTGGGGACCAGCCTTATCAATCAGTAATATTACTGTGGTTGGAGAAAATGAAAAGCAATCCAGAGTAGCAGTCTTAGGGTATTCTGTCTCTATCAGTGTGAATATGGAACAGGGTTAATAATGAACCAAGGGTTTTCATGCATATACTGCACAAATACATTTTCTGTCCTTTACTCAAGGACAAGATAAATATAGAAAAAGTAGCCAACAAAGAATGAAGTGTCAAGTATGAACTTAGAGCAGACTGTTTCCTTCTTGAGTATTTTTCTGCAGGAAAAGTATTTCAGGGTTGTGTTTGTGTGCAGAACGCATGACCTGCAGAGAGTGAAAAGGCAATTTTCTATCAAAGATCTCTTCTATTGAACCTAAAAAGTAATAGGAAACAGGCACCAGTTTGTATTAGAAAGACGGAACAAAATTTCATTACAAAACAAACTGCTCCAGTTGCTGGAGATTAATGGGGTGCTTTTCCCCTGGCTTGCTGTGTCTTGTACAATATATATCTCTGCATGCTTATTAAGGAGGGATGAGGCACTACATGCACACAGAGAGTGCATTGCACTGCTTAAACTTGCTCATTGCTGCCTTGCTGAACAGAGTTATGACATTATGGTATGTTAGGAGCAAAGCTTAAATACATGGTCATTTAAGTCACTGTCAAGGTTTTAAAATGTCATTCAGCAAAAGTAGTTAAACAACTTGCCAAAAATGTAAGATAGAACATCCTGTACCATTTCTTTCCATGCTCAGGAGACTCCTGGAAAAGGAAGCTGCTTTCCATCATGAAGCATAAAATAGACACCTTTAAGTGAGTGAAAAATAAGTAATTTTCAATATAATGTGCTCAAAATGATCCCTAGTGAGACAAGGTATTATTTATCCTAATGAGATTTTGAGAGATACGATATTTCTCTTTTTAAACTGTGTTAAGATATTCTTTATCACCTGCATTCTTCATTTACTAGTTCTGCTGCCCCTATTTTTATCAGACTCTATTTTCTATAGATAGGAGGAATTAAGGCTATTTCCTTCTTATTAAACTTTCTCAATAAAGCTTATGCACAAGGTCAGATTCCAAGGTCAGATGCTCATTTCTCTCTGTTTTTTCCCTTTTCTCCAATGTAGATCCATACAACAGATCCATACAACAGATCCATACAAAGAGCACATTGGTGAGAGGGCTTATTCTTGCCAGGTCCTGTGATACGCTTTTTTCCAACCATACTGTTGTCTAATAGACAAGCCATAGCTCAAGCTCAAAGCATTCACGGTGAATTTAGGAATAGCAGACTCAAGCTGGTAGCATGCAGCAGAGCAGCATGCAGAGCAGCAGCAGAGCATATTGGTGGACTAGTTTGCTCATTTTCAGCACTGCCTGTCACCTATTTGTCTAGACTGTATGAAAGTAAATTTGGATTTGTTTAAGGATCCCAAATATACTAGAGCTCTCTCACACAAGTTGTTGTATAATCAGTTAAATCCTGTGGCTGACTGTATTTGCAGGTAGCCACTGTATAGTAAACACAGTGAAGTATAAGCCACTGAGAAAAAACAAAGAAATAGCATTTTAATTTTTGTCTCTAATAACTTTGTCACTTTCACCTACATAACAAGCAGAAACCTGCCATTTCACAAAAGATTTTCAAAGAAATTTAAAACAATGTAAAAAGGTATTTGTAAAAGGATAACAGTTGCTCAGAACTAAAAATAAATAATAAAATATATTTTTCCAGGTTATCAAAGGTTCTTAAATTTTCATTAAAATATTCTATGTTGAGAGCTTATTATCACTCAATCATGATTTAATTTTATTGTATTCTTTTACAGATGGTGGCCCATATATACTTCTCAGTGTACCTCATGGATAAAAACTGTTATGACAAACATTCTATAAAAATAGCAATCTTAATTTACTCTTATTAAACATTGTACACTAATCTATTAACATTTTACGGGTAGAACCTCAAAGCATGTATGAATATCAATTAATTCTTAAAAATTCCTTTAAATGGGAAATAAAAATTATTGCAATATTTTGTAAGTGACTATCAGAGTAGAGAGAGGATAGGTGGCTAGACCAGTGTTACAAAGCACTGGAAGCAAGGACATGATGAGGGTATAGGACACAAAAGCCACAATATTCTCTGACCACATGATTTTATTCCCTTTGATGGAGACCGTGTGCTGCTCTGAAATGCACAAGCATCCTCTACAGCTTCCAAAAATGCTTAGCAGCACTCTGATTACAATCAAAAGGTTTTCTTGTTAGCATCCCTGTTGGCAGTATTCCCCAGAAACAGAATGTCACAGATCAAATATTTATCACAGATATTTAAAGATAATCCAAAACTCCTGCTCTTCTTGACAGAACCAATCAGGCTCAGTATGTGATCCTTTGACTCTAAAGACAAAAAGGATTTGGGAGGAATAACTGGACTTTCTGCAGAATCTTCAAGAAATTTGAAATAATCTGTTCATTTTGCCTGTCTTGACCCTGTCTGAATGTGACAGTTCAGAAGGGTTGATGTCCTCAGCAGACACTGAGATTTAAACTGCCTTTGTTTACTGCATGAATACATCTATTCGTTGTGAAATGACACCATTCTACTTGGCCTGGTTTCCAAACGTGTCCCAGCAGCTTCAGCTTTCAGCTGTGTTTAGTAGGGGATATTTTCACAGGCGCAAACAGAAGATAATGTCCAGGACATAGTGCTTGAAGATGTAAGTCTTATGTATGTTTCCTTGTTGCAGCTCATATGCACCATGGAATAAAAATCCAAAATAAAAGCTTTCCTTGCATAGCTTGGAAGTTACCATTTTTTGAGGTGGAAATATCTCAAAGCTGAATTAGTAGTGCTGTATCAGTTTAAACATAGGGTTATAGCTTTAGGATTGACAGCTGTTTGAAAATTCCTGTCTGAGAATCCTGTCATCAGCAAGCACCCTAAATGTACGTAGAGTACTGGCTTTTGGCTACTAACTCTTCTGTCCATCTGTTTAGTTCACACTGTGCCAAGTCATAAGTGAAGATGTCTCCCTTGGGCGTAGGAGTTAGGCTGTGATTGGGATAGACAAGCAATAAACACAGGACTGAAAATGACATCTCTTTTGAAAGATTTCCCTTTGTGCCAGGGTTTTGTATACATACATTTATTAAATTGATTATATAATGATTGTACCATACCTGTTGACAAACTGTCACGCACTTTTCCAGTGAAAATATTGGGCTTGTGTTACTAAGGGTCCAGCTAATTGTGAGAATTCAAACAGCAGCTGGCTACTTATGAAACTTTTTATGAATCCCAATAAAAGTCACAATTTAAGCATATGTTATTATTCATGCAAGAATTTTTGTCTTTGTATGTCTCCTGGCATTCCTTTTTCACAATAGATAGATGTTAAGCATTTACATCACCCTGTAGACGATTAGAAAAAATGTCACACAACTTCAGCTCCTAACTAAACACCATGAATAATTATGTGTTAAAAGGAGAAAACTGAATAGAACCATTGTTCCTCTTTAATTGTTTTAATCAAAAGCTTTTAGTAAATACTTGCAAATCATGAATGTGGTTAACACAAAAATGGTAAAATATATGGTAAAGTTCATGGAAAATTCTGTAACCAAAGAAAAGGTAATAAATTTGTAAAAGATGTCTATGTTGGACAGTGCTGAATGTGTGAATAAAATAAACATCTTTAAATATACAAAGTTGTATGTATGGAAATACTTCTATAAAAATATGACAAATTGTGTCATATTTTTATAAAAGAACTTGTGAGTAGTGCCATGGTTTCTGATTGGCATATCATAATTTTTTATGAAAGTCTAATCAACAAATATGCAATAAAGGAGGAAACAACTCCAAATAACAAGGAAAGTTAGAGGATAATTTCACAGGCAAAAAAGCACTGTCCTTAAACAAGGACTTGAAATTCCTAAAGTCAAATTTGACTTAAATACCATAGACAAATGACACAGAATAAACAGGGGTGACTTTATAAGGATTATTTTAGCGTTCCTATGTAGAAAATCTTTAAGGGGTCATCCTCTGTTTCAATAGCACTCCTGATCACACAGAAGCTACTAGTCTGCTCATCACCATCCTGGTTGTATATAGCCTCAACAGTCCAATTCAATGTTTGCAGCTCCCTATTTTTCATCATATTTTTGTTTGGTTGCAAGGTTTTTGTACTGAGAAGTGAAGCATTTTAAATTGTTTAAGTCTTCATCCATATTTTGAATCAAACTAAACCCACATTTTAATGGAGCACCTTCTTCTCACAGATTTTCATTTTTCTGCCTGTTGGATTGCAGTATCTCTCAGAAACACCAAAATAAATTGAGAACAACAAGATATACTTTTATACCTCTTACCTGAAATAGTGAAGATACACCAAAGCTGTGCTTATCCCAGGGATAAAGAGCCAGCATTCTGGAGATGCTTTTAAAAGCATTGATTATCTCATCATGTGTGAGRCACTGTTAAATTTAAAACAGATTTATCAGTAATTCAGAAGAAATTTTAAAAATATTTTCCTTTCAAAAGGGTGACAGAGATTTTTTTTCCTGGGACAGAGAGGGGACTCTGCCAAACTATTGCAACAAAGAAAGTGATGGAAAGATTGCTGGAGTAAGGCTGAACCTGAAAAAAGCCCTTTATGTAAGGAAACAGCAGACAAACAATAGATATTTGCAACATGCCAAATTTGCTCTATTGTATAACTTTTTTTTTACTGTTTGTTTTTCAGCAAAATTGAGCTCTACATTCAAAGCCCTTTTGGGGTTATTGGTTGCTGGTGGATCTACCTCAAGACTGGCTATCCTTCTCCTCACCAAAACCAAAATCCAACATACACAGTGCATTAATGCTTCCCAAAATCTTTTGCAGGAGGATGTATTTCAGCTACCTTTAGCCATCTAAAATAAATAAATAAAAATGCTGCTGTTGGTAGTTAGTTTCCCCTGAAAGCCAGTGGAATATCAGTGCATAAGTCACCCAGGAGCCTTTGAAAATTGTTCACTTCACTGTTGAATCCTGATTATTATTAGCTGCAATACCCTGTGTGTCTAAAAATACCCTTCTCCCCCACCAAGGTGTTTCAAACTCTTACATAGCTTTTATAAGAAGAAAAGAAGATACCCAGTAATGCTCTCTAGATGATATCTTTACCTTTCCTAATCATTCTAACACAGCCTGCTGTTCAGACTTGTCTTACATAACATTGATCAATGAACATCATCACATTTAGGGAAAAAAAAAAAAAAAGTAGCATTTATCTCCTGAATGCTACTCCATTCATGAGGAGGCATTTTTCTTTCTGCACTGGTCAAGTTTCAATTCCTTGCCAAGTCTGTGACAGTGCTTGTTCTTTTTTTCTCTTTTCTACAGTTTTCTTTCTATTTTGCATCTCATGGGCACATTTAGTTTGCAATCTAGAACGAACATAAAGATTTAATGATAAATAAAATTTGGAGGCTTTCAGGGTCTTTTTGCTCAATTCTCAGTCCTGGTGAAGACTGACAGCTTTAATTTGAGTAAAATACTTTGTGTTATTAGGCTACCTGTTGCACTAGGAACTTTGAGTATCATTCCTGGTTGTATTTGTTGTCATTGTGTCAACAACAGAAACTAATGCTGTAATGATTACTACTTGTTTATAAAAGAAAGTCAAAGTTGCCTCAGACTCTCTGTTCATAATCTGAAGTTTCATTTGAGTGCTCCCATTCTCAAGAACTGACTTCTGCTTCATGTAAGCTTTCTGATGTGGAATGAGCTGAAAGCAAGATCACCAGACCTGGCATAACAACACAAATGGACCTGGAACCTTTTACAACTATTGCCAATTTGTTTTTATCATTTTTGAGAAGGGCTGCAATTGAACCATGCTGGAAAGAAGAAAAGGTCATTGGCTGGCTTGGTGAATTACAGTACCTTGTCACCAGAGATTTTCTTTCCAGAATAATAAAATGAAAATAAAGCTAAACTCAACTGCCTATCTATGGATACGATGTACGATTCAGATACCAGTCTATTCATAGCCTTTTACTGTTGTGGCTCTCTAAATCCTCAGATCAGCTACTGAATGGGTGTATTTATCAACACATTCTCAATACTTTAACATGGAGCAAAAACTACTGCAGAGAGAAACAGAAAAAAGTTCAAGTGTTTTTTAATTCCTGAAAAGAAATGCCATCTATCAACTCTTTCCAAGTTGCTTGCAATTATAAACTTTAAAAATGAAGTAGCTAAATCTATCATGAATTTTAAAGAAGAAAAGAAAGGGAAATATCTTGAATGATACATTAAAAAAATCAAGAAATAAGCATGGGAGTCTTCTTTACCAAAGTGGATCATACATTAAGTAGTATTATCTAGGTATCCATAAAATATGCATGATGAAAAGAGTGAAAATGTGATTACTGAAAAGAAAAAGTTTTGGACAAAGAAGAATGGCTGACTATAATAACTGATTATTTTAAGCAACTGAAATGTGAAGCATGTTCCATAAAATGCTGATCAGTACAGTGACTCTTTTGTAGTGGTTACCCTATCAGTAGGATCAAGAGTCTGGGCAGATTTACACAAAGTACTTCATACAGAAGGACAGAGAATATTTTCCAATAAGCAATAAGGTTAAACCCATGTGAAATATGCATACAGAAAAGAAAACTGTGACAGATCAGTCAAAACAGATGTTTCCACCACTGCTTGGGCAGTTACGCATTCACTTGCTTGCTTTGTGTTTAAAATAAGCTGTAAAAAGACTGAAATAGAAACAAAATAGCAAAATAAAATAACAGTAATAAATTATTGCATTCAAATAGCCTTTCCTCCTGTCATCTATATCTTTCTTCTCTCATTCTCAGGAGCATTGGAAGATGAGCACTTCAGAGCTAATTTTTTTTATTGTTATAAATTGGAAAAAGTCCAGTGCGGGACAGCTTCACTAACTGCAGTGGAGTTTCAGCCATTTGTAAGAGCAGATAATTTGCTCATTTACAAGAGAGTGTTTGGCTTAATGACCCTAGCCCATGCCAACTTCCTACAGTCCTGTTAAAAAGAACTCTCACTTCTGCTAGCTTTRTCTGTGTTTGTGTGTGTTTGTTTTTGGKTTTTTTTTTTTATTTTTKTTATTTTTAATGTATTTCAGCGTAGGAAAGCTTCATTCAATTCAACAGAGTTTTCTCTATTTACTCCAGCAGAATATTTATCTACCAGCCTTTCCTCGTAGCTACTCTAGACAGTAATAGAATTAAGAATAGGCAAGAGGACAAAAAGTAATTAATTCCATGCTTCAATCTGACGATGAATGAATTTAGAAGTAAGAAGGCAAATTATTTTTCTACTGTAAAATTCATTACCACTAAGTAAAGCTTTAGTAAAGATCAGAATATACTTTAAAAAAATCCCTTAATAAAATAAATAAGAAATTAAATAATGTTTAAATAAATTAAATAATAATTAAATAAATAAGAAAATAAATAATAAATTAAATAGAAAATTGATGAAACTGATGAACTTCTGAACCTGGAGTAAGCAGCTCATATGTACCTAGAGAAAAAATGATTTAAGAAATTTGTTTCTCTTCCTGTAATATTTCTTCTTTTTCATAATAAAAAAATATTTCAAGACCAATGAGAATGGAAAAGTCTAGATAGCTATTTGGGTGTCCCCTGTAAAAACAATAATCTTAATGAATACATTTCTCGATAAGATTAAAATACATCTTTCACAGGAATTTCTTGTAATTTAAAATTAATTAATTAATGTCAGTTATTATAAGCTGCTTCTAATAAATTAAAATGTGTCTGTCTTGCACTTCCTTTTTTAATATTTTTATAAAACAGAACATTAGATGTTTTTCATTTTTATCTTGTCAGCTCTAGTGAAATACCCCTGATAACACCCTGTTTTGCATTTCAAATAGTATGTGCTCATTAAAATGCAAATCAAGGGTCCAATCAGAATATGATGGCAATCAAATTGCAATATTCAATGAAGAGGTTTCCAGGCTGACTTCATTAGTAAACATCATGAATTTCAGGTTCTTACTGGTCTTCTATTTGTTTGTACAACTCTAAAGGCTCAATTATGAAGCCTTGAGACAGTCTAAAAATAACATAAGACTAATTAAAAGTTTCAATTAGATTTGTGTAAGCCTTTTTTTTTTTTTTTTAAATCTTGTTTTTCTATTTAACAGTTACAAATGAGCTCTTGGAGAGAAGGTTAGAAAATGGGAACTATGATGTTATATTTCTTATTATGCATACAGCTAAAAAGTATATTCTAAAAGTTTCCATAGAATTTTAAAACTTATTGGCTATAATGTGCATTGGTTTTATGTATTCAATATTTTGAGTTATCTTTTATACTTTTACTTAGTTAGTTTATATACTTTATCAGCTACAGCTTTCTGGTTTCATAAAAATTAAACTATGAAGTATTTCTTTATTCCAAATCAAAGAATTAAAAAAAAGAAAATCTGGAAAATATGTATCTTAAAAGTTGTGTTCAGATAATCAATACTTTTTAAAATAGATTATTCCTGGAAATTCAAGAAATTTCTTAAACTAACCTTCATCTGATTTTTTTTTTTTTTTTTTTAAGTCGTTATTCTCTGTCAAAAAAACCCTATTAGTCAGAAATTTCTAACATCTGCCTAGCCTGGAAGTAGACTAACAGTAAATAACAAGCTGATGTCAAGTATGTTTTCAAAGATTCTGAAGATAGATCTCTGACTTTATTGTAGCCTTATCCATCAGAGTTTGCAGCTTCAACATGCTGGTGACTTAAAGAGAATCCAGATAAGGTGCTGGTTATTTGAAGAACACCTCCTTGTTGAAGGCAAAAATTAAGGTAACTCAGAAAGAAAATATTTTATGATATTCTACATAAAGGTGACTGAAACACAATATGGTGGGGACTATGTTTCTTTCTAGAAATTCATGGCTAGGTTGCACCCCATTTTGGAATGAGCAGCTTTGTGGAATGGAGCAGGACTGAAGTAGTATCTAAAAATAAATAATATTTTTAAGGTGAATTATTACATAGGGATTCCAGTATTGTGATTTTTGCTGGGAATTCCTTTTCTTAATCTGGAAGCATGAGAGAAACTAAAACTAAAATAAAATTAAATAAAGTATTAAATTATCAAAACAATAACAAGTAACAACCCTATACCAATTTTTAATTCTATTTTTTGGTACAACTGTAAAGGCTCAATTATGAAGCCTTGAGACAGTCTAAAAATAATATAAGACTAATTAAGAGTTTCAATTAGATTTGTGTAAGCCTTTTTTTTTTTTCCTAGCAGAAGAAAATCTCAAATTTGTGCTTTCACTCAAGCAGATCTTTCAAATATTAATTTGAATATTTTTTATGTTCTAATATACTTTGGGTTTGCATAGTAATATGCAAAGAATAATATCAGGTTTTCTTGTGTTTTCTAGGTCAAGAAAGAATGGAATCGACCCTTCATACACAGGTCAGCAGTTCAGATCTGGCCCAGTCTAAAAATGACTGAGAATCATTAATATCTGATGGCTGTTCAGTGATGTTTGAACTTCATTTTGTGTATAAGCAGAAAAGGATAACTAAACTATCTTCAGCTTAGTATGTGCAGAGTAGTGGTACAAAATAAATTAATCTCAGGTACAATATTCCTTCTKTTTTTTWAAAAAAAAATCACTTTTAGTGCAGATATACTAAAATATCTCAGTAATGACATTCTTAAGCATGTTATGGACAAGTATAAGAGTTTTCACAGTAGATCTTTGAAAGTATGTATCTCTTTATTACTGAAAAAAAAAAAAAAAAGACTGGACCAAAAAAAAATCTTTTTATTTTACCTAATTAGCACTATTACACAAAAAAGTCTACTTAAGATTTTTCAAAAACATGTATTCGTGGATTAGGAGCCCAAAAAGAGCTTTTAAAACACAACAGGATCACTTATGTTGGTTATTATTATGTATCTGTATTCATCACATAATTGATTTTCCCTTTTTTCTTTTCAGAAGTGAGAAGAAAAAAGACTCAGAGAACAGTCCATGAAAGGCAAACGATAACAGAATAATATAAGAAAAAGTCAAAGAAAATTTCAGTAAAAATTGACCTTGAGAAAAAAATTATTAAAAGATTATTGCACTAAAAGCACCTTAAAACAAATAAAAATCATAAAAAATAAAGGAAAAACTTGTACAAGGACAGTAGCAAAAGTACATTTTCAATACCCTACTACCTGAAATGTTGATTACTCATCAAAACTCATTAAACACCTATGACTTGAGAGCAAGTAATTACCATCACTGGTGTTCCAAACCAACCATTTTTGTTTGACATAAAATAATGGTTATAGGCCAGGCAATATAGCTTCTTGCAAAACTATGCTTAGCAGTGGAATTCAAGAAAGCAAAAGTAAAGTCAAGAGACAACTGAAAAATCAGCTGACGAACAACATTGTCAAAACTCAGACACCATAGGACCTAGGAAAACTAAATCTGTGATAAAAGACTAGGATGCCATCCTCATAATTATCCCCCTATCATCAGCATGTTATCAGCAGTTATCACCTTATCATCAGATAAGCCAAGTAGGAGAAAAAGGGTACTCTGACTGTCATTTACCTATTGTGTTGTCATTATCTATCAAAATGTCAATGGCCCAACATGAAAATACAGAGTTTGAAACAAATGTTTATTACCTATATAACTATGAACTCCTTTCTGCTCAAGGAAGATAAAACCAACATGTTTGTCACACACTTTTCTTTACTGAAACTGCAGCTTGAAACATATTGGACTGTTTGAGAATGTAGATGAATCAGCTGTGGTTTGTCTGAGATTTCGAGACATGTTTACAACATAAATAGAGACACAGGCATGCAAAACTGCATCTCTCCTAGGACTTCCTTCTTAGGTGATAGCATAAGAAACAACTGCAGAGAAACAACGTGTCCTGGTGTATTGAAGAAGCTAGGCATATCGGCACCCTAGAGCAACCTTGCAGACAAACCATAAATGCCAGACACCTGGCTGTTCAAAGCCAGATAAAATACAAAATATTTCTAAGAGTCTGATCCAGGTCAAGTCTATTCACATTCAGTTCTGAGATCGTTCTCCAAGAAGATTGTGAGTCTCTAGCAGGTTTAACAGCTGATCTGTGTCAGCCCAAACAATCTCTCTACCACTCTTTCCCCTTCAAACCAACAACAAAGTTTCTGAACTCTACAGGGTCAAAGAACATAGAGTACTGACATCACGATCTTCACAACATGTTTGCTTACTAGTGCTTCTGAAAAATGAAGCATCTCTTGAGGCAACCTAGCCTCCTCATAAGAAAGGTAAAATAGTCTGGAACTTGAAGTCTCAGAAGTGTATATTTTAGTATTTGTATTTTTATTTCCAAACAGTAGTTTGCAAGGAGGAAGCTACAGTTGGAAGTCCTGAAAGGCACAATAACGCTAGAAAGAAAATGGCACCAGTGGGTAAGTAAAAGCCTCAAGTCAGATCATAGACAAAGAGCTGGCAACAACACCTGACTCAGCTGGTCAAGTTCAAATATCAAATGTATAGAGTGTTTAAAATTGATTAAAAACAAGTTTCAAACATCAGTCAGGCCAAAGTCCATTAAAGTAACACTGTTCAAAGATCAGAAATTATATGTAGTTCCAAGTGATTCCTATTTAATTTCTTACCAACAAAAAATTATAGGCACCCTTAGAATAACATACATCAAAGCATGCTAAAATAGACTGAGAGCTTCCTGCTTTTTCTTTTATGAGGGACAAAATTTTTTTTTTTTTTAAAAAAAGGGGTGAGATATTGGTGTTAAAAAATTACTAGAGCTGTCAAAAGAGGCTCTAGTGTCTGACGTCGTATCTGATTTTATCCCCTACACAAAAAGAATAGTAATATTTGTGTTTACAATAGAATTCTAACTAAAATCACCACCCTTTGCCTCCCAGCAAGCTGATAGTTTTGTCTTTGCTTATGATGAAAATAAGCCTATTTATCTAATATAGGAGAGAAATACTCATCTTTTCTCTGGGCAGATACTAAAAAAATCTTAACCCTTCACTCTTTCACATACCTAGGAACAAAATTATTCAGGAGATGAGATGTCATCATCAAAATTTCACAAAATTACACATATAATCAGAAATTTTGAAAAAAAAGAAAGGAATAAACACCAAAAACATTAAAAGAGAGAAATGATATCGCATATAATTGCCTGTATTTTCACTGCCTGTATTATCACTTCCATGAAATCACAGACAGTAAGGCTAGAAGGAACTTCACAAAGTTATCTACTGCTACTTCTCTCTCAAAGCTGTATCTGAATTATTCCTTAAAGGTATTTGTCAAAACTTTTCTTAAAAACACTCAGATAGAATTCTTTTGAATTGAGGTTTCAGAACCTCTCTATAAAACGTTTTCCAAAGCTTGACTTTGGTTATTTGCTTCGTTAGTCTTTACTGCTGCTTCTAAGCAAAAACTTACAAGAGATACCTCAGTTCGGCAGATGACAAAAACAGCATGATGCTATCACCATTGTTCCAGACTCATTTATTACCTGAGATATATCTTCTCTCAGCAAAGCTGGGATTCCAGCAATCTGTGAATTCACCCCACTGTCATCAAAGACTCATAGTAGTTCCTCAGGAGGCAGGACACCACAGAGAACAGAAGCCTTTGGGACTGAGAAGGCAATGGAAACACCTAAGAACTCCTTGACCTCCAATCAAGGGTTAATGCTACAAGTGCTTGGTCACTGTGGTCCCCCTGAGTATTTACCAAGCCCTTTTCAGAACTTCAAAACTTGTACCAACTTCAGTGGCTGTTATTTATAAATGTATACTTTGGAGCTTAGCTAGCACAACAGAATCCATCTTCAGAGTTAAGGATGGTAGACATGTGGCTTTTCTCCAGCTCATGGGACAAGAAGCCACACAAACTTGCGACAGCAGCTTCCTCAAGTTATCAAGATAGAAAAACAGCTCATTCCCTGCTTTACTTCTAGGAATTTCCACAATCCCAGGCCCAGAGTAACTTCTCCTTGGGATTATTTTGGCTTTTGCCAGGCAGTATGAATGAATGAAAAATTCTTTAGGCAGACCGTGTTTTAATGAAAATACATAATATACTAGCTCACTAATCTTAGACTTGAAATCTAAAAGCAGTAATCAAAAACACTCTAAAACTACTTTTGTAAGTAAAACTAGGACAATTCCCCAGGGATCTGCAACTCTTAGGAGTCTGTCTTACATGACACCATAACTTACACATCTGGAAAGCATATGACATCTTTTCATTTTTCAATTTTTCTTTTTTTTTCAAAACAAAAGTGGATTTTTTTTTCACACAGTAATATGATATTGTTATATAAATGCTATCTCACTGAAAACTCTGATTTCTCCCAGATGAAGCAGATATTTTGGATTAAGCACAAATTTTAATTGGTGTTACCTGTAGTACAACCACCATACTGCAACAGGTATGGTGTCTGGAGAGAAATAGCCATTTCAAATTGAGAGGAACTACCCTTATTCCTCTCCTTTGACTGTAGAGTGAGCCTGGGGTGACTAGCTCAGATTTAGACTGCAAATATTCAGGTACATAGGTCTGTGCTGGTGAACACCATCTTTACTGTTCATAACTTCACTCTCTGCAGTTTCATAAAAAGGCAACAGTTCTACATTTGGTGTCATGTAAAATTCAGCCATGTTTTCTAGCAGAATAAAACAATACACCATTTTACCCCTTTGCAGTTGGAAAAGGACCTCTTGTAAAGTAACTAGTTCAATGATACTGCACTGAAAACTGTCAGGTCTGGGAAAAGTCTCTCCCTTTTAGCAGTTCAGTCCGTTGCGGGAGTACAGGCAAACATGACATAAGGCAAGGGCAGACTGGAAAGGTGAGTCTGCAGAATCCACATGTACGTTACCCTCACTTTCTCCTGCAGTGTAAATTAGATTATCATCTGTAAATCATGGTTGTCACTCCTATTAATTTAGCATTATCCCTTATTGTTACTCTATCATCTCCAGATTAGGAACAGGATTCAACTTTAACTCTTTAGAGGATCCTTCTACCTTTCTTTCCAACAAACTGATGTTCAATACTCTGTCCTTTTGTGAGTCCCTCAGATGCAACACAGACTGCTCTCACAGTATACACTGTCCCTTGTAAGCTGAGTTTCATGTTAATATCTGATTCAGAGGAAAAATCTTATTGTGGAAAGAGACTTTTTAACAAATATGAAGCAGTTTTGATAGTTGCCCCTAATAGTTCTTTATGTCTGTTGAAATGGATGCTGGGACACAAAATGTTGGAGGAATCCTGTCTTGAGTTAACATATAATAAGAGAACATACTATGTATATGATGTGTAATATATGACACCATTCACTGAAATAATAATACATTATTCATGAATTGTCGATAAGTGCACTCTAAAATAAATTAATGTTGAATTTCTTTTCACTCTGATTTGTTTTAATTAAGCCTATAATCTACATGTTTCTCAGTTTTAAGTAGTTTCAGTCTTTCATTTAAAAATTATTACAGCAAGCCACTAATCTTTAATGACACAAAGGCTTCTCTTGTGGGATTTAAAATAAAATTCTTTTTCTTTTTAATTCTACATATTTTATGAAGCATTGGGATGCCTGTGTAATGGGCTTATCAAAGCTGTCATTATTCTTCATATTGAGATTTGGGTTTTGTGTTTCTGTTGCTCATCATTCATTAATGATACAAACAGGCTTGTCTTTTGACTGTAGAATTCCCTTTTTATAGCTTATAATTTATGATGAACATGGCCTTGTGTGATAAAGACCCATCAAAGTCACCATTATTCCACATTTATCTTCATTGAACTGTTTCATCTGTTAAAATGTTTAAACCCTTTTTCTATCAGTCTATAGTCTTATTACACATCATCTCCTCTCTTCTGGCAGACTTAATCTCTACCTTAGTCTTTTTGGCACCTCACAAAAAGAAAAAAAACAGCTGTTCAAATACTCTCAGAAGTTTTAAATCAAAAGTTGTACTATCTGTTCTTTCCTTTTACAAGAGGGTTTAAATGAATGTTACTTAGCACATAATACATTCATCTTTAAACTCTGTGCTTCTTCTGCATTACTAACTTATGCCAGCTCTCTTTCCAACGGCTGCTGGTACTAACTCATCATACAAAATGTTCTGAAACAAACCACTGTGTCCTTCCTTTTATTTCTGCATTCATCATCCATCATGCAATGTTCCACACACTTAACTTTTTGACTCTCTTTAACTCATTGGGTTGAAGGATAAACAATTTCTTTTATAAAGACTCATTATCATTTATCTGCCTTGATTGWACTCTCATTCTAGTCTACTTATCATGGAGGGATGAGAGTACATTCACTCAGGGAAAAAAGAAAAAAAAAAAGGACCAGCCAAACTGAAAAACAGACATAAACATCTCATTAGGTTCATGAAGGTCAAGGTAAGTAATGTTTCCTCTTTATCCAGTCTATGCAGGCAACTTTCCTGAAATCCCTTATGAGGTTCCAACACTTCTGGTAAAATCTGCCAGTATATAGAAATCACATGATTTGGGGGATTTCCTTAAATATAAAGCAAGGATTTTAAGTATTGAATTACTGTGATGTGCCAAAAGGAAAGTTAATGAAATAATTGGCTTTATTTCTATTTCAAGTACTCTGACTTTAAAGAGAAGGTTGCCCTTTTATTTTATGTAAATTGCCCAGAAGAGTAATACTGCCTTTTTATTTCTTACATATTTATTTCCTAAAATAAATTTGGGAGGTGGAGGGGGGGAGAAAAAAGAAAAAAAAAAGAAGAAAGTAAGGTTCAAAAAACAGAGAGATAATTTTTTTTAGGGCTGACAGTCAAACACTGACTCAGCCACTCGCCACTCGCCACTCCTGTGAGGTGGGGAGAAAACAGGAGGAAAGTGAGAAAACTTGTGGATGGAGATAATGACAGTTGAACAGTGAAAGCAAGATCTGTGCATATCAAGTGGTAGATGAAATTCAATGCTTCCGATAGAAAAGAAAATACAAACCAGAAAGAAAAATATGTTATGTACATTTCTTATTCTAGAACTACATGAGCATCTCAAACTCATCATTATGGCTAGTTCTGTGAAAGTATTTGTTCATTGTATTACAACCATATTACAAAATATAGATATATATATATATGTTTTTACAGATATATGTCTTTGGATACCAACACGTCTTCAGTGGGTAGGTTCATGCTCAGACACTGGTATGATCATGAAGGTTCAGCCTTAGTCTGCTGCATTCTGTTTTATAAACTTTTACAGTGAAGTCATGACACTGAAATGTTACAAACAATTTTTATTTGTGCTCCCATCTAAAAAGGCCTCATGTTCCATGTAGTGATTGCCAGTTGGGTAGACAGGCAGCCAAACGTGGATTTTCAACACTCTGCTCACTCAAGCCTCCCACAGCAGATCACACTCTTCAACAAGTAGCATACACAGACTTTGGAAATTATACAGCTTTTGCAGCCTGACATCAATGCAGACAGCATTTCCCTTTTGCTTTTTTACAAAGTCTGTTGATGAACTTGATCAAATGTCAGTTATAAGTCAGCTGGCATGCAAGTTCTAACCATTCCTGGATTTTCTAGCAGATGTTCATGATGAGCAATTTCTCTAATGAAAAGCCATTTGGGGATTACMGGAAATACTTTCCTTAAACTGATGAGATTGAAATCTCGAAGTATGTTGTTGACTTTCTGCCCCATTTCCTGCATACTAGAATTTCTGAGCCTGCTGTTGTTTGCTGAATCACCACAGAGCCTCTCCTAGATGATTTGCTACACAGTTATTGTCCTCAGCTAATCAAGTTTCTTTGCTAGTTACTTATCATTATTTAGTAAGGTTTTGCTATATCTTAATTTGTAGCATTAGCTCCTAGTTCCTATATCTTAAAAGGAGCAGTAGTAGTTATATTCTGCATTTCTTTAAATGGTCTGTTCCTTTTTGAGTGCCTGTAAAATATGAACTAGAATGCTAGGATGCAATTGCTTGTCTATCACAAATGTCCAACATTAGTTTTCATTTCAAGGTCAGGTTGGATGGGGCTCTGAGCAACCTGATCTAGTTGAAGATGCCCCTGCCCATGGCAGGGGGGTTGGACTAGATGACCTCCAAAAGGTCCCTTCCAATCCAAACTGTTCTATGATWCTATGATTCTATGATTATCTGTGCTTCATATTCAAATTTCCATTTCCCATTTTCAAAGAGATATGAGAATGGAAATGTTTTCACTGAACTTTTAAATGCTAGAAATTTTTCAAAGTTTCACTTTTAGGATATAAAATRCTTTCTTTCCATAGTCCTCTTGGTACTTGGGATTAATGCTGAGAATACAAACCCCATCTCAATCCCTTTGTCACAACAAGTTTGATAGTTTGCAAGAAACTGCAGCCCTGGGAGCTTCGCTTATTTTCCTTTAAAATTTTGAATGAGTAGGGTCATGTATAGTTTTTACAACTAAAGGTAATTTATGTTTTCACAGATTAACAGATTATTCTAAAGATTACATGATATTTCAATAATAGTTTATTGAGATATATTTTCCTGATTTTCCTCCATAACAGTATGGAGATACTGAAACCTGTCTTCTATTCCTATCAATTGTTATTAAAAAATACTGAGATTAAATCATAAAAATGTTGATAAAATTTCATTTTCATTCCTGTCTAGTTGGTTTGGACTCTCAACTGGCATACTATCACTTACTGAAATGAGCCAGATCTTCACGTGGTGCAACTATTAATGTCATCTGAGAATTTCATAGAATCATAGAATCATTAAGGTTGGAAAAGACCTCTAAGATCATCRAGTCCAACCATCAACCCAATACTACCATGCCCACTAAAACATGTCCCTAAGCGCCTCATCTACACGTCTTTTAAATACTTCCAGGGATGGTGACTCCACCACTTCCCTGGGCAGCCTGTTCCAATGCTTAACCACTCTTCCAGTAAAGAAATTTTTCCTAATGTCCAATCTAAACCTCCCCTGGCGCAACTGGAGGCCATTTCCTYTCATCCTATCGCTAGTWACTTGGGAGAAGAGACCAACACCCACCTCGCTGCAACCTCCTTTCAGGTAGTTGTAGAGCATGATAAGGTCTCCCTTCAGCCTTCTCTTCTCCAGGCTAAACAGTCCCAGTTCCCTCAGMYGCTCCTCATAAGACTTGTTCTCCAGACCCTTCACCAGCTTCCTTGCCCTTCTCTGGACACACTCCAGCACCTCCATGTCCTTCTTGTAGTGAGGGRCCCAAAACCGAACACAGTATTCGAGGTGCGGCCTCACCAGCACCGAGTACAGGGGGACAATCACTTCCCTACTCCTGCTGGCCACACTATTTCTGATACAGGCCAGGATGCCATTGGCCTTCTTGGCCACCTGGGCACACTGCCAGCTCATATTCAGCCGGCTGTCAACCAGCACCCCCAGGGCCTTTTCCAACAGGCAGCTTTCCAGTCACTCTTCCCCAAGCCTGTAGTGTTGCATGGGGTTGTTGTGGCCCAAGTGCAGGACCTGGCACTTGGCCTTGTTGAACCTCATACAGTTGGCCTCAGCCCATCGATCCAGCCTGTCCAGGTCCCTCTGCAGAGCCTTCCTACCCTCGAGCAGATCAACAATCCCGCCCAGCTTGGTGTCGTCTGCAAACTTACTGAGGGAGCACTCAAGCCCCTCATCCAGATCGTTGATAAAGATATTGAACAAGACCAGCCCCAAAACTGAGCCCTGGGGGACACCGCTCGTGACTGGCCGCCAACTGGATTTCACTCCATTCACCACAACTCTCTGGGCCCGGCTGTCCAGCCAGTTTTTTACCCAGTGAAGACTACACCTGTCTAAGCCATGAGCCGCCAGCTTCTCTAGGAGAATGCTGTGGGAGACAGTGTCAAAGGCTTTACTGAAATCCAGGTAGACCACATCCACAGCCTTTCCCTCATCCACTAGGTGGGTCACCTGGTCATAGAAGGAGATCAGGTTGGTCAAGCAGGACTTTCATGAACCCGTGCTGGCTGGGCCTGATCCCCTGGTTGTCCCGCACATGGCTTGTGAGCACCCTCAAGATGAACCACTCCATAATCTTCCCTGGCACCGAGGTCAGGCTGACAGGCCTGTAGTTCCCCGGGTCCTCCTTCCGGCCCTTCTTGTAGATGGGCGTCACATTGGCAAGCCTCCAGTCATCCAGGACCTCCCCCGTTAACCAGGACCGCTGATAAATGATGGAGAGTGGCTTGGCAAGCTCCTCTGCCAGTTCCCTCAGCACTCTAGGTTGGATGCCATCTGGCCCCATAGACTTGTGAGCGCCCAGGAGGCGCAGCAGGTCGTTCACTGCTTCCTCTTGGATTATGGGGGRTTTATCCTGCTCGCCATCCCMATCTTCCAGCTCAGGGGGCTGAATACCCTGAGGGTAACTGGCCTGACTATTAAAGACTGAGGCAGAGAAGGCATTAAGTACCTTAGCCTTTTCCTCATCCTCGGTGGTAATGTTGCCCCCCACATCCAATAGAGGATGGAGATTCTCCTTGGCTCTCTTTTTGTCATTAATATATTTGTAAAAACAGTTTTTGTTGTCTCTAAYRACAGCAGCCAGATTGCATTCTAGCTGGGCTTTTGCCTTTCTGATTTCCTCTCTGCATGACCTAASSRGATCCCTGTACTCKTCTTGAGTTGCCTGCCCCTTCTTCCACAAGTGGTAAACTCTCCTTTTTTTCCTGAGTCCCAGCAAGAKCTCCCSRTTCAGCCAGGCCGGTCGTCTTCCCTGTCCGTTCTTCTTACGGCATATGGGGACAGCCTGCTCCTGCGCCTTTATGGCCTTTCGCCATTGCTTTTGTTTTTCAGTAGAGCTGATTTATAGATACATAATTATAGATTGAAAGAAAAAGTTCACGGGAAATCCAGATCCCCTAATACCTATGTCCAAATAGAAATGTTGAAATTTCACTGTTCGCTTAATAAGGAATGACCCACTCCCACAGAGCTATCTGTTGACTAATTACTTATAAAAATACAGGCTGATTTTAGTTAATAGAAGTGCCAAAAGAACAGATTATTTCTGGCAGGGCTGCCAGTAAGAAAAAATATTTTTAACCTTCATTCAGGAATCAAATGCGTATTGATTAATGCTGAAGGTACTGTAACCTTGAAGACCAAATGAAGACACCTGCAATTTTTCTGGTGGAAAAAACATTTTCAGAAGGCATTTTTGACAAAGTTTCATAATGCAAGTTAGTTGTAATACCTAAAGTCCAGAAATTCAGATTACTTGGCTGTGAAAACTATAGACAAAGAGTAAGAAAACAATATAGTATGAGAATTTGAAATGGATGGAACGTAAGTGAACGTGAGTAGGAGAGACAATGCACTGTGATGACAGCATGACAGAGCTTGGAAAGGCATTCATGTTAATATCATTATTGAGAAAGTATAGGAGATCCAACAAGTTGTTCAAACATTAACAGGTATTTCTCTTCACTGCTTCTGCTACCCACTACTGAAGACCTCCTAAATAAAAAGAAATTTTGTGCAAGTATGAAAAGCATTTTGTGGAAGCTGATATAAAATACTACTTTGGCAGCATTTCTTTCTTCAGTCGATGGGTGTAAAWGTACTTCCTGGTCTTTTTAACTAATTTATGTCTTCCAACAGTGTCTATTCTGTACTCTGGATGGAAGGTGTGGCCAGCTTTCCTGATCCCCCAGGCTGTGTGCTGAAGTCTTCCTATAGCTGAGCTCTACCAGAGCTGAGAGGAGAGGGAACCCTAAAAGTAGTTCATGAAAATCACACTATGATCTTTCTTTTTCGTAATTCAATTTAATTTGCATAGCTATGTGCCTAGGTATCTTGGGCCCTTGATCAATTAGGGGTTTGAAGTTTATCAGTAATTAATTCCTCCATTAAAGCAGGGAGGAGGAGTTAAATATTGCAGCTTTATTTTAAAAAGTACAAGATACTARTTGGAAGAACCATATTCAAATAAGAGTTCATTTCCAGGAGCCTGAGTAATAAATTATAGCAATTATAAATTGCTAATTTATGAGTACACATTTCGTCTATCCGGTATTGCTGAAATCTGATGAGGTGGTTTGGCTGATGTTCAAATCACTGATTATAACCTAGTTAGAAGAGACTTTGAGAGGGAAAGAGATGATGTGCAGAGGGAAAGCCCCATAGTCCAAAAGTAAGTTTCTACGGCCAATAGGCCTGAAGAGATACACTGACTAATTCAAGTATTTCCCCTGGCTGTCTACATTAGGCAACCTTAATTACTCCTTTCTAAATCACTGACTTCAAGTGTCTCTGACATCACATTCAAGATAGTCAAAGACCCTCAGTAGAATCAAGTATAAAATGAAGTATTGTCTTCTTATGACCATATTGTACCAGAAGATAGGACACACTAAGCATTTCAAAGATTTTAAAGGTTATGGGTCATGTCAACTGGAAGAAAAAATTAAGTATGAATGACAAGCAGTAACTTTTTCCTATTGCATCCCAAAACCATGATATCCTCCCACACACAAAGGGAAGACTGCATTTGTAAAGTATAGCTACTCAATTCCCGAGAAAGAGATTATCATGAAGAACAAAAATTTGACAATATTTAAAATAAATATTGATTACAAGGAAATGGCTAGGTTGTCACATATATACCCTTATTATTATTACAAGCAACCCTGTTAACTCCCATAAATTTACCAAGTTCTGTCACAGAACTAGTAGAGCATATTTTTGTACTTTGAAGCCATTCAAGAACCTCACCTTTTGRTGGCAAGAAAGCCTCTTCTGTTTTTGAGTCTATATACACTCATCGCCTAGTCATTCTTACTTTAAGATCTTCAGCTAACTTCAGTAGTTTTAACCCTGTTAGTTTCCTTATATGTTTATAGACAAAGTCCTTTCTCTAGTTGGGTTCATTTTGTTAAGATAAATAATTCAAGGCCATTTAGATATCTTATTTCACAGRTTCTTTAATTTGCATTTCATCCTACAGATTTTCTTTGAAACTCTTTTTTTGTGTGTCCATTTTTCTTGACCACTGAAGTTTAAAATTATGAATTATATTCTTGATGAAGTCTTATAAGGGGTTGTATCTTCATTGTTAAATTTCGTTGCTTTTTWTCATGGCCACATTGCCATTAGTAGAGAAAGAGATTCCACATGGGAATTCCACCTCCTCTGTTATTTCAAATAATGAACTTCCACTTTCTAAAAGAAATCTTTATTATTAGTCTCTAACTGTCTGACTCCACACTTCATTCTGTAAAACTTCACTGTTTCTATATATCTGTCATTATTTTCTCTTTCATGATACTTTGGTTATCCTTTGCATATACAATGATTTCCACCTCTCTGTCATCAGAAAATTTCATGACCACAGCACTACTTCTTCAGGCCAAGGTCATATTTTATAATATTAAATAAAAGCAATCTGTAGACTTGAGATACTCCACTTATAATTTTCCTCTAGCCTTTTACCTCTTTTTTAGTATAACATTTGCCATTCCATAGTCATCTGGTTTAGAGACCTATTAAAAATTTGCATCATAAGATTTACAGTTTTATGAATTACTTCTTTTTTCTTTTTTTTTAAGTTTAGTTTTTTCAGTTTAGCTTAGTTTAGTTTAGAAGACTAAACAATGTCTACTTGATAATAGAAGGCTCTTCAGGATGTCTGAAAAATATATTAAAAAAAAGAAGAAATTGGAAGTTGAGACAAGACAAATTCAGATTAGAAATAAATCATGCAAATCATAAAGGTAAGCTAAATAAAACATTTGGACAATATAACAAGTCTGAGAAGGATAACATAGTTTTTAGAACAAAATAAATGTATTTTACATTTATATTATGAGCATATACCTCTGCGTGTGTATATATATGTTTTCACTCAAACATGAATTAACTCAGGGAAGATCTGTCACCAGGATAGTACATAAGATGAGATAAAATGACGAGGAATGTCCCATCAGATTTTATAATCTGTGAATCTATAAAAATTAAACTATTATATTAGTTTACATTACTTATATGAAAATTAACTATTATACTGGAAATAAGACTGTCTGAATTAAATATGAATGACAAAGAATAAAATGAGTAAAAGAAGACTCAGAATACAATGTTAAATAAAAAGAAGCTTTAGCTACTCTCACCAGCTAACTGATGCATAAGGGATTATGTAGCTCTGGAGATTTCAAATCAAGAAATTCACAGGTTGTTTTTCATCTGTCTTCTTTATACTTGTGCACTTTAGAAAAACAAAAATTATTAGAGGTATACCACTTGAGTTGGCAAAGCTAGAGGATGCTAAACCATAAAAAGCTTTAGTAGAGATCATCTAATGATATATGGGAGCAGAAAGGAAAAACAATTGAAAAAAACAAGTACCTTGTAAAATTACAAGTTGAAATATTTACCATAGAAAGGTAATTCATTTTGCCTTTCCTTACATATTTTGAAGAGGAAAATTCTGTTCAATAAATTCGTTAGAGAGATATAAATGATAAGGGAATTGGTTTAAATTTCAGTYGTACAAGAGTCAAGAAAGTAGAATGCATTTTTCTTTAAAAAGCTAGTATTTGTATATACCATTTATTCTTGAGAAACATAACCAAAAGAAAACCACTTACAAAAGAATAGCAGTGCATTGGGGATCTAGCTGCAAAATAAGAAAGCATGTGCATGGATGCAAGCAATTCACCATAGTAATGGATAGTTATTTTACTGATTCTATTCTTTTAACATAACCTGGTGCTAAAATACAGCCATGTTTTTCAACAGTCCTTTACATTTGCCATATTTAGCTATTTCAAACCAAGCTAAATTATTCTGAACCTGGATATGTAAGGTGGGATTGGTTAGATTAAATGAAGATATCTGTAGTACAGACAGTCACACGAGAGCAAGTCAGCCAGACTCCCTTGATAGTCATTTGAGACCTAGTTGATACAGTCATCAGAGGTCGTAGTATTACTCAGTCAATCTCAAAGAATGTACTTACATTTGATCAAATAAATAGCTTACTATTTATTTTAGCACTCCTATTCCTATAAATAGCTTACTAAATTCCTATATTTTAAACATAAATTACTATGTAGGCAGATAGACAACAAAAAAAACATATATAGATACGGCCATCACACACACATAAATTTAGATGATGATCCCACTTTTACTGTCTGTTTTTAGTAAGAAGACACAAATATGGAGCAATCACAGGAACAGCTAAAGAAATCTGAATCACAGTCACAGCTCTCTCCCTAGTTTTTTCTTTTTTCGGAAACAAAGATGTACCTGTGTGTTGGCACACACCAAGAGCAGATGATTTCTCATCTGTATTGCCAGTGGCATGAGGGTAGCAGAATCAAGGTTATGCACAGTACCTCACTTCTGACAATCTATATCTTGGAATCCCCTTTTCACTTCTTTACATTTAATGGACATCAGTTTATGCGAGCTGTGTAGAAGAGCTACTTAGGTCTTAAAGAAATGTTTAAATATGTCCCATTGTGCCCTTAGAAAAGAACTATTGTCAATTCAGTACTGAAATGTAGTGAGTTTCTTGACAATTATGGAATGAATATTTGCACCCATGTTGCAGACTTCCCTGGGAGATCTTCACTCTGCAGCACATCCAGAAGTGCACAGATAAGAACAGCCAGTGTGCTTAGTCAGAGTCTGGCAATAACAAAATAATCAGTTCAAATGTTAACCAATAATTAATTTGTCACAGTAATCTGAAGACTTTATGGGCTCAAGTACATGCTGTTGAGTGCTTATAGTTCCTGTCTAGTACTTTGAGCTAAAAAAACTCAGACCTTTTCTTGTGCAAGCAGAAACTAAAACTCAATTGCAACAATTCCAACATGAAATCTACAAATGGAATAAACAGCAGAATGAAGAAGGAAGAGCAGTAATGACCAGAGCATACTTTATTGGTGAAATTCCTTACAATACTGCTGCTTATAATATTTTATCTCTAAYTGGCAGTAGAGTTGTGTTTTATGCAAAAGGACTGTTATATACACTTTTTAAGTTAGGACAGTGTTGATGACAGAAGAATTCACAATGCTACAAAGAATTCTGTGGATGCTAAATTTATCATATATCTCAAGCACAGGCAAATATGTTGAAGAAAATGACAGAAAGCATGACTGTATCAAGTATGATGCAAATATGTATTTATTCCCATTTACTGAATAAACTAGTTCTGACAGAAATTTCACAGCCACACAGAAATATACCACTGTCGTGGTTTAACCCCAGCCAGCAACTAGGCACCACACAGCCGCTCGCTCACTCCCCCCTGGTGGGATGGGGGAGAGAATCGGAAGGGTAAAAGTGAGGAAACTCATGGGTTGAGATAAAGACAGTTTAATAGGGAAAGCAAAAGCCGCACACGCAAGCAAAGCAAAACAAGGAATTCATTCACTACTTCCCATTGGCAGGCAGGTGTTCAGCCATCTCCAGGAAAGCAGGGCTCCATCACGCGTAACGGTTACTTGGGAAGACAAACGCCATCACTCCAAACGTCCCCCCCTTCCTTCTTCTTCC